>PVKU01000942.1:0-316351 GCA_004027475.1 Anoura caudifer
GCCTCTTGGAGGATGACAAAAACTACCTTATACTAAGTGTGACATAATCACAGAAGAGTGGACCTGTTTTCTCCCCTTAAGTACAGTGCCACACACAGACAACCCGAGTTTACACTGATGAACACTGTATTTCCTTGTAGGAACACCAGGAGGTACCGGGGCGCACTCACCGACAAGTATGCCGCTGATGTAGACTGGCTGTATGAAGTGACTCAGCAGCGCCCCCTGGACACCAAGCACTTCCCATTTCATCAATTTGTCACTTGCAGACATACTGCTTACTCTATTGGCAACATCTGCAGGACAGTAGACAGTCAGGTAAATTTTGCCTTCAACAGCCACATGGAGACTCAGTTCTTCATTGGCTTCAAATGCAGATATTGAATGTGGATTAAGACGCCTGGAAAAAGAAAATTTCCTCCTTTAACAAACAAAGTAGACAAGGTAAAAGCATACGTATGTACTAAGAACTGTTCTCAAACATGGGTAACTGGCCAGTGCACAATTAATTCAGTAGCAGAGGCAGATGCAAACCCAAACCGAGGCAGGAATGCAGTTGCTTGGTTCCAAACATTCTTTGTGTGCCATAAAATCAAATGAAAATCTAACTTATTGTCCTTACTACAGTTTCAGAGATATGAAAATATTTGTATGAAAATTTTTAAAAACTACAAAATGAGGTCATTAAAAACCAAAAACTGACAGTCTTTATTCAAGATTCACCTCCAACAAAATGTTAAAACAGTAAAATCTAAAATTATTTTTCTTGAAGTTTCTCTCCAGAAACATCCACTGCCTTTGCTTTCAAAGGTGTGAGAATAATTTTTAACAAAATATTAACCATGGCTTTCTGCAGATGGTTGGACTTGAAGTGAATTTTACCTTCTTTTTTCTGCATCTCTGTATTGTTTAATTTTCAGGCTAATTTTCACTCATCAAGATAATGAAGTGTTGGCCATACACTCACCAGAAAAACCAAATTCATTCCTTAACTCCTATATTACAGTGTGAATGGTGCATACACCCACAGTTTATTGAAGTTGTGAATTCTCAAAACTGGAAATTTTCAATAGCACAGAAAAGTAAGTGCTGAAGTGCATCAGTATTTAAGTAGTAGCAATAGATCAGACTGAGGAGAGGGAGGGAGGCAGAATCTGTGGCCTCCTGCAGTCTACAAACAACATCTCACAGCTGGAGGGGACACGTGAGAGATGATGTGACCTGCTGTCCTGCGGAAGGGACTTACAACCGCTGACACAGCCACCCCAGCTGCTTTTAGGAACAACTCCTGCGGTGCTTACAGCTGTGACTTGATCTGGGCTGATCCTTTAGGCAGCTGGTTCATGTAGAGGTAAATGTTGATGTTCTGTTTGACAGTGAGTAAATTTGAAGCTGGCTCAGTACAAAATATTGATTTTTCCATCATAGCAGGATTTTTGCTGTAGAAGAGTAGAAGTTGTCTATAAAAGTACCTAAAATAAATGAATAACATCACCAAGTCGTACAGCTTAAAATTATTATCTCAATGAGCATCATCCCCCATGTGTGATGAGCAACGTCCCTGTACCTCAGAACGCTCAGCAATAAGAAGCCCTAAAATAACCTCAGAGGCAGCCCCTTGAGAAGGCCTCAGCTGGGGCCCAGCTGGCCCCGGGACCTGCCGGAAAGCACCCTTCACTCCTTGACTGCTGCCCCACTCGCGTCCCAGACACACAAGACCCGTTTTTCTCCTGACCCCTCCCTCCCTCCTGTTACAGATTTGGGAGACCAAAACCCAAGAGCACAGGAACGATACACTGAAGACCGCAGTTGCATGAAGAAGTGAAGGTCTCCTGAAAGACACTACTAATCAAATCAGGGACAAACATTGTTCTGCTTATTTAAAAAAGTGGCTTTAATCCTATTACCAGAAATACGTACATAACACAAAATTAAGTACCAGTATGTAACAGTGCCAAGCACAGAAAGAAGTAAATCTGAAAGAGGTATCTTTAAAGAGGTCACATAATTCAACAGCACCGGGGGGATGGGAGGACAATGACTTGCATTCCTCAATGGACCTCCTCAAACTTTCAAGATACATACTTAAGTTTTTCAGATAAAGTGATATACCTAAATTTGTTTAAAAATACTCCAGCTAACAAAACACCACCTACAAAAAGGATGTGTAGGTTAAATAAAAACAGACACATGCTGATAACTGGATACACTGATAACTTGATACTGGTATCGGAATGCTGAAATTAATTACCCCGTGTGAAAATGTCCACTAAAAGGCTTTATACACTGTAAGCTCAGTGGGGTAGTAACACTTATTCCCCACCTCTCCCGTTTTCACACTAAGGGACTTCCAAACAGCAACACTCCTGGCCTCTCCCTCCTGCCTGTTATTGATCCGCTCATAAGGAGCGGGAGGGGCTGATAAGTTCAGAAAAAGAAACTAGGCGTGCTCACCTCACCCCCTTCCTCTTTGAGATCTGTCAGCCTAAAGGTGACCTTACCCGCACTGTTCTATGGTAAACTTGCACAGCCCTCCTGAATGGAAACCCGTCCGACTCCCGTGCTGCTGTGGACAAGCATGGCTAACTCAGAGGTGAAATACTACCAAGCCTACATGGTCCACATGCAAAGCTATGCTCTCCAATTACTTCCATCAGTAATGAAGATGGTATTTTTATCTTGGGGAAAAAATGTGGTATGACTCTTACAACTGGATTCTTAAGGTCTTGCTATTAAAGCCACTAAAATCCACAGATTAGACACTGCAGCCCCTACAAGAAGGCTTCCAAAAATGACATGGAAACAATCAGATCAGATGGCTTGGATAAGAGACTGCCACATCCCTGGCTCAGAGAGCAGTGACGCTCCATTTGTAAGCAAAGACAAACACAGGCGGGACTTTCAGGCGGGAAGCATTAATGTCTGGCGGCACGCGCCGCGTTCACTGCCTTACCTAAGCAGAGACCTTCTCGCTGTAACCACCGCATGCGTGTCGTGCAGCACTCTTCCGTCCGGCTTAATGCACTGGCTGTAGTTGTACTCGCCCGTGCCGAGAGCCACAACTTCGTGCTGTCCGGCTGCAGGGAGCAGTGACAGCAGCAGGTTATTCTACCTCCCTCTGCCCCAGGTCCGATCAGCACACCTCCAGCTGCCCATTTTACAGTAACATATACGATCCAAAGTCACAGAGAAATAATTCCACAGTTTCAAGTAAGAGTGTGGGAGTCTTCAACAGGGCAAGTAAAACAGCACATTTCATATTATGCTATTTTATCTAAATCTTCACCACAAGCACTAGAATCACCAAGTACCCTTCTCCATGGAGATTGATTTTGCTTGCTGAGACTTCACCTGCCATTCTACTTCTGTTAAGCAAATTACAGACTGCCTCTATTTTTTCCCAATGTGCTCAAACTCACACCAACTTCTCCTTTCTTTCTTCGCTCTGCTGGAACTGCTTTTTTTCAGGAAACAAGCACCTGTGCTCTTCCCAGTCTTGCTCCATTTCCTTTTTGCTGCGTCTTAAGATTTCCTTGACACTATGTTCCCAAGAAGTATCACTCCCCTTTCCTTTCACACTATGGGGTCTTCCCATAGCCTGGGCCCTACTTCACTACTCTTTTTCTCTCAGTATTCTCCTGATTGTCTTGCTTATTCTTTTACTTTGGTGTTGATGGTTTGAGAAAATCTCTCCTCTTAGTCTTTCAAATGAAGTTCAGTTTCATATTTGCAACAACCTAAGGGGCCTTCATTAATTCAACAAAAATTGCTGAGGTCCTAACAAGTACCAGGCATGGAAGTGGGTGCAGGGAGTAAAAGGCCGAGCCAGGTCCCCTCATGAAGCTTCTGACAGGAGACCAAAAAACGACTGAATAATCCACAAAGTGTGATCAAGGCCTTGAAGGAAACAAACATGGGACGAAGGCAAAGACCAGTGAGGGAAATGCTACCGCACGCACACCCCCACACCGCGTGCAGAGTCCTTCCCTCTGACTTGGAACGCAAGTCTCAGCAGGTGGCGTCAGCAGCACAGCAGGGAGGGAATGGTATCTCACAGTCACTTGGAAATAGCTAGTGCAGATCCAGGCCTGCCAGAGACCAGGCTAGCTGCTTCCAGACAGGGCCATGCAGGGCGTGGCATCAGACGAGGGGAGAGAAAGAGGCATCGTAAGCCGTACTAAGGAGTCTGTTTGTGGATGCCCCCCGGGAGCTACGGCAAAGCCATCGAAGGTAAAGAGCAAATAGCACACTGGGTCACATTCTGTGCATGGAGGATACGGTGCGCACGGTCCAAGAACCTGAATGAGGAGAGGCCTGGTACGGTAGTCTAGGTAAGAGGCAGGGACTTCAGTCCCAGATGACGGAGGTTAAATGGCAAAGAATCAGCAGGTCTGAGACGGAATTTGGGGATATAATCAAAAGGACTTAGAGATAAATTATACGGTGTTGGGGAAAGGGATCAAGAATGGATGACTTAGCTTTTTAGTCTGAGCAACTGGGTGACCACCGGGTATGGAGATGGAGGGTGTTTCAGGTGAGGGAGTCGATGGGAAAAAGAAAGTTCTGTGACCTCCAGTGTAGCTGCTCCATCCAGTAAGGGGTGGGGGCGGTGGTAAAAAGGAAAGTCCTGGGATGGTGATGTGAGTTGTGACTTACAAAGGGCGATAATGCGGCCAAGAATTCAGCTTCTTTCTCCACTCTGTAACTCAACCTGCAATGTTTCATGCAGGCACTACCGTTTGATAATGCAGAAAGAGAGGGATAACCAAAAGAAGGAATGGTCAAGATGTGAGAGGGGAGAGAGTCAGCATGTAAGGGGAGGGATTAATCTTTCGGAGGAGACCCTCCCTCCACTCCAACGGTAGAGAAGATGGACACGAGAGCAGGAAAGGACACAGGCTTGGTGGCAGCGGGCAGATGAAAGCCTAGATCTGATAGCTTCTTGCAGACCAATTAAAAAATTACGAGGCGAGGCCACCAGGTGACAAGAAGGATGGAAGAGAGGTTGCAGGGTATTTGGGAACAAAGGGAGAGTGTGGAATAGTCATCACAGGGCACGCGTGACCAATCCTGCCACAGACAGGCTGGCTGGGCAGTGAAAACACCCACGTGAGGTTTCTAACCGCACATTTTAAGTATGTGTTGATTGTGTGAGTTGTCCCAGGAACATGTACCTGATTTCCCCATGCTTTCACCACACAGCTTCATGTCAGCTTCCCTGTATGTATGGAAATACCCTTCTCCCATGTAAACTTCACGTTTTTTAAAAACATTTTTTCTCTTCCTGTTCACGTCTATCTCAACTCTCACATGGTACTCCATTAGCTGTGATTCCCTAATTCAAATCCAATCCTTATATTTGTAGCAAATTATTTGTTGCCCATTATTGCTTAAACATGTTATCTTAATCACCACAAATGTAATTTATTAAGCTTTTACTAAACACCAAGTACTAGGCTAAATACTTTATTTACATTATCATATCCAGTCCTAACAACTCCATGAAGTAGAAGTCGTTACAATTCTATTTTTTAATATATTTTATTGATTATGCTATTAGTTGTTCCATTTCTCCCCCATCAGTCCCCTCCGCCCTGCACACCCCTTCCCACCCACATTCCCCCCTTTAGTTCATGTCCATGTGTCATAAGTTCTTTAGCCTACATTTCCCACACTATTCTTGCCCTCCCCCTATTTTCTACCTACCATTTATGCTACTTATTCTCTGTACCTTGTCCCCCTCTCTCCCCCTCCCACTCCCCTGTTGCTAACCCTCCATGTGATCTCCATTTCTGTGTTTCTGTTCCTGTTCTAGCTGTTTGCTTAGTTCAATTTCTATTTTTAAGAAATGGGAAGAAAATGGAAGCAGAGTGATGTTAACCATGTAACTTGCCCAGGGAAGCAACAGAGCCGGGCCTGACGCTAACGTTCCAACAGCTACAGCACATTATCAATCCCTGTCCAAACATCTTTCAGCTCACTATCAACCTCATTAAACCCAACTTCTGACTGGCTTTTAAGCCCCTCCAGAAGCTGGTGACATCTCACCAAACGACTTGTTTTGTGTTATTCCGTATATGGACTCTTCTGCATGCACTACCAAGTTCTCTCTCCCCGTCCCGTAAACGGTTCTCTTCCCTCAACTGTGTCTGCCTACTGTCTCTCCCCAAGAACATCTTCCTTTCCTCCATTTATCCAACCTTACTAACCCTTAAAGAGCCAGCTTAAGTCTCACCTATCCCAAACAACTTAACTGTATCAGTTCCTTCCTATGAATTCTTATACATTTGTGGATTACAGAAAACAATGAACTTTTATCCACCTTTGACTTAAGAATGGAGACCAAATCTCAAATTGTTTTATATCATCTTTAATACCTTATTCAGAGATGAATATAAAATCCAAAGACTTTTAATTAATGGTCAAGAACACTAAAGAGTAAATAAAACATAAAATGTAGTTGGAATCACGTAATATCCACACGAAAAACCAGAGGGTTCATGACTTTTTCATATATTGATAATTTCTTATTTGAAAATGAAGAAAATCTGTTAATTTTTACAGAGCCCTTTTCAATGTTTGTTATAATGGGGATTAGGTTTCCAAATTACCGTTTAAAATGTTAGGCATTTTACCACTCTGCAGCTCTCTGCTGGTTCCTGCTAAGTACACTTCACCTTTGTGAAGAGAACCTTCATTTAATGACCCACACCTATTAGAAAAGTGTTCAGTAAAGCACTATCATCCCTGGGAGCAAAGGCAACTAATTAAAATGCAATTATAGTATAGTTCAGATCATTAAGATATCTAATAGCTTTTTTACGCACCAACACATCCCAAACGTTTGGACTTACCTCTTTCAGTTATAAAAGCAGCCAACGAATTGCTACATTTCAGATATTCTGAATGACTGGAAATTAGTTGATTAAATGCTTCTTTAACAATATGAGAAATCTTTGCACACTGCTTGTGTCTCCCTTCTAGAAAACAAAACAACCAACTGCAGTGTTAATCTCAACACTGCGTTTTATCCCAGACACGTCTATTATTCATAATATGGTTTCGCAACTGGATGAGTTAATAATTTATAAAGATATATGAGAAAGTCTATATTTATGTCATGATTGAGATTTGAAAGTATTTAAGTTGTAGTTTTCTTAGTCCTGAGTGACAAGTAACTACCATTAAAAATGAACAAATTGACACGAATTTCTAAACAATCAAGCACCAGAAAGCCACTGCTTTTTATTAATGACAAGACTACCAATGACAAGGGACAGAATTCTCAAAAAAGCAGTTACATGAAACTGATGGACTCTCTCCTTCTAGAAAAAATGACATTTCTTCAATCTTTCTCCTCCATTCCCTATTTCTTTAGTTTTTAGCAACATATGAAAGGAAATTCTCCTCTTTGAGGAAATGTGACAGGTTTGAATGATAAAATATTGATATTTTCACACTTGTACATATTTTAATTATATATTGTTATTGGGTTAGCCAAAAAGTCTGTTACAATTTTTCCATAAAATAAAAAAGACACTTTTCATTTTCACCAATAACTACTGGTCTGGGTATTTTGAACATGTCAGCTCTCTCCTGCTATTGGCTTCTAGTGGGTAGAGGCCAGGGGTGCTGCTAAACATCTTCCAACGCATAAGACAGCCCCACAGCAAAGAATCATTTGGCCACAATGTCAGTAGTACCAAGAAACTTTGCAAACCACTCTTGACATGTTTCACTCAGTCACAGAACCTTCTCCAGACATGACACAAATCTTTTTTTGTTTCAGCTGCATTTCTACCTTTTTTGAAATAATAAAGCAAAATACATTGAAAATGCATTATATTTTCTTCCATCTTCAATATTAAAATGGCTACATTTTTCAAGAATTCATCGATTTTGGTTAGTTTTTTATAAATACATGCTGATATGACAGCTGTCACAATACAATCTAACAAAATTGTTTCCAGTGAAGTTAAAGATACCATCATAGGGAAAAAACGTAACTGAACTTTTTGTCCAACCCGACATAATTTTTCATTGGGTTACTCTTCTAAAACAGAACACTACAAAGGACTTTCCTACCATAGTGCACTTTTGAAACATACGCTGGCTCAGGTGAAGCAACAGGTTCTGCAGGGATGGGAGGAGGACCTGTGAACAAAACCAACAGAGAAGCATGCATAAAACTTCACTGTTCCGAGAGCAGGCAGCTCAGTGCTCTGCAATAAAATGGCAGTCCAAGGAGGGCTGGTTGGTTTGTACGCTTCCTTGAACTCCAGACCATCAAATACCCATTAACTGAGTCTCGAGGAATGTCCTTCCTATTTGAGGTCAATTACACAAACACATTTCTGGGTTTCCTAATCTTATGCTGCTATAAAGCTTGCTTTGTAACAGTTATGACGTTCTGAGAAGACATTAAAATGAAATCCTGTTTTAAATGCTTAAGAACAATTTCCTATTTACAGTGACACTGTGTAAGCCATTTAAAACTAACAGTTTATTAAAATTTTAATAAGCAAAAATGATCATTTTTTAGTGCCATTTTGACTAGAGTGTTTTCTAGAGGAACACTACATTCAAAGTTTTCAAAGCTTTCAGTCCCATCCTTTGCAGTGGCTTTGCAATGGCTTTGCAATTTGGTTCCAAAGTTAGGAAATCCAGGAAAAACAAGAAAATGTGACACTAAACCAAGAGGCAAACCAAAATGTAACCTCACGTGAAATGAATATATGCTTACTATGCCAGCTTTTGTAACACATTACCATGCTCCTCAAACTGATGTTTACCGGGAACTCCTATCTTTTGAGTGTGTTATTCACACACTCTGCTGAAGGGCTTTCCTGTCAGTCACAGGACGTACGTAGGTACTACCATTGGCCCCACTTTTCAAACGATGAAAGCTTAGGCTCAGAGGGCAAGTAATTTGTCTTCCCAGCATCAATAGTCCAACCTGAGCAATCCAATTCTGCAATTTACACTCTTAGCATATTTGCTGTGCTACTTTAGGCTGTTATTTTCTCAAGTAATTCCAGCATTACTGAATTTAACACAGGCAAATGTCACAAAAATTGCATTAAAAACCTCTAAGTATTAAAAGCAGAGTGTTAAGTGAAAAATAAGAATCCAGTAAATTACAGAGAAAAGCAAGTTTCAGGGCTGGAACCCACTGACAATCTGACAAGTTATCAGACAGTTTAGCAACATATTTTTCTCTTTTGGGATTAAAATACATCAGAACAATTTTAACTATTAAATACATCAGCAATTAAACAGCAATGGTAAGGAAATTATCCAATTCCTCCCACTTCTACCTTGTAGTTGCCAAGTAACTCTTCATTAACATTAACATCCTCCAGGTGATTCCTTCTAAGAAAATGGTAACATTTTACTAATACTTTATAATCAAGACTACTTACCTGAGGTTTCCAAATGTCTTGGTTCTGGTTCATTCAGCTGTAGTAGTTCGTCAAGAGCTAATTTTGCGGCATTGGATCTAGACTCCTTTTTATTCTGTCCCAGTCCGGTCTTGTACTGGATACCATCCACCACAGCACAAAAAGCAAAATATGGTCCCAAAACGTTTCCTTGAAAAAGAACTCAGAGTAAATGCTGCAGGACTTCACAGCATAAACCTGCGAAAGGTATTCACCACACAGGGCAGCACTAAGGAACGACTGTGGGAAACCAGCTATCTCGGCCCGTCCGAGTTTCTGCAGGACCAGCGCAGGATACAAGGGAAGCTGGTGGCTCCCGGACCAGCTCGGAGGAGTCCTGCGAGCAGCTGGCTGTCCCACGCTTGGCAGTAGGGCCCGACTTACAGGACAGGACAGGGAGTGACAGTAGCTGGCACAATGCCTGGCAATGCTAAGCATCCAAAGTATCTGCCAAATGACCAGGGACAGGCAAAAGGTGGAGCCTCTGTCAACACCTCTCTTCTCGCCAGCTTCAACACCAACCAAATTGCCTTTCTCCCTCCCTGCGGGCCCTGATACTCTCAAAAGCTCCAGGATGGAGGGGACACCTTTGAAGAAATCCTGCGCCCTCTCAGGGAGTTGCAGAAAGCAACTCAACCCACCACAGTTGGAGGGCAGGTAAAAGAGATTCACAAGAAAAACCAAACAATTAAAATAAATGTACAGTCATCCAAAATTCCTACAAGGATTCCTTTGCACCATTACTCTGACCAGTTTTCACATTTGCCTGACAAAACGTGAAATGGAGTCATTTCCTGAATTTACAGGCTAAAGAGTGCCCTAATTCCAGTCTTACTTGCTGGTGCTCGGACTTGAGGAGGCCTTTCAGAAACATCGGTCTCTACTCTGGTTATGGATGGCTAAGTACAATGTCACCCCACATGAGCCTCCTTAACATCATCTCATTTTTTAAAAATATTTTATTTATTTTTAGAGAAAGGGGAAGGGAAGGAGAAAGAAACATCAATGTGTGGTGGTCTCTTGTGCTCCCCCCACTGGGGACCTGTCCTGCAGCCCAGGCATGTGCTGTAACTGGAAATCAAACCAGCAACCCTATGGTTCCCAGGCCCGTGCTCAATCCTGAGCTACACCAGCCAGGGCTCATCTCATCTTCTTGAATGGTACATTCCCTGCCAGTTGTTTGTGAAGAAGTGCATCAAGTTACAAGCAACTACCAACGGCACCTGGGACAGCTGCTTTCCCGCCCTCCCCCGCCCCTGCCCCCGCCCCCCCATCACCTATGTCCTGTTTCTCCAGTTTCTTCCTCCAGGACCACCTGGGTCCCAATCCAGATTTACTGCACCTGAAGACACTGTGTGTGCTTAACCAGAGGCCCAGGTGGTTCCTACATGTGAGACACTGCCCAGCAAATCTCTGAACTAGGGCTGTCGGAGCCCTGACACACCCCAGGCTCCGGAGCTCCGGTGTGAATGTATCTGCACCACCTGTGGAGCGTGTGAAAAACACTGATACTCTGGTCTCACCACCAAACCCACTGAGTGATCAACTGGTACTCCACACATGCAATAAACTCCACTTGCAATCAGTGGGCTGTGTTTAAAGTAGTTTTTGCTCAGCTCAGTGAAGATGTACCCCAATGTTTTTCTTCCTGTGAGCCACAGCTTCCCTTTCCCAAGGGCAGTCCGGGAAGAACGGAGGAAAGCCAGCCAGTTACCCAGAAATTAAGCCCCCAGAACCGATCACAGGAAGTGATCCAACCAACAGTGACGGACCCAGGAAAACTCCCCTCCACACCGAGACCCTACCTGCCCAGACAGGAACACACACGTGTGCACTCAGTTTTAAACACTGCCGGCGCCTCTCAGGAGCACTTCCCTTATCCCTCCCCTCTCCTCAAGCGCTTCCTGCTCACTGGGCACAGGGGACGCAGCCAGAAGCTGCTTCCCACCTGTAGCCGGTCTGCACGCTGGTGGCCTTCCCCGGGCACAGTGTGGTGACAGAGGCTGCTGGGTGCAGCAGTGTAGAGACAACTGAGAGGAAACCCTTACAGACAAATCTGCAAACGACTATGCGCTTTTTTGACCTGTGATCCCTGAATTTCAGAAACCAAATTTGACCATAATTTTTGTTAGGCATCAACCTCACAGAATCCTGTTCATGAGATAATCATAATCCAAATATTTGACATTCCTAAAAAGCATCTTTATTCTACAACTATTTACAACTGAGAATAATGCACAAGACTGATGAGATTTCAGCTCAACAAGCCATGCACAGAAAAATTAAATGCTGATTATAAATGTTTTGTGTATGAGTTATTTACCAATTCTCAAAAAGCTAAATATTAATATAAATTTTCTGAAATATACCAATAAAAAGTATTAGTAGTTATCTAGCCATAACATTACATGAATACAGAAAATAATCAAATTTAGCACCACTTGCATGCTCTGCTTTTAACAAGAAAAGGTTTCCCGTCCTGTAATAAGCAGACAGGACTTTCACTTGCCTGTTGTTACTGTTTCCTTAAGGTCAAGCTGAACCCGCTGCATCTGTGCAAACTGGTGCAAGGCCGACACGGGGTTAATCTCTCCACGCTTGTATTTCATTATAAACTCCTTAGGTATTTTTTTTGGAGGAAGGACAGGGTTTGAAATAGATGAAAGGCCTTTGGAAAGCAATGGTTCTGGAAAATTACCTAAAACAATGTTACACTTGTCAATATGGTAAATTAAAAAATAATAATAAAGTGAGCAAAACCACTAACCCCTCCTCTAAAGTGGAAGACTGTCCCTGATACACTTAGTCTTGTGCTTTTCATCCCATCCAAGTGTTTGCTGAACGATTGTGGCACAACCAACCAGTGCAACCTGTCACTTTGAACACTGCATACACTTTCGGAGTCCTGAGACTAACTTGCAAAGAAGGGCTACCGCCGCCCCTTCCCGAGCGATGAAGAACCCCGGGGGGGTTTCAGGGGTGCAGAGGTCTGCAGAGGCTCTCCTAGCCCTGCATCCACGCGGCGCCCCTGACGCCTGCAACGGAGCAGACACGGACCTGGGGCTGGGCCCGCGTCTCCGGTTTCCCCGCTACTTCGTATATCGTCTTCCACACTGAATTCAGTCCAACTGCTCAAGGGATAAGAGAAGGCAGGCTCGGCCGAGTGACCTGCAGCACACGGACGTGCGGGCCCAGGCCCCTCCCAGAAGGGCCACAGCCTCACCTGGCTCTGGCAAGGCACACCTGAACTGGGCGGGGCGCCAGCAGTAAAAGGTAACTGAGCAGCCAGGGGAGGGGCGTCCGCAGGCCGAGTGCCAGGTGGGGCACAGCCACAGGTGTTGGGGTGGCCAACAAGTCCGTCTCATTTATGCCATAAAATAATCTCGCTTTTACCAATAACATTATTGATTTGTGAGCATGTTGACTATGTCCTCCTATCAGCTTCTAGCGGCCAGAGGCCAGGGCTGCAGCTAAACATCTTCCAACATGTAAGACAGCCCCAAGGCAGAGAACTTTTCTCTCCAAAACGTCAGCAGTACCCAGACACTTTCGGAAACCACTTCCGGCATGTTCCATCAGTCACAGCCCCTTCTCCACACACAGCACGAAGCTTTCCTCGCGTTTCAGTTGCATGTCCACCTTTCTTGAAATAATAAAGCACAATAAGCAAACAATGTTGCGCATCGCCTTTCATCCTCAATCTTAAAACGGCTGCACCGAAATTCACCACCAGTTCTGATAAATTTCCACAAAACTGCACGCCCATGTGACGGCTGTCACGACACCACGTGACAAGGCGGTTCCAAGCGAAATTAAAGCCTGCGAAGCGCTACCAGAGGGGGCCCCCGGGGGACGGAACGGAAGCAGCGGCTCGGCCAGCCCGACACCTGCCCGCAGGCCCAGGCAACCTCTGCCCGCCGCTCGCCCCAGGTGCCCGCCCGCAGTCTGGGGAACTCGGGAAGGACGCCGTACCCGTCACCGGTGTGACCTTGGACGCCAGGCGGGCCAGGCCGTCGCTGTCCGAGGAGGATGCGGCGGGCGGCACCACCGTCGGGGCTGGCGGCTGGGCCGGCAAGTTCTTCTTCAGCATCTGAGCGAAGCTGGGGACCCGGTCGCTCTGGAACCAGCCATTGTTGGCTGACATTTTCTCGCCTGCGAATGGCAAGAAAGGTGGCCCAGAGACGCACACGCGCCGGCCGCAGCTCTAACTGACGTCGTGGCAGCGCCGGGACTCGTTTCAGGGGGCAGAGGAGCCAGATGTGCTACTCCCGCCCCCGGCACCACCCCCAGGGGGAAGCCTGGGGCCCTCAGGGCTCAGGAGAAAGAGCGAGAAGCAAACCGCTGCGCCGGGGGACACGCTGTGGCCGTTGTGGGTGGCCTCCCCGCTCCCGCCAACTCCCACCCACCGAAAGCGTCCTCCCTGCCCTGCGGCCGGACTCCGCTGGCGGAAAGCTGAGGCCGAGCCACAGCCCGCAGGCTCGCCGCCGGCCGACGCTGGTGCTTCCCCCTCCGCCTCGCCTCAACCTCTCACTTCTGGCCTCTGTGTGAGAGAGCCACGAGGCCAGCGCCCGGCGCGGCAGAGCGGTCTCGCGATGTGTGGTCCAGACTGGCAACGCCCCCTCCCGCCCTCGTCCAATCACCACCGTCTCTGAGCCACAGGCCCGCCCCTACACGTGGCGTGCGCCTATGGAGGGTGAGGAGCCGCCAGTCGCCTGGTGCGTTGAGGCAAGTCACGTGCGTTGGGGCCACGTGCCGCAGGCCTGCACCTCAGCGTGGGCGTTCTCGGGGCGCTGCAGCCCTCGGTGCTGGGGTGGGAGGCGGGCGGCGCAGGCCTGGCAGGTTACTCGCTCCGCTCCCAGATGCCCCAGCGGCCCTCACGGAGCCCTGCGTGGGGCCCCCGCCTTCGAGGAACCCTTGGCTCTATCCCCGGTTCTACGCTGTCCCGCCGCTCGGCTTCCACGGAGCCTCGGGTTGACAGAAAGCACCTGAGGCTTCCGCTGTGATGCGGGAAACAGGTCTGGGCGCCGCGAGCCCGTGGCCGATGCGGGCGTTTTCCCTTCTGAACCTTGAAGAGGCCCTGGGGGCCGTGTCAGCTGAGGGATTGTGGGGCACTCTCTTCTAGGGAATTACTAACAAGTTTTGGCACCTAACGCTGGAGGAATTGGGTGACATCGTTATAACAAAGTTTAAGTGCGCGCTACTTCTTTTTATACGGACAAGGTTTCTGAAGCGTTAAATCCCTTCACCCCAAAAGGAAAAACAAACATTAGAATTGATGGAGTTACGCCTCCTTACAGCAAGAAGTAATATCCATCCACAAATTCCGGAGCTAAGTGGGTGAAAAACGGAGCCTAATTCCTCTCGTTAACAGTGCGTGTTCAGCAAAAGCCTACGTTTAGTGATTATCAAAATGTGTTATGTCGTTTTGATGAAGTGTCATTTAATAACTGTAATGTAACTCAATCCAGAATTTTAGTTCTTAACATTTAGAAACTTTTGGTCACAAGAAATTTAGGAAATTCAAATGTTGTTGCTAAGAAGCATGGTAAGGATGATGAATAAAGAAAGCTTCCAAGTCCAAAAACACGTATGGATCAAATTTCAGGAGGGACAGGCACTAGAAATAAAAGCGCAAGAAGTGAAAGGAACGGGTAAAAATTACTCTTACAGATAAAGCATATGTGCTTTCTTCGGAAATAATTGTATGCAGGAAAATTACAGTAAGCCGCCTGTTCCCTTGCATGCACTTTCCCTTCGCGTTCACACCTTGCCGCCCCCGTGGTCTGTTCATCAAAACTGAGAACTTAGCCTTGGCACCAAGTTTCAGTTGTTTCGTTCTACGAAGTCGCTCTCTGACGATGTCGTCTCGGATCTCAAGCAGGCACAGGATTAGCTCCTCTGCCGTTTGCGCAGGAGACACAGCGTTCCCGGAGCCCCGGCGGCCGGGGCGCCTGCGCAGAAGGCAGATGCGCTGACCCGTGACGTGGCCCGCGGGAGGGATGCCAAGTTTCCAGCCGCCGCGGTTTCCGTCTTCACTGTGCTGCTCGGCTGCAGGGTGACAACAGCGATCGACTATTAATTCCCCTACTAACACTTTCTGTCTGTCTGTCCAGCCAGCTCTCTGTCCATTCATCCATCCATCAGGCCATGCCCTTGGCTGGCTAATAAGTATGTTGGGTCTTCTGGAGGTTTTTGTTTGTTTTAATCTGTCAGAGAGAATACTGGCTTATTTACCCCAGCCCAAGATTCTGCACCAGAGGCTTTCTTGCGGTGTTTTCTAGCTCTAGGTTCTTCAGTTCTATTGTTTACCCGATTTTAAATTGATTGTACCGACTTGGCTGATTTTAAACCTGAGTTGTGATTAGGAGTATTATAGTTACTTTGGAATATTATTTTAGATTTTCTATTCTTTTAAAATCTTTTTATTATACCAATGCAGGTACATTATACATATACCTTCATAAGCACAAAATGTATGTGCATATGCACCCACCTTCACATGCACAAAAGAATACATGTAGACATACACATAAAGAACATACTCCAATAAAAACAGCTGTGTTGAGCAGTAGTTAGGAACTAGAAGACTACCTGCTGTTTCTGAAGCGTCTGCTGTGCCTCTCCCTGGGCGCACCCTCCTCAAGCTCATTTTCATTCAGACATCATTTTTATAAGCATTGCTTATCTTCTATGAAAACATTCAGTAACTGACACAGGGTGGGCATCTATTGTTTAAAAAAGCTATCCAGGGAAGAAAAGACCCAAAAACTACTATAGACCCAAACCAATTATTGTCACTTTATTACAATAGTCGCAAACAATATTTTAATAGTATTTAATCATATCACAATTACTCAAACTATATACAAATAGATATTTATACAAGTCTGCATTAAAAAAAAGAAAAAGTAATAACCAAAATGTCACATTATGAACAAGATTTTTTCTAAAAGAATGGCCAATAACAAGAAATTCACAGTTACTTTGAAAGTGTTTTCAGATGCAGAAATCATATTGCACATAATACAATTATAAACCCTACAGATGTATATATTTTAATTTAGTTTTTCACAAAATTTACATTATCATGCAATACTTCACTGTATACAGAATGGTGGAACTAGAACAGGTTAACTTACAAAACCTTCAATATAATGGCCACAAAATTAGAATTATTTCAAAGTTATATTTAAAATAATTTTACTCTACAAAAAAAACAGTGCAATAAAACTTAATGGACACAATCACAATTTGTTCACAGATCAAGTGACTTTTTTAGTGTTCTTCCTTGTCTTTTCCTTTCTTTTCCTTCTCGTCCTGCAGTGCAGTCCCGAGCTTTTTGATGAGCACGGACAGAACCTTGTCCAGAGGGTCCATGACCCCCCTCTGAAGCCACTTGGGAATGGTAGTCCTGGCGTGGTGAAAGCCCAGCTTTTGAAGGATATAATCAACACCCACTGGGTCAATCTTCCTTCCAGTCCAAGAAATTAATCTAAAATAAGCACAATCAATAATTAGGAGCACAGTGTCCCAGCACCATCCTGAAGGAAGTTCAAGAGCATCACCAGTCTCCATTATGTGCTCAAGACAAAGTACTAATCTAACCTACAGTTCTCGGATTCACTGTAATAGCATTAAAAAATGTGTGATTACTAGTAGCCTTGATAAACCTACACACAGTAATGGGGTTCAGTGAATTTCACCTCATTCTTTCAAGCCCAGTGTTACAGTCATCTCAAACATTTAAAGGACATCCGATTCACTCTAAAAGACGTTAATTAACTTGGTGGGAGAAGTTCTTTCATAATGTATAGCAAGTCAGGATGACATACACTTCAAGTATCTTTCTGTTTTGTCAATTACACCTCAGCAAAGCTGAAAAAAACACAAGTTCATGTATGTGGCATAATGGTGGGGGGAATAAAATATGCAGGCTGTTTGCTGTGTACTCAACATGCCTGAAGGAAGAACCGTTTCCTTCCAGTTCTTGGTAGTCCTTTCCCCGTGGAAGAGCAGCCACTCCTGAAATGCTCCTGGCCTTGGCCCCTCCCCTTCCTGAAGGTTTATCTGATTGCAAATTAATGAGGAACTGAGCGGTGCAGTTGAGCTCCCTCCTCCCTGCATTCTCCTGGGCCGTCCCTGCGTTCATGTTGGGCTGTCCCTTTATACCACAGGTTTTTCAAGGGCAGGCCCCTAAATCAGCAAGGCCAGACAGTTCCTGGCTGCCTGCCCTCGGCTAGGTGAGCAGCTGGTGCTGCTGGCTGCGCAACTCCAGCCACCCCTGCAAGGAAGGTCTGCGGGGCTGAGACCCCGGGGGGCAGCCCCAGCCTGGACTCTGTGTGGAAAGCCAGTGTTGCTAGACACTCAAACCACAGTCTGCGTTACCAGCTTCATCACTATGAAAATTGTCATCGTGATTTCCAGCTGCCTCTCCCACTGTTTCAATCAGGGGAAAGGCTAGTACTAAGCTCGGATTTCCTGAAACTCTTAACAATCGTAAGCATTTGGTGTTAATTAACTTATGTCACTACTGCAACAACCCTACATGGCACATAATACCATTTTCTAAATTTTTCTTGTGCGGCAACTGAGGCAGAGAGTGGTTCTTAGGGCTGCTGGGTGAGTCACTTTGACAGAAAGCGGGGCTTAGCGCCCCTGCTCTGTACCATGCTGCCCAGCTGTGCCCGACATCGAGACACATGCTAGTTTGCTGAAGGAAGGAACATACTTATGGCAAATGAACTATTTTATGCTCATTTCAAATTAGAAGACAGATAGGTCCGGAAACAACATTTCGTTGTAACTGTGGAACCTTAACTCTTACTTGCATTACTTAGCCTATGCAACGCCGTCTCGTTATCCACTGTTTCCCTTCAAGCCACAGAACCAACTTTCTGAAGTGAGGGGCTGACTTAACTAGCCAGTTACGTTTACTTACACTTACCAATACAAAACAGTAAGTAGTTTTATGCATTATGACCTTGGCAATATTTTAAGGTTGTTCCTTAGTATTGACACTGAATATTTCTCATGCATTTATGTGCTATTCAAACCGAAGTGTTTTGTTGATTTGGTTACAACAAGCTTCACTGCATACAAATTACTAACACAAAGTCACTTGCTGCTTACATGGGAGCCCACTGGCTGACTTCAAAATGTGCTTTTCGGTGAAAAGTATTTAATAACCTAACACCTGATTGTGGCCCTTTTCTGACTGCCCCATAGCACCCGGGTAGACGCGCACACTCCCTGCTGACCTGAGCGTGGGCTCCAGGTGCCACGTGTTGCACAGGAAGTCCCTCCAGTCCACAGTGGTGTAAGTGATGCCATCTTCTCTGTCCTTGTCGGAGGCAGTGTCGTCGTGGACGGTGACTGGACTTTTCTGTCCCGGCCGAGTTGATAAAATGCGAGGTGGGAAAATGGCTATGATGAAAATAATAGATCAATACTGCAAATGTTTATCAGTTTACTTTAAATCACTACCCAAACAGAATAATTGGCTCCACTTGTCATTTCATCCATGAACTGGCCAAAGCCTCATTTAATTACATTTTTAAAAAGTAGTATTTTTATATAAGCTATAAATGTGTCAGTAATTAATATTGGAGAAAAACAATTATCGAAGTTATTTCACTGTCTTACAATTAGAGATAACGCCATCATCCATTTTTGAGTGATGGCATAGGTTTTACGGGTATCTGTGGGCCGAAGACGGATGGGAAGGATGTGGAGGCTTATCTGACAGCAGGCCTGGGGCGCTGAACTGACCGTTGTAGGTTTCCTAAAGAGGGGCTTCAGGTGAGGCCTTGGTATTCTCACAGCCTTGCTGAGATGTAACTCACACACTGTACAATTCGTTCGTTTAGAACATGCGACCCAGTGGTTGTACTGTGTTAACAGCTGTGTGTGCCTTTGAACAGGGGTACTAACTTAGATGCTTCTTCTCTAAGCAGGCTTTTCGCTCTGTGTAGCAAACACTCAGCTGTCTTATGAACGATGGACTCTTTCTAAGTTGGTGACCATAAATAATGGACAATATGCTACTTCAGTACGCAGTTGTTTTCCTTGGTCATTTTACTGGAGTGGCAATATTTCTTCGAAGAGGTTTCCTTGTCATTTCCTGCTCTGAGAAACCCCTGCACGTCCCGGTACTGTCCACACGCGCACGGAAATAGCGTGACGTACGAAACACCGCCCGGTGTGCAGCGTGGCTTCAAGGAGCACTGTGTGTGCCTGGCAGATGCTCGGCCTGTCCCACAGTCTTACTAACAGATTGCCTACGGGTACTCACTCATCGACATTCGCTGCTCATGGAGGAAGGAGACACATTCCTCTCTGGTACCTCAGCCCATAAAAGCCCACAGGAACAGCAGACAGCTGCCTTTCTTGAAGCTTGAAAGAGAAACCACAACCCCGCACACACGACGACCCCGCGCACCTTTTTCCTTCTCTTTAAGGTAGGCCGACACGAGGTCGTGCAGGAACATGATGAGCTCGGCGTCCATGGTCACGCAGATGTGGTCGGTGAACTCCGTCACCACGCTGCACTCCACCTTGGGCTTCAGGCTGGCATCTGCAAGGCAGAGTCCCTCTACAGTAAAGGACGACAACCTGAGTCCCTCCCGCCCCTGGTCAGTGAGGGACGACGGGGTCGGTGTACATGCATCCCCGTGAGGGCAACGATGGGGAAATGAGCGGCTTCCGTGTGTGATTTACAGAGTGACGACAGTGTGAAGTGTGTGCCATTCATTCCTCAGAAAACCCCCATGAAAAGTCCTATTGTTACCCCTCATTCTGCTGAGGAAGAGGGGCAAATGGATTAAATTATTTGCTGTAAGTCATGTGGCTGGTAAGAAAATCAATTTGACCCAGGATATCAGTCTCATCAGATTATACTGATATCATAAAAATAACCTGCGGGAAGACAGTTGCTGAGGTTCCTTTAGAATTTTCTCAGTAACGTTAGAAACTAAAGGTCGTTTTTCCATATACCTTGTAATGAAGGCTCTTGTGGTTCTTGCACGTGAATGGACTTGAAGTCGAGCTGCATCCTCGGCAACGCGAAGATAGTCTCTGTTTCATGGTTGTAGGAAGAGCCCCCCCTGAACCCGCTCAGCAAGCTGGAGTTCTTCACCGTGGTGCTGTTCTCAGGGTTGTTAGCGTCTACGTTACGCAGCAGGGTCAGCTCTACAAGCATGAGGAAGGCAGCAGGCACCAAATTAAACCAACAGGCCTGTGTACGCCTACAGCTTTCGTGACGCCGTGATACAAGACCTTCCTCGTTTCCGAATGTGGGAAATAAACTCGCATTTGAAAACACACAGCACATAAGGTTGTGGTCTTGAGAATAGTTACACTCTCTCTGTATATATAGATTTGGGTATACACATATTTGTATGAATAAACAGTGCTAAAATAGATGGAGTAATTCATATCTACGTATACACTATACACATATACGTAAATAATAACACATATGACTATTCTTAAGACTGAAGCTTTGTAACATGATTATGGAGTAAATCCAATAATACAATCCACTTTGTTTTTTGTTCCTTGAACTTTAAAATAAATAAATATTAGTCTCAACTGAATTCATGTCTGAATTTAAGAGTTTCATTAATCCCAGAGTTTTCCATACATTGAACACTTCACTCTTACAGAATTTGTGATTAAATATGACCCTGATCTTGAAATCAGGTAGAAGTCCTGATTTTCCTCAACAAATGTGCCATGATTGCATTATGATTGTCTTATAAAAATTAGCACCAGGCACACAGGCAGCAGTTCAGTATGCCACCAGCCCCTCCAGCGTGCCCCAGCCAAAAAGGCCCCCGCAACGTGCACTTGGAGGGAAGAACCTCACTACGTGAGTAGTGCTCCCGTGTGCTTCCTTCTCCCCCCCATTCTCAAACAGTCTTCCATTCCGGGGGCTGCCTGTGCCACGGTAACTGTTTTCCACGGGGCCCAGGCCACCATCTTTCGTATTTCGCAAAGTCATTTTTAAGTAAAACATCCCAGTCTTAATATGTCTCAATCTAGTCAGCTTCCCAATGCAAGTGAGACAGTTTGGTAAGAGCAGTACTGTAACCTTGAACACAAAACAAGCATAAAATAAAAATGTTCATGACTATATTACTACAAGACTGGTGAATCTAATCAAAGGGAAAAACTCACCAAAACCACTCTCTTTAAAACTTACGACTTTGTAGGAATAATATTATTTAGTCTCATCTTACGTTATCCAGAACCTTAAGTTTGTGGCATTCTATTACTTAGCTGCGCAATAACTTGCCCAAACCTCAAATGTTTAGCATTAGTGTGAAAATACTTTTCCAATCATCATGAAGTAAACTTAATTTCATTTACGTAGGCCAATTCTATTCTGAATGTTTTCCGTTACATGTGAACTAGTTTAAGTCCATGAGATGTTGCATCCCTGGGGTGGTGAAGCCCAGTACCTACACTGTTACTTACGGCAGCAGGACCAGAATGAAGCTTGTTCAATTGAAGAAATGAAAGCTCTCCCTCCACTTAAATGCTAAACAGTCAAAAAGAGCCCAAAACAGAAAAAAACAAATATCTTAAAAAAAAATCAAACTTTTAACCTTCATTTCGCGTGGCTGTAACGTAATTGAACCACTCTTTCACACTCGCCACTCCGTGGGGTGGGTTCTCGTGGCGACGCCGTGTTATCTTGGTTATTGTGGCCATGGGGCTTTCCAGAGCACCGCAGGGTTTGGTGACCATGGTGTTGTGGCCCAGATGAAAATCCAGAGTCTGTACAATGTATGTGGAATGATCACCAGAGCCTAGAGGAAAAGAAGTTTCTTGATGTAACAAACTGTATTAAAGTCAAGAGAACAGTGTGGCCTTAAGAGCAACAGATTTAACTAAGCCGTAAAGAGGGCTGTGAACATGAGTAACTAAGTGAGGAAAGATGTCACAGATGATGCTGCTTTCTTTTAGCTACAGCTGGATTTACCCCGGTAAGATGAAGAGCACCCGCCATTTTTTTTTGGCCATTGTTAGAAACCACTGAGCAGGGACCCGGGTTCATCACCGCAAACAGGAGGTGAAAGACTGCAGCTTTACGCTTCAGTCTGGACTGGCAGGTCACCTCCATGCATGGCCACTGTGCCCTTTCAGGGAGGTTTTCTTCCCTTCCCCGTCTTTGTGAGACGCTCCCACACGCTCATGCTGATGTAAGACATTTCGGTAGCGGCTACCATGACTACGGGCAGCCACAGCAGCAGAAACCTGAATGCCTACATCAGAGCCGGAGCAGACGGCAGGTTTGGGAATAGGTCCTTTCCCACACTGACGGATGCTGACTCATGGCAGCAAACTCCTTGCTGCGCCAACCACGTGACAACAAACCGAGAGGGACTTCAGGAATATTATAAGAAAAAACAGAGAGAAGATGCAGGTAAGAAAAAATCCCTCTACCAGGTGCTACCACCACATCGGGAGACAGAAAAGAGCAAGAGCTTGAAATGTGCCAGTTTACCATCTTCCCAGATTTTCTGAGCTTCGGTCCAAAAAGCAATGTTTGGTTCTTCTAAGTGAAAAAGGGCCCAGGATTTTGAGCGGAAATTCGGACCATGAAAACAAGCCAGTGTCATGTGATTGCCGTGCAAGCTCATCGACCCTCCGAACTGCATCCCGTCCTCCGGCAGCGGGATCTGGAACAAGGAGATGTGGCATCCCGACACCACCTTCAGCACGCCGGGCCAGTGCCGGTGGTGCGCAGCATCCAGCACTGCAAGAGAACCAAACAGCGTCTGTCCCGGCTGCCTGGGGCGCATGTCCTGACCAGCGGTGGCAGGCACCGGCGGGCAGCAGGGCCCCCTTCCACAGTGGAGGGGGCTCAGGTAAGGGAAACGAACCACCACCAACCCCGGTTACCGTGATGCGGAAGCTAAGAAACAGGCTTGGGAAAGACGCCGCACAGGGATGGACACAACGGAAGAGGAGCAGCTTGCTAACAATACAACTACCACGGCTGCAATGACTCCCAGATGCCTGCGTGGCATTTCCTACAGTGCTCCCAGCAGCCCTGGGAGCTGGGGCTTCATCTGGACTCTGAGCAAGTGAAGCAGAGGAGGGTATGAGAGAAACAAGTGACCTCAAGACCTAGAAATCAAACACGGTCCCCTGATTTTCAGTAGCTTTTTTTACTCCTTTGTACCCTTGCTCCTCAAAAGTGAGGTATGAGGACCATCAGCACCGCCCCGGTCCTTGTCTGCAAGGCAGACTCCCATGCCCCCACACCTGCAGTGTCGGAGTCTGCGTTGGAGTGAGGTCTCCAGGGGCCTCAGACGTGCAGTCACGTGTGAGAAGCACTGCTTCCTACTGGAGAAACACTAACTTCTGTCCCCACTCACTCCTGCAATAACGTCCTTCTCGGCTGTCCCCACAGCTGTCATTCCAGACCCGATGAGAGACCATGAGCTATGTTCAGTTGGTGTGTCTCTTTAGTTCCCTCTAATCGGAAACAAGTCCCTAGGCCTGTGTGTCTTCCATGACAAGGACTTTTAGAGAAGCCAGTCGAAAGGAAATACGGGGATGAAAAGAACAAAATGAATGAAGCCACAGGGAAGCAACTGAAAAATTCCCAGAAGGCAGAACATTCTGCAGGACAATTGTCCAAATCTCTCAAACAAGTGAGGTCATTAAAAAAAGGACCGTGCTGAATTAAAAGAGTAAAGGAAGAAACCGGATTAACCTGTGACCCTGAACTGGACACACTGTTCTGGATGGTTTTGGGGTAATTTTAGGGCAGTTGTGGAACGTGGTCCCAGGCCAGCGCAGGCGACTCAGCGAAACGGGGCATGGGAGGCTGCTGGGGGAGAATGGCCGCGCAGCAGGGCGGGCACTTCAGCAGGAAGCGTGCGCGCGCACACACACGTGCACACATGCACACACACATGCAGGTGCACAGAAAAGTGTCTGGGGGTCCGGGCCTCTAAGTGTTCGTAGGGGTGATTTCTGGGTGGAATGAGATGTCTTTATTTTTTGCTTGTATTTTCTAGTTTTTTTCCCCAAGGTACAAGTGTTGCTTCTGCGATGACAGAAAGTTATTAAAAATTGCCCTGACTCTAACAACTTTTTGCCAGTGTCACCTCTGTCCCCTGGCTGCAGCCCCTTGGTCTAGCTGGGTCCCGCAGCGGCCCCCTCACTGAGGTGGTGTGAACCTGTGCCACAGTGGCAACCGCTGGGCTTGGGTGCCTCCCTGCCACTCTCAGCCGCCTGCAGTCTCCCCTCCCCTCAGTGGCCAGGGCGACACATAGCAAAGGAACATCTGCCATGTGTTAAATACCAAGCCTGTTCAAAGCTCTCCAACAGCTGCCCACCGTACCCTGACTCTTATCTGCGGCCTGTCTCTCGAGCTCAGGCCCAGCCTTTCCCTGCTTGCTCACCCTGTTCCACACAGTGGCACCTCCCTGTCCTCAAACAAAGCCGCTGTCCTCCTGCTGCAGGAGCTCAGCCCCCTCCTGAGCCCCCGGGGCCTGGACGCCCCTCCCCCAGGTCTCGGCCTAGACCTTTCCCTTGAGAACAGCTTTCCCTGAGACCCCCCTTTTCTGGAAGAGCCACCCCCACACACTTTCTCTCCATTTCCTTCTCCTGCTTCGGCCCTTTTCCCAGCACGTCTCTACCTGAAACTGTCTTCATGTTAGTGGTAAATTAATTACGGTCGGTCTCTCCCGTTAGCATGCAAACTTCACGAGGCTAGGACTTTGTCCACTAGATGCTCTGCACCTAGAACAGTGCTTAGGAACATGGCTGTCTGTGCTTAGTGAATACTTGCTGACCGGATCGCTGAGGGAAAACAGCGATGTGCCTAATGCGACGCGGCTGACAGGGGCCCTCGCAGACCCTCCGACTCCGCAGCCCACTGTCGGGGGGGGGGGGGGGGAGGACCACGGTGCTGGCGCGGTCAGTATTCAGGGGCTTCGAGAAGCTGTGGCAGGGGCGGAGGGGGGGAAGGGTGACTTCTCAGAGGACGGCGGCGAACCCCATGGTGGGTAGGGATCGGTGCGCCGCCGAGGGAACGGGAGAAGAGCGTAGGGCTACTCTGTAGGTGTGGTGCACCGGTACTACATGGCTGTACGGGAGGGCTCCAGCACAGCTGCTGGAAGGTCAGCACACGTGCGGGCTTGGTTCTACTCCTTACACTGCTCTTGCGAACTTCTCTCTAGGTTGTTGGGCACTGCCTTAGGTGGGAGGTAAGGAACGGGTCCCCAGGTCGACAGAGCTCGTTTGCTGGTGTCAAACTGTTGCGTGAAAAATTCCTGGAGCTTCATTCCTATTTTTATCAGGTCTGGTGTGGTTGATCTTGATATCATCACTTGGAAAATATCCCACTTCAGATCTCCATGGACAAAAATTTCACTAGAACATAAAGCAAAGTCTTCATCAGGTATCTTACAGAGCACAGTTTAAAAGAACGCGGAGAATTCCCTTCCCCACCCAACTTTCGTTCCCATGAAGCGCACGATGGAGAATCATTTTGCAGCAAAGGACCTGCTGCGGGCGCTCTCTGGGGATGACGGCCGGTGCGCGGCGCAGCAGGCAGAGGTGCCCCCCCCCCCCCCCCCCCCCGAGTACCTCTTATCCACCATGCTTGAGTCCGGGGCGGTGCACAGGTTCACCTTCCACTCGTCCTGGAGCTTGAGGTCGGCGTTGCTGAAGATGCCCATGAGGATGCTGGAGCCCATGTAGTCCACGCGGGCCTCGGTAGAGCCCATGGTGACCTGGATTTTGTGACTGGGCTGCTGATTCGGGTGTTCAGAAATATGAGCTGAAAAAGCAACAGTCACCGTTCACAGAAATGCCCACTGGGAACAACTCTCCAAATCAGTTTTTAAAAACTGTGGGATGTCAACATACCAACCATCTCCAGAGCGTTGACATCGATGGTCCCGCCAACGACCCCCCCCTTGGAGTCCAACTGGGACCTCCCCAGCCCCACGGACATGCTGATCTCGCGGTCGCGGTGACTTCCCACCGACAGGCGGCCCTGGCTCTTCAAGCCGCTCGTGGTCCAACTGGAGAAGAGGGTTACCAGTGAGATGCACGGCGTCCAGCGTCGTGCATTACAGCAAGAGTCAGGTGATCTCCAAAAAGTTTAAAAAGAAGGTGACTATAAAAACTGACGAACGTTTAAATGGTGACATTTATGAGGCTTTTTGCTCAGCTAGAAAGTTATGCTGTTTTACTCACAATTTTCTCTTTTTAGACCATATTTCATGTTGTTTTGTAGGATTTTTAGGATTAGATTAAGGCATTGTCAGGATAAAGCAATTTTATACTTTTCTCAACTGTTTTTACCGTTTCAAACATTTCAGCACTAAAAAAAGGTTCTGAACGGCTTTACCACAATGTAAGAAAAATCACAACTGACGACTAAGCCTATCTCTTTGGATCGGAAAAGCTTACGTCGTATTTCCCATCACGTTGCTCATGTTCATCTGAACGTTCAATTGCTTCAAGTTGATGGCAAACACGACGAGTGTTTCCCACGGGGTCCCCTGTTGACTTGCTGCTTTGTTTGATTTGTTGAAAGGAGTTGATGTTTTTGAAAGTGAGTCTAAAAAAAGAAAAATCAAATGCACATTTATTCACACAGATACTGAGCGACTACAAAGCAAAAACCACTTCATCACCATGGATGGCCCCAGAACTGAGGACACGGAGTCTCGTGTTCAGGCCTCTCATCACAGGGCGGGCTATTCCCCGACGGCGCCCTGTAGATGCGGCAGCCGCGCTCTCAAAAGCTCATGAAGTCCTGCCTGCGCTCCATCGAGGGTGTGCGTGGGACACGGCAGCACAGGTCACTCGGTGCCCGGGCTTTCTCAACAGGGCAGGACGCCCCTGGTTGCCTCCAGCCAAGACAGGGCCGCGAGCCAGGGCCACTCTGCGATGCCGAGGCTGCTGCGTGCCTGTCTGCTAGGCCTCACAGACACACGGGCGTCAGGAACCCCACACGCGCCCACTGCACTCTCTCTCACCTCGTGACAGGAACTACTCGCTCATTGTTATATGTCCAGACACCAGTAGAGTGTGAGCACACAAGAGTTCAAAAAACGCTGAGTCACCCAAAGACTGACTGAATGAATGCTAAGATTAACTTTTTCAACATCGAACTTCTCTTACAACATTGTAGGTTTGTCTGACTTCTAAAAACACCGAACCAGTGAGGAGTACAGGTTGGTAGTCACAAAACAGTCACAGGAACGTGAAGTCCAGTGCAGGGAACACAGTCAATGACCCTGTGATAACGGGGAGTGGTGCCGGCGGATCCCAGAAACACCGGGGGGACCAGTGTGTACAGTATACGACTGTCTAACCACTACGCTGTACACCTGACACTCGTACACAATGATACTGCGTGTAAACTGTAATGGAAAAAATAAACAGAAATAACCACACCACAGGGAACACACGAAAACAGGCCCATTCCCCTCCCTCCGCCTCCCTTTCCAAAGCTGCTAGCACCCAGCTATCTCCTCCAAGGCAGAAACTTCCAAGTGTTTGCTACTTGGTTGCCCAACCGCTGCGCCGCCACCATCCGTACATAGAGACCTGCAGGAGGGGCAGAGATCTGGGAGTAACTCGCTAAGACCTCGACCTGGGCACCGGAGGGCCACTGAGAACAGGCAGTGTTACCTCTCCGGGGCACGGAGGAATCCGACACGCTCCTGGACCTCACGGATGCGGGGGACTTGAGGCTCTGCGCCGCCCCGGGTGACATGGTGCTGTTTGCCAGGTGCTCGCCGAACACGCTGGGGGACGGGGGCATGTGCGTGAAGGAGGCCGACTGGCTGGGCTGCTCCCAGGCTCTGCAGGAGGCCTTCCTCGAGGACTCCGGGGACAGGTGCTGGCTCACCCCCTCGATGGAATCAGGTGTCCCTGGGCCAGACGCTGACAAGACGCAGAAACAAAAGCAATTAATGCTAAAATCTGCATGTCATAAAATAATAAATTTCGCCACCATTACCACTTCTAATCCCATTATGCATCTCTTCTGGTTCTCTGCTTGATAGGAGCGCAGAAGCGTACAGTTCGCCAAGTGCCTTCACGCTTGTCCGTTCACTTCTCACAGGAACGCTGGGAGAGGGGCTGGAGAGGCGCGGCGTGCCCCTTCCGCAGACGAGGGGTGGACCTAGCCCGGACGTGTCCTATCCCGAACTGTGTCCCGCTAGCTCCACCCCTCACTCCCACAGCATCGCTCGAGGGCACTGTCTGCGTCCCGGAGGAAAGCGCAGGCGCTAAGGTGGTGCCCCCAACCAGCATGGCCCGTTTCCACGCTTCACTCACCGTGATGGGCTTGAATGGTGAAATGCACAGGGCCTGCTGGAGTGTGGTGGTAGGGTAATAATACGGGCGTGATAATTTATCGTTTTAACTCAAACATTCCACCTAAAATGTCATATGGTGTGCCTGAGTATGATGTTGTTATGTTACAGAATTACAGGCTTACGACTTTGTAATAAAAGATTTTGACATGAAAAAGGGGCCTTATTTGTGCCGGGCCCTGCATTTCTGCATCTGCAGGTGCTACAAAGATTACGGAGAAACTCCTAGAAGCTACTGGTCAGCCGAGCACCGCGCTCCAGCACACTCAGGGCTCACAGACGTTTCCTGCACGAGGGCGGGAAAGGCACGGAGCGACTTACCAACCACCGATCTTGTCGCTAGTGCTGCCCAAATTAAAAGCAACCGGAGTGTAAGTCCAATCACACAACAAGCTTACTTGGCAAGTTTATAGTCTGGTCTCCAAGGAAGAGGCGCCTCGCAATGCTTCTCCGGTACCAGGCTCTTGGGAATGCCAGGATCTCGCTGAGTCGGCGCATGTCGTATTTAAAGGAGGCAGAGCCTATGTCACAAACAGCTGGCGCAGAGACAGAGAGGACCTGTGGGAGCAGCCCCCAGACCGGCGACGTCCCTGCATGGTACGGCGCGGCCCCACACAGCGCTTGCCACGCTCGCATTGCGCTTTAGCTACACTTGTTCCAAGTCATGAAATACCAAAGAACGCGGCACCGTCTGATCAGTAAGCGACAATGTGCTCCTTCCACGGAGGAGAAAAGAGCGTGTCCCAACCTGACACTATTGGTTCCATCCCTTTTGTGAGGCGGGGCAAGCTGGAATGACCAAGTTCTCACGAAATTCTCAGAGAAGCTCTAAAGGTTCGTCTCAGGGACAGCTTTCAACTGTGACCCAGGGCTTTCCCCAAAGATGGCAAATGGCTCGTGGGGACCAGCTGGGGCACACCCCCTCAGAAGTGGCCGAGCACCAGGCAGCTGTGGGCAGCTGTGGCTGTCAATGCGTGCACCTGTGCTCCGAGCCTCGGCAGCGCTCGGACCTGCTCTCTGCATCAGCCGGAGCCCCCGGCCACGTAGCCCACCCCACCGGCCACTGAAAGGCCCGGGAGCTGCGTCTTCATCTTCTATCTAGCTCAGGGACCTCTCAGTCCTTCTGCCACCCAGGTGGACAGGCTGAGGCCACACTGTCCCCTCTGCAGCTCCTCAACAGACTTGTGGGTTCTCTTCGATTTCTCTTGACACTATCCCTCCTCCCCTTCACCACTGTCCATGTCCACGCCACCATTAATTCTTTCCAAAATAACCACTTCTTTTACGTACAGAAACACACACACAGAGATGCTGATGGTTCGTATGCAACTCTGCCTTGTTTCTTAGGGTCCGAGCACTTAAAGTGAGATCTGTCCTCGGTGTGCGACACGGTTTGCTACTCTGGGGACAACGCTGTCCTCCCGTTTCTTAACCGCCACCGACGGCCCCACTGCCCACGGGAAGCGCCGCAGGAGCCGCGCTGTCTCCAGCCCAGCACACGCACCGAGCGCTCATGCACCGCCAGCACCGGGACCAGCTCTGTAGCTGCGGGCAGCCCCCTCTCGAATACTCAAAATCAATGTGTGTGCCACATCTTTAACTCGTTCCTCCTTAGTGTTTTAAGAATTTGCAATTTGAAAATCAAGTAAAAAATCAGAAATTTTACCAGCCTATGGTAGAGAAGAGAGGAAGCGGTTTTTGGTGGTTCAGTGAGGTGTGTTCCAGCCCCCGGGTGACCTTCCTTTCTGTTTTCCTAGACACCACATTCCTCACACAGGCCACGCGCTGGACAGGCGCGGCGCTGGGCTGCATGGCCGCTCCTCCTGCCCGCCCTTTCCCGCTAAAGCCTAACGTTAAGTACCTTTAATACCTGAGCACCGTTAAAAGGAGGCCCTTATTTAATTCTGGAAACAATATTTAAATTTAAAAACTATAAAGTTGCATACCAGATATATTTATGAGTGTGGTGTCCATTTTGCTTGCAGACTTGTTGACAGACTGACTTTCAAAAAATGAGGTGCCTCCCGATCGCCGTATCCGAGATAAACTCACTTTTACAAACTCAAGGTTGATGCTCAGTGAGTCCTTCCGACCGGTGACGGAAGTGGGTTCTTCATCCACATTCCCTGTAAAACACACACTTACATGCATGCAGTGCACACACACACAACTACCCACTGCAGTTCCACGACATTACCCCAAACCCTGGAAGCGAACACCGATCAAAGTCACTTTGGTGAGGTAAAAGCTCCAGCAAGGCCGTCTAAGGAGCACTTTCAGTGGCGACTCTGTGGGTCAGAGTGCCCGTGAGACTCGAGTTCTCCACCAGCGGTAACGACGACGCTGGCCACAGTCTCATCGTAAATTAGTGAACACGGTGCACACACTTTAAAAATGTACTGTTTGTAAAGTGTAATTTCTTGCACCAATAAACCTAGAAATTATTGTGCTGTGCATTCACTTGTAAAATATTAGAGTTTTAAAATTCCTATATAATTAATTTACCTTACTTACTTATCACACATTTTTACTTATTTGTAGAGACAGGGTAGACATTACCAAGAGGAAAAACGTTTAGGTTTCTAGTCTTGTTTTGTGCCCATTAAAAAAGGCATCACGCGCTCTGAGAAGATCAAAGCCTGGACAGGGCCATCATGCTGAGAAAGAGGCGAGCGTGCCAGGTGTACCTAGTGCCCCCGACCCGGCCGTGAGGCCAGAGACGGCGGTCTTCTGCTTCCCGGCCCCGTACGGGTGGAACACGTAGAGCGAGAAGTCGGACATGCAGGCCGTGAAGCTCAGCCCTGATGAGCTGCTGCTGGACGTGGTCAGATCCGACTGGCTGCTGCTGTGCCGGCTTCGGCCGAGGGGGCTGCCCAGGCCCGATGAACCTGCAGCCGACACAGACACCGAAACCTCTATAAGCCGCAGGAAACCAAAGCTTGTCACCAACATAGTCTCAGGAGCCCAGCATGACTGGAAAATAAACTAGAAACACTCAACCACAAACTCATCAATAGCTTTAAACCCTTGAAAGCAAAATGATGTCTTAGATGTACTTCCCAATTAATTTACTGCATTTACTTAGTAAACCAGGGTTGAACGCTCTGAAAGAGCCGTGTGTCCATGTGCGTGACCAGCTAGCTCCGTTTCTTCTCCCCCTTGCACCCCTGGAAGCCAGCCGCGGGAGAGACGCGGAAAAGTGGAGGTTTAGGCAACGGCGGGGGACGGACTGGACAGACTGCACACAAGCCCAAGTCAAACAGTGGGAGCCCGCACTCCAGTAGGAGACAGTGGGGACAGCGCGAGGCACACAAAGGCAGAAAGTTGTACCATTCACGCCAGCATGGGTGGACGTAGAGGGGACAATGCTCGGTGAAGTCACTCACTCAGAGAAAGACAAGTACCATGTGATTTCACTTACATGTGCAGTCTAATGAACAAACAAACAAAATTGAAACAGACTCACAGATACAGAGAACAGACTGATGGCTGCCAGAAGGGAGGGTGCTGGGGGCCTGGGTGAAAAGGTGTAGGGATGGAGACGTGCAGACCGGTAGTTACAGAGTAGTCATGGGGCGGTGATGTACACATAGAGAACACAGTCAGTAACACTGTAACAACCACATATGGGTCCAGGTGGGCACTTACAATACTGGCAGAATTGCTTTGTAGAGTAGTCTGTGATTCACTAACCACTGTGCTCTATACCTTAAACTAATACAAAATAATAAGCCCCCCGAAAATGCAGAAAGTTATGGATCCTCTGTCTTAGAGACAAGTGTCTCCCGTGGCCGAACTCTCCCCAGGTGGACAGGCCAACTCCCAATACGCTGTCAACACAAATGACAGGAGACCACCTGCACAGAGCGTTCAGCAGCCCTTGGCTCTGCACAGATGGGACGGAGGAAGGCTGCTTTACCTGGGGTTCCTGTCTTGCCTGCGGAGGCCTTTGCCCCACCCTGGGAGGTACTGCCTGCAGGGGACAAAGCCTCGGCCGGATACGTGGTCCCCAACGTCTCCAGCTCTCCCCGGTTTGAGGAGAACACCAAATCCAGGGACGGCAGCTTCAGCATGCATTCCACTCTGGACACTGGCAAGCAGCTGAACTTGATCTGGGAGGGCTGCAGCGCAGACAGCCAAAGGGAGAAAAAGGCTCCAGGTTAGACAAGTTCACCCGGTTCCAAAAGTTACATTTCCCTTTCAGTCCGCAGAGGCCCACTGACACATAAAAGGACTCTGTGTTTCAGGTACTAGCTTTTGCAAACAGACCCATGGGACAGTCAGCAATGCAGTAACATAATGGGGTCATTTCCAAACATCTTAGTATTCGAAGAGCTCTTTCTGGGCGATAAATACTTAGGTATTTAGATCGTTCAGACCATTAAAGAAACTTGTTTGTAATCAAGGCTAGGAAGCACTTTCCCTCACGCTAAAATTTTAAAAGACTTGCATTAATTAGTTTCAAAAACCCTCAAGTGCTCAGCCCTTACAGGTTTTCAGGAGACCCTGGAAAGCTACGCAAAGCACCGGGGGGAAGTGCTTCCGGCCAAGCAGCCGCTGCAGAGGGCGGCCTGCACAGGGGCTGACCGCTACCGCTTCTTTCACCGCTTCTTTCCTTCTGGAGATGGGGGTGCGATTCCAACGGAGGGTGAACCAAACCCTCAAGTTTACCGACTAACAGTTTTCAAACCCTCTTACCAAATGGGCTCAGTCGGACACTGACTTACACCCCCAAAGGCCTGCTGACGGGACTGCGTTTTAAAGTGAAAGAGCAAAGCACAATCTCACAGCTTGTGGCAAGACTCTCAGAGGCACTACTGTGACTTTTTGTCTCGGCTGCACTTTCCCTCTGCCCCAGGCAGCAGGGCAAGAAATACACAGGCCATTCTGAAAAAGACGTTCATGCTAAAGCGGGATTTTAACTGCATATTTTATTTTTGCCACACAGGTGTGAGATCTAAATTTTGAAAACCCTCCTTGGCAGAAAAGCGCACACGTGAAACTGCACAGGCGTGTCCCCGAGGTGCCCGGCACCTCGCAGCCACGGTGCGCCCAAAGGCCCGGGAGGGATGACGGGACCGCAGAGAACCGCGTGGGCAAAGCCGGAGAAGCGCAGGAAAGCCCTCCCCGACCCAGAGCGAGAAACTGAGGCGGTGCCCACCTGCACGCGGACGTACACCACGACATCCACGGGGAAGGAGGAGTACGCAGACGTGGAGGACGACACCAGCGACGCCGTCGACTCCTCCATGGGCTCTGGGATCTCAAAGTGCCCCATGTCCTCATCTTGGGAGCTGACCGCTGTTGGAAGGCCCAGCTTTAGTTCACCCTCGGGACCAGGGCCAGCGCGGCGCTCAGGGCGGCGAGCACACTGCGAGCACGCTGCCACGTTTGCTTCTGCGGCCCCTCGAGCTGTGCTTCGGCCCCCAAGCCTCTGGCTGGGCCCCCCAGGCCCATCCCCCACTGCAACACCGAATACCGCAAAGAAGCGGCAGTGGGGCCTCTGCCCTCGAGGACTGCCAGTCGAGGGGACACATCAGGACCTCAGGAGGGGACTGTCTCCAGCTTGCTGTGGTCGTGGGGCAATCCCGCACCCTCACAGGACCTGGCTGGTTTACTTGTAAATGAGGACTAGCTGACCCCTCAAGCTCTTTTTCAGCTCTGTGATGCTTTTATGTTACCACTGAATATATTACGTAATAGCAGATAATGCTGAAATTACATGTTATGTAATAATAGAGAATCACAAAATCCTTCTAAGTCCCAGGGCCCCAGACCGTGCGTGATGGGGAGCACGCTGGAAGGAGGGTGCTCACTTGTGTAATTCCTCTCAATGGGGGTGATGGGGATGGTCTCCAGAGCCTTCTCCAGGAAGTCCAGCAGGCAGGGGCTGATGACCATCTCTTCCGGCAGCGACTGGAGGGCGACCCAGGCATACAGCTTGGCCGTCTTCACTCCTCCACTTCCTTTTCCCTTGGCTAGGACAGTGACAGATGTGGGGCGAGCTTAATACAACATACGATGATTTCCCGAGACGTCAGAATTACATAGCAGTCTAGTGACATGATTAAAACCATACAAGAAGGTAATAAAGACAGAGGCTGACAGACACGAAACGTTAACATCAGAACATAAAGGTGACTAATGACATGGATAACGAGTTATTCCTACTTGCTCTAGCTCACGAATTTTGGCTAAGTTTTCAAAATAGAGAACTTTGATTGGCAGCCTTTAGTGGCAAGTGAAGAAAAATGCCGTTATTTTCAGGCTTCCCTCTGTTCTTGCTGTTCTTGGCGCGCACATATTTGTAACCTGTCCCTGCGTGGGCTGCCCTCTCTCTCCTTCTACCTAACCCAGTATCCCCACGTCAGCAGGGCGAGTTCAGTGGCTACCTCAGACTTGGCTAACTTTGCCTTAGGATTCCAACTATAACACCACGTACTAGTTTGTAAACCTAGGAAGTCAATTCAACTTGACTTGACCATGAGCCTTAACTTCCCTCATGTATCAAATGGGAATAATAATGCCTGTCCTGCACTTAGTGGGCACAGATGGTAGATGTGCCTTGTCAACTGAAAATTATATAAAAAGATTGGCATTATTATCATGATCACAGGTTACTTTAAAGGATTTATATATCAAGTTCCATCTCCCAAACAAAACTGTTTCAGAGAATTACTGTCCACTCTGTCATTCCCTGCTTTGGAGATTCGCTGCAGGCAGGGCACTGTTCGTGCAGTGGGGTACCCAGACTCCGGAACGGCCTCCAATGTCCTGGTCTGGCATCCACGTCTGGACGTGGCGCCCCCCCACCCCCACTCTGAGCAGGGCTGGGCTGCAGGACCAACAGGTATTGTGGGTGGGATGATACATGGCTTCTGAGGCTAAGTCATACAAGATAAGGCTGCTTCAGCCAGGAGCTTCTTCTGAGAGACTCCCCAGTTCAGAGGAGGGGCCCATGGGGGCAGGACACAGCTCACAGCCATGTGCCCCGGGATGCAGTGGAAGCAGGTGCCCCAGACCTGGGTACGCGTTCAGGTGACACAGCCCTTGCCCAAGCTTGGCAGCAGCTTCGTAAAGGACAGTGAGGCCGGATGAACCCAGCCACGCTGCTCCTGAGACTGTGACCCACGGAAGCCGGGTCTGAGGCTGCAAGCTACCCGGTTTGGGACTGTTTGCTGTGCAACAGCAGGCGACGAATGCGGCCGCCCCAACGCACCCTGTCTGGTATCGGTCTGATGCTTCCATCTGGATCATCACTTCCAAACTGGGACTACAGAGAACTTTCCCTAAATATGCCAAAAAAATTCAGCATTTAGCATACTAAGCTTATTCTAACGCTAATATTCTAAGGTAGAGTCAGTTTGAAAAACAGGTCAGAGTAGCTGGCTCACACTCCCATCTGTGAACCCTGTACAGCCATTATCAAGTCTGCTTCCTCTTCTCTTAAACCTGTGCGTCTCAAAGTCTCCACAGAGCAAGCAGGTGATGACGAAACAGTAAGTCACGAGAGAAAGTAAAAGCCAGGCACGTTTCCGTCCGTACCTGAGGGCAGAGATGGGGGCTGGGGAGGAAGTAAGGTGTTAGTCTTGCTCTGGACAGTGCAGGGCGGAGGAGGAGGAGGACAGGCAGCACTATCTCGCATACCGGACAGCTTGGACTCTTTCGAGAGCGTTCTCGGCAAGGACGACCCTCTCGAGGCGCTGGGCGACTCGGTCTTCAGCGTCTTGGAATTGTAATGCAGCTGCATTGGGAAGAATAGCCTAAGTTAAAGTCACGCCGATGAGGGAAACGGGGTGCAGGAGAAGTGCGGAAGGCAGGCAGGCATCTGGCATCCGAAGAGCCAGGCCCTGCGGTCACAGGTTGGCCCTGGGGCCCTGGCACTTCTTAGCTTTCTCGCGTTTTCAGAATTGAAAAGGGTGCCCGATGGTATTTAAAGTTATTTCTAGCTTAACATTCTAGGATTCCACGATTCTAGAATCTAAAAACTAGGTGTTTAATAGCATTGCACTAGGCAAGGCTTAGTAAACATGTTCTATCAATGTATAGAAAGTAAAATGAACTTTCTGCTCCAACTTTGTGGCAAAAGCCGTCCTGCAGCAGTGACAACATGCCATGGAGATGCTCACGCGTCAGAGGGGGACCCTGGACGCCCCACTTCCACACAACCGGCCAGGGGAGAGCCGGGGCGAGAGAAAGCAGATGCGGACCCCGGGCCGTGACCCCGCGCCCCGGAACCCCAGGCCGGCACCTTCACGTCCACGCCAGGGATGTAGAAGACCGTGGTCTCCAAGTCGCTCGGCTTGGTCTGCAGGGACGACGGCACTTTCTTGCTCGTCATTAAGTGGGTGGTAGAAGCATAATTAGTTTGAAACTTCTTTTTTGAAGGAGAATCTTGATCTAAACTCCTAGAACTTCTGTCGTAGCTCCTAGAAACAGAAAAGTGTTTTATCTTTTTAAAAAATGACATTCCTCTCCCTTCTTTTTGTTTAAAATCAAACTGCCATTTACACAGTGAATGGAATGTCATCCCTCAACAATGAAGCCGAGAAGGGAAAGCTTGGCGGGTGCCTGGCTAAACCGCTGACCCCTCGCACGGGCGCCAGTTCCATCCCGAGGTCCGTGAACTCTCCTCTCACCTGGGCTCATGCCTGTCCCACTGAGGACAGACGCTGAACCAGGGGAAGCTGCCCTTTGCAGAGGTAAAAACAGTGGGTACCAGCGAGTTATTGTGGTTTATTAGGGTTCAACCCAAAATAAATGGTCTTTTTTTTTTTTTTTACCATCACTACTACCTTTGTAAGAATTTCATGTTTATCTTGTGATTTTATAAAAGCCTCCTTGGCGCCCTTGCTGGTGTGGCTCAGTTGGTTGGAGCATCAACCCATAAACCAAAAGGTCATGGGTTTGATTCTCGGTTGGGGTGTTCCAGAGGCAACTGATCGATGCTTGTCTCCTTGCTCTCTCACCCTCTCTCCCTCCCTCCCTTCCCCTTTCTCCGCGATCAATGGGCATGACCTTGGTTGAGGGTCAAAAAAAGAAAAGAGCCTCCTTTGACAAACTGACCATTTAAAGACCTTTCTCACAGAGCATCATGAACACAGGAGAAGCGAACACACGGGGTCGGAGCCCACTGCTGCTCTCCTGGCTTCAAGGTCTGTAAGCCTTACCCTCTGGTGCCATCCACACTCCCACCCACCCACCCACCATCTTCTTCTAATTCTCTTCCAGATTAGGAAAGAAAAGCAAACCACAAGTCTGACGGGAAAAATAACCTAACATCCAGCCTGTTTGCAGCGCCGGCTGCTATTGGTGGGAGCAGACGGTGAAGCCGCAGGTGTGCCCGGGACAAGGCCCAGCACTCGGAGGCTCCAGGTGTGCAAGCAGCCCCGCCGTCCTCCTTTTCCAGTGAGTTGGTCACAACTCTCAGTGACCAGACCCCCGAGCGCAGCACTGCTCTCTAAACTAGAAGCGTGCTCTGCAAGGGCAGAGGCCAACGGAGAGAGTCACGCTGGTTTAGAGGGGAATCCAAAGATGTAGCTATTTTAATTAAAGAATTTCCGAGAATCCAAAATAGACACCCACTTCTAGTCGCCAAAAAGCGTTACACACTTGTCTAAAGAAAGCGTGCTACGCAAGCAACCACTCAAACACCGTAACTGCGACGGAATCTACCCCCCGCATCCGCACTCCGGGGTGTGGGCAACACCACACTGACAGCTCCCCCATCAGGGGAGACTGTGCACGCCCTCCTCCAGCAGTCGCTCACCTCCTCAAGCTGATGTCGTCGTGCTCTTGCAGGAGGGTGGTCGGGTGCAGCACGCACTTTCCGCTGTCAATTTCCACCCGTATGTCCAGTTCGAAGTCGATGTTCCTCTCCGAGGCCGTGCCGCTGAGGCTCCGGTTGACGGGTGCCGTGGGCCAGCGCTCCGTGAACAGCTGGTGGACAGCAGCGAAGCCCGTGGCCTTCTTACGAGACGTATGTCTACGGAGAGACGGACTGGTCACCACATCAGAGCAGAGTGGGAAGAGTTTGGACAAACTACCCTCCGACGTGCTGTGCGAACCACAGTCTGTAAACAGACTGCACTGTTTCATAAGTGCACGCAAAATACTCAACCAGCTCACACTAACTGAAGCTTCTCCTAAGTGTAACAGAGTCACGTTTTATTCCACACCCACGTGCTGAGCGCGACGTGTGCCCGGCCGTGCACTGAGGACACGGGCACAGTCTCCACTGTAAGGGCAGCTGCAGACGAGGGGGGGCACCACACTCCACGTTTGGGAGGAGACACCATTTTGCAAAAGCTGTGAATCTTCTGCAATTGTATTAAGGGCCAGAAGCACAGGAAAAGGAGAAAAACCAATGCACCATGGAGCCACATCGCACCAGTAAACTGCGCATCTCTCGGTCTTGCCCCACTAGGCACATGAACATTCTTTTCTGTGAACAGTTACATGCAATGCTTTAAGCTCAGTCCTAGATTTAGAGATGTCACCCGAGGATCTTAAAACAAAAGGCTACTCACGAGGGTTTCCTGTAGATATAAAACCTTTCCTTCTCGTGATCTTCATCCTTTTCGGAATCTTCGCTCGTAGAAGACAAACTGTCATCCCGCCGGCCGTCTTCAGGCTGGAAGGCGGCGCCTGGGGAGAAGCCTGGCGCTCGGGGGGAACGGAACACGGAGCAGGACCCTTCGCTGTTGGGTGAGTAATGGGAGGGGCCGTCGATGGTGACCGACAAAAGATCCAGTTCTGTCTCCTCCGGAAACTGATCGTAAAAAGAGGAAACATGACTCAGGTTCAAATCATGAACTTGTCGATTAAAAAAAGAAGACAAACGCTTAAGCATTTAAAATTGTCCCAGAGTCGAATTTCCTCACTCTGAATGGAAGGAAAGGCCAGCTGCACCAACTGTGCATCGATCGGCACAGCAAAGAAGGAAGTGGAAGGTCAAACACAGGAAGTCACAGCACCGACATGCGGAACGCTGGAGTGAAACTTTGCTTAGACGAGCATGTGCCATCACGTTAATTAGCAGGAGCGTAAGCTAAACATGCTGTGGAGAGAAGGAAACAGCGACCCACGGCAATCGGAGGGCGGGAGAGCGTCAGCGGCCAGGAGGGGCCCATGCAGCGCTGCAGCGCAGGCGGCCAGGCCCATCCGGGCAGGACCGGATGGCTGGAGACGGCAAAGAGCTTTGCTAATGAACACGTCAATCACTCAGACGCAAGAACCCTGCACGTGAGGGAGGACAGTCTGTATGGACACCACGGCACTGACTGAGGGCTGCAGCCTGTGGCCACTGCGTTTAGGGAGGCGGCGGAAACACAGAGCCGCCTGCCACCTGCTGCAGACTCCCGATTCCGAGAGCTGCCCGACTGCCCTTTGCGGGGGGTGGGCCTCTGTCCGGTGTGAGGTGCGAGGTGAGCAATTGTTTGCTGCTGCTACTATTTGACACCTGGTGAAGTTCTAATTTCCCAATTCAAAACTTCAAACATTTGCAGGATTCACCTTTTCTTCACTTTTTATAAGATACATGTTATTTAGTAAATAAAGTAAATTAGATTTTATTTATCAGAGCATCTTCAATTTTTAAAACTATGGTAAGAATTTATGTAGATAAATATCCCTTTGTTTTATATTTGTTTTTTATTTAACCATGCCTAATGATTTATTTTGTAATTTATAATTTTACATACTATTTTTATTAACAGAGTACACTGCTATATAAAAGTGGGACTTGACTCAATTTGAAAGTTAATGCGTTTAGGAATCACTTCATCATCTCCCAGTATACACACATGTTGAATCATTACGCTGTACAGCTGAAACTAACACAATGTTATATGCCCAGTATGTCCATTAAAAAAACTTAATTAGCCAATTCCACTCAATTCATTGTAAATGATTTATTTCCAAGTTCACTTTTAGAAAAAGGGAGGTTTATCAAGCTCACTGTACTATAATGTAGTAGTTTTAAAACAAAATTCATCCCTGGCTGGTGTGGCTCAGTGGACTGAGTGCTGACCTGAGAAACAAAGGGTTGCTGGTTCGATTCCCAGTCAGGACACATGCCTGGGTTACAGGCCAGGTCCCCAGTTGGGGAGGAGGCAACCACACACATTGATGTTCCTCCCCCTCCCTTTTTCCTTCCCTTCTCCTCTCTCTAAAAATAAATAAATAAAATATTTTTTAAAAAACCACACAGATTTAAAAAAATTCAGTTTGATTAAATTCAGTGCAACTATGGGAAATACAGGGTCCAGCAGAAGTAATGCCTGCTTGAGTGTGGTTGGTAGAGTAATACTATGGGTGTGATAATGTACAGTTTTAATTTGAACATTTCACCTAAAATGTCATAGTGTGCTGAAGTGTGATACTGTCCTGTCACAGAATCACATGCTTATGACTTTGTGGTACAAGATTCTGTAATAAAAAAGGGGCGTTATTTGTGCTGGACCCTGTGTATTGAGAGTGTAGTGTACAAGAGTTGGGAAGGGAAACCAAGTGTATGCGGAAGAAGTGCCAATGTTTAAAAGCCACTTGACAATTTCTAGACAAAGGTTTATATAACTAGTATGTAGGTACAATTTTAAAATTCAAATTTACTTTTATGACTTACTTAGAGAAAATATCTGGCTCATACAAATGTTATTTTGACTTACAAATTATGATTGTAGCACATTTTCCATACTGTTTTAAAAATGAGAATAATTTTCTAAGTGGAGTTTTTATACAATTTATACCAGTGACTCAAAAGAAATAACATTCAATGATGAATCTGTTGTCCTGTGATAGGTTTGATTTTATTTTGAACCAGTTAGTTATTTTTTTTAAAGAAAATATTCATTTTGTATTAGAGATTAGCAAATAACTGTAATAAAATTGAATTTTTTGCTTTACTATTTGGTTGAGTTGATTTAGCCTTTCAATTGTGAAGATTAAATAGTATTAAACTATGAAAAGTGTAAAACTAAAATATACTTATTAAAGAGCTCTGTAATTCAAAAAATCTTAAACCTTTATCTAAAAAACTTTTGAGGCCTGAGTTTAGTATGAAATGAGAGGAAGACATTTAGAAAGAAGATTTCCAAGGTGGTTAATTAGTTTTAAAGCAGAATTTATGTGGTTCTTACAAAGTACCTGGAAGTACCCTTCCCCGGGACAGCTGGAGTCTGGTGTGCTTGCCCACACTGTTTTTTTCAACTTAAAATAATAAGAAAATTTATAAAAAAATCACAAAAAATGGTTTAAAATAAACAAATACAAAAAAAACACAGCAAACATTTTTAATATGCTATTAAATTAGACCAACTTTGCAGCTGACTTTTTTCCTTCTGGTTTCTGCTATTATCGTTGTATAATTTACACTGAAGTGCAGAAGTCATGAAATGCACAAACACAGAAACACTCCACACCACGCCTGTGCACGCACCTAGTTTAGTGTGGCTCTGCAACAGGAAGGGAAGTGCCCAACAAATCTCTGCCTGAGAATGAGCGGCGGGGTCTGCACTCTCCGCGCAGCGCTGGGCGGCCGGTGGGCGGCGCCCTGCTCTCCGGACACTGCAGCGCCCCGGCCAGCACAGCCCTGACCTGGCTGCAGGCCGGACTCGAGCTTTGCGATCGCAGAGCCCTCACGGCTGTGTGGTCCCTTAGCCCCGCGCATCTGCCACAGAGGGCCCCACTTACTGTGTCTTGGATGTTGAAGGTCACTCGGGGCCCAGGAGACGCTGCGTCCACACGGATTTCCGGGAGCTCCTCAGGGTCTCCGGCCCGAGAACTGCGAGTGAACGAAAAGCTGTAAAACATCGGCCCTCCTGCTTTTAAAAACACCCCTGGACTTCATCGGAGTCTGATTCATGACACTGCACGCTATTTCTAAATATTTACCATAACCAAAGACTGAACTTTGGTATTGCATTTCTTAACTTTCAGTATCTCATAAAAAAACATTGAATGTTTTGCTGACACAAAATGTTCTAAAAAAGAATTTGCAATTTTTACTTTACAGTGCTCATTTATTAGTAAAACAGTATTTTTCCTCAACATGTAAATTCATATGCTAAATGTGCATGAAATCACACATTTTCTAAAATGACAAATTTAGAGCAGCAGCTACTAATCGGCACTTTTCCCCTCTTTGGACAGCCCCTAAGGTTGCACGTAGACCTGCCTAAAAGGCAGCGTCCTTCATTCCTGAAAAGCACACGAGGACAGTGGCTTCTCAGGAGCGAGCTTCCTCACTGACTGCATCTGACAGCACCCAGGAGTCGCACGCTGCTGGAGTGTGAAACTCGAGGTCCGCGCTGGCTTTCACCAGTGTGCGGCTCCCGCCCCTGAGAAGCTCCTAGGAGCAGCGGGCCAGGTGTGGGGCCGGGCCCGCTGGCGGGAATGCACAGTACCTGGCCCTTTCTGTTCGCTTCAGAGGCGGCCTCCCAGAAGCAGAGACGGTCTTGGATCGGCTGTAGCTCGGTTTGTAGCCCAAACCCCACTTATCCTTCAGGGAAGCAGCCTAGTGAAGTGGGGGAGAAACAAGGGGGACTGTGAACCACTGCGAACCAGCTGGCGGCTTCCCCAGGTCAGGAGCAAGCAACTTGGAGGGTCACTGCCCACCACAGATGGGTGGGGGTCAGCTGCGCTGCAGCCCTCGTGTCTACTGGCAGAGGGTGCGGCACACACATTAGCCACCAGCTGGCCTGAGAGGAAGACGGGGAGCAGGGTGAGCGGCACAGAGAGAAGGTAGGGAGAAAGGAGATGATTAAAAAGGACATGAGAATGACAAGGAAAGAGGAAAAGAGCCCCGGTCCTCTCAGGTCCCGCCCACAGGCAGCTGGGACAGGCCCCCCACGGCAGCAGGGGACAGCAGGGGCGGCCGGAACACGCTCCGGGCCTCCAAACACGGGGCAGAAGCCGGAGTGCAAAGGGATGCAGGCAGTGGAGGCGCGTGGCACAGGATGACTCGCCAAGCAGTTGGGTGCCAAGGAAGACGTTAGGGACACAGGTGTCCGCTCACTCCCCCGACCCCCCCCCCACGCCTAGTTTTGTTTCCAGTCATTGCCGAGTGTGAGCAACCACACACACACTGTGCAAGCATCGTTTTAATTACGCTGTGTACAGGACTATGCGCTTACTAACACCAGAAGCCAGTGATGAATAACTCAAACTGGATTTTACACTTAACTGGAATCTGTAACTCAGAATGACATTCAAACTAGCTTGACTGGGACTCAGGGGGTGGCCAAGGCAAGAGAGGTCAAGCCAAACACTGCTGGGCCTGGGCCGCCCCTGCTCTGACCCAGCGGTGCTGCCTCAGTCTGTGTGCATGTGTGTGGGGGGGGGCGCCTCCCTGTACCCCCTTCTGGGATGAAGAAATGGAGGGTTCTGCTGTTTATCTTTTTTAAAAAAGTGGTTTTCCACTAACAAGACCCGAAGCAATCTACTTCTACTCGAACAAGTTTTAGAGTTTTTTTCCTACTGCGTGTGGCATAGCTCTGGATTTATCTCAATTGTTCAGCAACTGGACTGAACTCCAGAAACTGTGGTGGGTAGTGGGGTCATAGATAAATTACTTGCTCTTCAAGAGACTCGCACTGTACTGCAGACAACTGAAGGAGCACAGGGTACGGCAAGAACAAATCTCCGAGAGGTGGAGCGAGCCTTAGGGAATGGGAGGGGGCAGAAGGGACATCGCAAGGCAATTCCCACTGGAGATCGAGACTGAAAAGAAAGGGCGACTTCACGACAGGCAGACCTGCGGGCCCAGGCCGTGGGTTTGCTTCTCGGCGCCGCAGGGCCTGCTGGGGCCTAACTGTGCTCATGGGACCCCACCTCTCCATGTCTGTTTCCTCATCCTTAAACGGGGGAAGGGCACAAGCTCCTCCCAGGGCTGTTACACGCAAAGTGCTCGGAACAGTGGCCGGCACACAGCAGGTGTGAGGCGCACAAACCAGCTGGTGTTATCGGCAGCAATGGAGGGAGAGAGAGAACAGCATAAGTGCTGTCATAAAGTTTAGAAGTAAAAGAGAGAGAGTCTACTTCGATAAAACTCTCGGGAAGTGCTGACTCACTCGCATACTGGACCTCCGTAATTTTTTGCGAACGTCTCTTCGAATATCATTCACAGCAACAGATTCTAACTGCTGGTAACGCTGAATTTCTTGGTTTATGGTTCCTTCACTTGCACCTAATTTTCTGAATGCAAAACAAATATAGCAATTAATGTAAAGAAGTTAAAAAGTAAAGCAGATTTTTACTTGCTCCTTCTTAATTCTTTCACTTTTCAGAACATCAAAGGTTATGTACGAACAAGCCAAAACCCTCCAGGAAGTTAACACCCGAACCAGGCAAACTGCAACCCAGCTCCGATGTTCAGGAAGCGGTTCTCGCTCCCTTCCCTGTGGCGTCTCTCTGACCCTCCTGTGAGAGCCGTGGACCGCTCTGCAGAAGAACGCTGGCTGTAAATCCTACCTATACAACTCAAGCCTCAGGAAGGTTTTAGGGGAGGAAGTATATATTTGCTTCAAGTCATTTTTTCCACCCAAGAACACAATTCAAACTGCAGTGTAAGTCAACAGGAAAATGTGAATCATAGTATCATAATTAATTTTCAGTCAAGCTTTCAGGTAATACCTTTCACTGTAAATAATGCATATATTTGTGTAAAGTCCTTGAATTCAAAATAACCACAGGTACAGGTGTTGGAAGATTAGAAAACACGAGGCGTGACGGTGGTCTCTGGGAAAACAAACTTTCAAGTCTGCCGAGAAGAGCCCCACAGACGTAGGGCGACTTAGCGCCACCGGCAGGCAGGAGAGGCGGAGAACAAATGATCCTCCGCACCCCTCCCCCGGCCCTCCCTGCGCCCACCTCTGAGCTGCAGCAGGGCCAGCCCAGGCAGGCCAACAGGCGGGCACTGAATTCAGACCGCACAGGCTCACACTCTAATTCTTTATCCCCCCAGCCAGGCTTCTCAGCTACAGAGTTTGCACGATGCCACCTAACCTTACAGAGACGCTGCGGACCGTAAACTGCGGTGACATGTCCAATGCTCCTGTTGAGAAATCCTCCACTTGTTTTCACTGTCAAAAATGTCAATTCCTGAAACACTGATGTCACCGAAGACAAGTGGACAGATTCACATTCACACGTGAAGGTACATGTAAGCGACCATGCACATGTGTTGACATGTGTGTGGGACACGAAGCCAGCCACACGCTGCTCAGAAATGAGGAGCCATGGCGGCATGAGACCAGGCCCTCAGGCCCGGCTCTGTCCCTGCTGGATGCGCGGCCTCAGGCCAGCTGCTCGCGGTGGCCTTGCTCATCTCCTTCACACACGCCCAGCCTCCCCCCACTTAAGACCCGACGGTTGTTGCTGGGGAGCGGTGTGCTCTGGGGAGCACCGTGGCACATACTTCAGATCATCTATGACTTTGGCCTGCTCGTTCAGCTCTCTGATATCCACGATTCGCTTCATCAGCTTTCTGCCCCTCAGGTCTCCTGGCTGGCTGCAAGGTGCGCCTTGTCTTCGATACTCAACAGCTTCCTGGAAAATCAAAGCACGTCTGTCAGTGCCGTCCTTGGTCACCCAGCAAATCTACTCTACCTCAGACGTGACACAAATCAAGGGTGCATGCAAGAATCAGAGGCGTCTACAGCAGACGGGTGATTGGAATTCTCCAGTGATTGGCAGCCCTCGGGTTGCACGGGAATCTACTTCGTCACCACCTACATTTCCCCATGAGTGAGCTCTGCACACTTTCACACGGGCCTGGCTAGACTGGGGGGAGACCCGCGGCCCCGGGTCACACAGATACTCTGCAGGAACAGAATAGCGCTGGTGTGGGGGCGTCAGGCCTAGCAGGTGGTTTACAAGTCGCTGCCCAAAGGTGAGCTTGTGGCCGTCTCCGCTGACGGAGCTTCCATCTGAACTCTGGATGACAAACAGGAGCGTGAACTTTGTGAAGGTGTCTTTCCAAGAACCAAACTATTTCATCATACAACAGTTAAAAGGTAGCTTAAAATTTGTTTTAATAACCAATAACCAAAATAAAGCAGAGTAACTATCTTTTTAACTATGGAAAACTTTGATACTATAAAATGTGCAGCATAGATGGAAATACATAGATTTTAAATGCCTACATTTTGTGGGCATGTACTCTGCTTTTGAGTTTCATTTTTTAACATCTTTACTTAGATGTAATTTACACGCAGTAGAACGCATCCATGCCGATCGTACAACTCAGTGGGGTTTGCACACTCACAAAGCTGTGCGAACATCAGCACAGTCAGCCCAGAACATTTTCATGGCACACGAATGAAGCCTCAAAACTGCCAGCAGTCTCTCCCGAGCCTCTCCTGACACCCCTCCCTCCCGCCCGCTCCCAGCCTCAGGGAACCACTAATCTACTCTCCGTTGCTACGGATTTGCGGCACTTCGAATGTCACCTGCAGGTTAAGGCACATGTTCGTGGACAGACCCTATCATGAGATAAGAACTCAATTAAAAGATAGTATGAAAGGGGACCCAAAAAACCTGGAAGATAATTATTTTAAAATTGTGTATTTATTCTTACGTGTTTAAACTTCAGTCCCCTTCAAAGTACTCTCCATCTGATGCAATATACCTATTGAGACGGTTTTTCCATTGCTCCAAACAGTTTCTGAATGTATCAGTTTTGGTGCCGTTTAGTGCTTTTGCCATTTCTGGTTTCACCTCTTCCACATCGGCAAAACGTTTCCCTTTGGGGACTTTTCTCATCCGGATGGAAAAAAAAAGTCACTTGGGGCGAGATGGGGTGAATAGGGAGGGTGGGGCATGGGAGCCATGCTATTTTTGGTCAGAAACTGCTGAATGCTCAGTGCGGTGTGGGCAGGCGTGCCTATAAACCACCCATCATGAAACGGACAAATTGAACAGTCTTCAAAAAAATTCACTGAAGCCAAACACAGCCTCTCACAACAACGCCAGCTGGTCCACTGACACAGATGGGCTCCTAGAACACTCACCTAGCAGGGGAAGCCTGTAATAAAGGGGCCCACCGCCGGAAGATAATTCCAGTTGTTTTCGGGTCTCCCTCACATTATGACGTTAAAAACGGTATTATGAACTGTGGACGCAGGAACTACCACTCCCTCCCTTCCTGCACAATCAGCAACTACAATATAATAAATAACACTGACTTAATAGCATCCCTGTCTCTGGTCGAAACACGTCCAAGAGTGAGATTACGTACAGTGTGGACAGTGGGAGACATAGTGTCCACTTCATCCTCGTCTGACAGGTCGCCGATGTTCACAGAGTTCAGGTCAGCGATGTCGTCCACGTCCTCCTCGCCGGTCAGGGTGGTCAGGGTGTTGCCCAGGGCGTTCAGCCGCTTGCCAATGTTGGGGTCCATGTGCACGTCAATCCCACACATTTTCCATAGCACATTGAGGGTCCAGGTTCCGGCACTGCTGCTCTCTGTTTGCACAGAGAAGTGGCAGGTAAATAATTCTACGTTTCAGGGATCAAACGGGCAGAGGCCCGTGGAGCAGGGCCACGGCACCACCTCCCCAACTGTCCAGGGTGGCCTGGGGCTGCCTTGGGGCAGTGGCAGCTGCTCCCGGGACTGGGACTCCCTGTCCCTGGTCCTGCCCCATGACTGAGTGCCCGTGGCCGTGTCCCCCTGTCACTAGCCAGAGCAATCAAATCATCCGGCCGGTGAGGGTCTGTGCTGGGAAGCAAGACCCTGCCCTGGACTGGAGAGCTCAGGCTTCCTGTGTCGGGAGCTTCCTGAGCAGCTGGCAGCCACATGCCCACTGGGGCCTGGGGACCTCAGGGTGTGAACGAAGCTCCCGAAGGAGGAAGACGGGAGCTGCTGAGCCCTGCTGACGTGAGGTCTCGGCCCAGTCCTTCTGGGGGGACTCTGCACGGCCCTGGTTCCTCCTCCCCAACAGAGCAGCCATCCCCACGTCTACCTGTGGTCTTCAAATGTCCTTCTAACGCTCCCCCTTTTGGTTAAGTTCATTTCGGCAGCTTGTTGTCACATGTAAACAAAAGCCCTGACACAGATTCCGGTGGGAACCCTCTCTCAAAACGCGTGTTCACCTCAATCTTCACCTCTCGTTCTAACTTCCCTCTGCACGTCTTCTGACCTTCCCAGTCCTGTCACCCTGCTGCTCAGGGACATCGCGCAGCACCGGCACGGAGGCCAGGCTTAGCGAGCGCAGGAGGGAGTGACCAGAGGGAAAGAAATCCACGGACGTCCGTCAGCCCCCCGCCTGCAGCGGTCCAGAGCTCCTCCATGAGCACCGCCCCCAGCCTGCCCGGGCTTTATGCCAGGCACAGTAAGGGGCATGTGCACCGCGCTCTCAGCCCCGTCAGACGGCCGATGATTTCTCTGGTTGTCTCTGGCCTGCTTTGCTGGAGTTTCCTCCTCCCTGGTTCCTGAAAGTGTCCCTTTGACGCTGCCACCAATGCTTCTTGCTCAGGATTCAGTGGCTTTCTGGCTGTGCTAACCAAGTTCCAAGTCCTTGTTTTGGGATTTCAGCTTTTCCCAAACTTATTTTTCACATAACTGTGCTCCTGCCAGTTTGGACAACACTACTGACACTGCATTTTGCCATCGCAAATGCTGACACTCTCTGCCTCAGTTTTCTGCGACCGGCACCTCCCAGTTTTTGCTTCAGAAACAATTCTACCCACCTGTCAGGCTGCTATTTAAATGGTTGCTCTGTTCCTGGCATCCTTCCAAATTTGGAAACGTTCTCTCCCTCCTGACACTGTGAATAGCAACTGGAACTTTACATTTCACTGTACTTAGCACATACTACAGTTTAATTATGCTGCAGGGCCTGAACTACATTCTTACAGCTTAAATTCGCAGAGTAGTAAGCATGCCTTGTTTATCTTCGTCTTCCCTAAACATGTGCGGTCTGTCTCGTACTGAACGACTCACAACTGTTAACTAAGAATACGCTGGTGGTCAGTGCACACGTGTACAATTTGGGGAACACCAGAGTTCAGTTCAGTCAGTTCAAAGATCCCCCCGTCACCGCACAAGCAGAAAACACACACGAAGGCAGGTCCCCCCCCGGCACAGGGAGCGGGAGTGACAGCAAACGTGGACCTACCAGCCGCCGCTTGGCCCGCAGTCCGGGAGCACACTTCGTAGGTGCCGTCGGGAACCACACCTGCACACAAGCACCCAAAATGGTCGGCAACGGAAGCACGCTGGAGGTCAAACTCGGCAACTTTCACCCAAAGATGACTACCTGAACATGACCAGGACCACGAGCTTCTCTAGGCTTCGGCGTCTAACCTGTAGACTGACAGGGCTGCCCTCCGCGGCCCGTAATACCTGTCTCACATCCCTGGTGTTTTGCCCCACAGCTGCAGGCGTTTAGCTGCACCTGAGCCTTCACCTTCACCTGTGGTGTCCTCCCCGGAGTGACCGCGCCCAGCTGGGCGCTGTGGCTCGGAGCCAGGGGGGCAAGCGGCGCTCTGCAGAAAGGCGGCGGCTGCTGCGCTGCCAACGCAGAAGGTTGTAGGCCCATCATTTTGGGAGAAAGCGTCAATTTGGTCCGTGATAATTTCTATTATATGGTTTCTATTTTTAAGATAGTGCCAATGACGTTAAAGTCTAAATTATATTTTTGAACCATGTGGTACCTGTGCCTCACACACAATTATAAAAGAAGAAAAGAACTAGATCTTGTTTCAGGGTAAAAGATCACCCAATTCACCCTCACAGTCAACCCTCACAGTCACAGTTACAGTTGGGAGCCAAAGAAACCCAGGACACCGCCTCAAATCTAAGAATGCTGGACTGAAAACAAAACCTTTGAAGATCTAAGTAATGTAATTGAGGCCAATTGAAAGGAAGAAGAAATAGTAAGTAAAAAATGGGTAAAAAAACTTTTGAAATGTCCAACTCCATTAAATGTCAAAGGACCTCTTAAAATAAGTTTTTTTAAAAAAGATTAGAGATTATGTAAGTTCACAGAACCCAGAGCCTGGAGAATGAACGAGGACTAGTAAGCTGCTGAGGAGCAGCCCCAAACCCAAAGGCCAGGCCAGGAGCCGGAGAGACTGCTCCCAGGGGGTGTGGTCTCTGCAGCAGAGAAATACCCCCCCGTGGGACCAACCACCGTTCTGAGTCCAGGATGAGTTTCAAAGCTCTGGTGACCAAATGCTACCCATGTGTTAACAGAGAGCTTGGAGTCTTTCAAAGGAACTGAACAGTGCGTGTAATTTTTCCAAGTTTATGTTAATGAAAAGAATCTAAGATTTACTATCTCCTCACATGGTCCTTTGGACGCTTCCTACATTCTAAAAATTAGATTGGCCATTCTAATTTTTACTGTATTTCCCAAAAAAACATTAAAGAGGCAATTTGACCAGGCCATCTTCTTCCTAGGGCAGAATTTTAAAATGATGTATTAAATCCTCAGGCATGCTCCTACTGTTCTTTATCTCTTTCCTATACCCAACTCTTATTTTTGTTTTTTTTTTTAAGATTCTATTTATTTATTTTTAGAAAAAGAAGGGAAGGAGAAAGAGGAAGAGACACACTGATGTGAGAGAGAAACGCCAATCAATGGCCTCTTGTATGTGCCCCAACCTGGGACCGAACCCACAACCCACGCATGTGCCCTGACTGGGAATCGAACCAGTAACCTTTTGTTTTGTGGAATGATGCCCAACTCACTAAGCCACACCAGTCAGGGCCTCATCTCTTTTTTAAAAAAATGTATTACATGTTAGTTATACCTAAGTATACTTACTGGCTAAGAAATTTTAGCTCATAACCTTTCATTCTTCAAATATAATTTTTCTTCATTATCAAGATTAATGATGCTTTATTAATCCTGCTATAATATTTAAAATATTAAAATAGATAAAATAAACCCCTACACCTTCAGCATAGCGGAAGAGCGCAGCTTTAGTTCCTCCCAATGCTGAGCATTACCAGCCACAGGAACCCACACAATCTGCACTCGGCGCCCCACACATCTGGACACGTGGACTTCCTCAGGGCGGCAGTAACTAAGCCGGCTCCCTTCCCCCGGCTGCGCGCAGCAGCTCTCCTGTTACGTGAGGAACCGCGTTCCACAGTTTCTCTCAAGACCCCCCAGGACAGGCGCTTTCCCTGGTCACTCATGAATCATGCAGGAAAGATCAGGCGGCGAGCAAACCTTCGAGGGCACGGCTGCGCGGTCCACTCACTGACACTGCAGAACACGGCAGATTTCCACAGACACGTTCGATGTTTTAAAATAGCAACAGACCTCAGTTATAAAGTCCAGTAATATTCCTACATCTGAACATCCTTTACTTTAACAAATGAAAACCATGAGGTTGGGGTTTCTTGTTTTTGTTTGTTAATTTTTCAGAAGCCGGCCCTGCGCACGGAAAACAAACAGCACTCACAGGCGTTCATCACGAGGTCCCCCCGGACCTCCGGCTTCCAGTCGTCCCACGAGGTCTCGAAGCCGTCGGCGAAGCGGAGGCAGAAGTTTTTGAAGTGCCCTTTGCTGACCAGGGACTCGGAGGAGCAGGCCGTGATGAGGGTGCTCTCGATGGTCAGCACCAGGGCAGAGCCAGCGTCGAGGTCCCCGGCGTGGTTGGACTGCCATATGCATTGGAGAAGCAGTGAGACAGAAGGGGACAGCTTTTACGTTTGGAGATTCTCGTAGGGTTCGTAAGAGCAGAAACCCGCAAAGGGTCCAGCCCAGAAAGCTACGGTAAAAAGCGGCTGAGAAAGATGCCGACTTCTGAAAATCAGCTTGCTCAAGTGAAATGCATTTCCATGTATTTTTTTAAAAAATAAACTCGCAAAAGGCTAATTGTCTACTTTTCTAACTCAAGCTTCTGATGTCGTTGTGAGGAGCATTCATCCTCATTCTCATCACCAGCATTGGTGTGAGCGGCCTCCGCACACCTGTCCATGTGCCAGGAAAGCACCGCCATCAACTCCTGACACCCAAACATATCACATGCTGCCAGTCCTCCACCCAGAGCTTTTCGCAACACCATCGTCCAAACAAAACACTGAAGGATAAACTCACTAACTGCTTAAGGGCTATTTAAGATAAATTGTAACAGTAAAATATAGGCATCTGCTCTTGTTGTAATTGCAACTTCTTGGTCTGACAGGGTTTAATATCCTTTTTCTCTCTCAGGCACATGAGTGTGCAAACATGTGTTTCTGAGAAGTGGTCCAAATTATGAAGAAAAAATTGTTTTTTAAAATCCTTTTTGTTTAAAAATTTTATTTATTTTGAGAGAGGGGAAGGGAGGGAGAAAGAGAGAGAAACATCAGTGTGTGGTTGCCTCTCTAGTGCCTCCTGCTTGGGACCTGGCCCGCAACCCAGGCATGTGCCCTGACTGGGAATCGAACCAGCGACTCTTTGGTTTGCAGGCTCACACTCAATCCACTGAGCCACAACAGCCAGGGCTGAAGAAAAAATTCTTGCTTTATCCAGGTGCACACATAATGGAAGTTTCATCACCATTAAATATCAGTTTAAAAGCACTTTGAAATTTCCCACCCTATTTAAGATGAAATTAGTAAATGTTACTAAATACTACTGTAAAATGTTCTTTTGTTTGTATTTTATTAACAAGTGTATGCCAAAGCCTTCTTTGCTTACAAACAAGAACAATAAAAAGATTCTGAAAACTAAGATGCTTAGCGGTGAAGGTCAAATGAGAAGCTGCGAGACGGTGTCACTGTCATCCCTGTCCAGAGGCCCAGCAGAGCCATCCGAGAAAGATCTCGGGGTTCGAATGAATGAAGAATCACTGGGGAGGTTCAATCATACTTGCTGTTTACTAGGCTGAGATTAGAAACTGTTCCCCTAGCAAATGCACTGTGGTGCCCTACAGCCCTAGAAACGGCAGTAGAACTGCCTGGCCGGTTCCGTACCTGTGCCGTGTTTGTGATTGGCAGGCAAATGCCCAGATCATTGACAGTGAGCTGCAGGAAGAGTGTGCCGAAGGCCTGGGCGGAGGTCTGCTGGATTCCGGGCAGCATATCCACCACCTCCTTCGTGGCCATGTGGATGTCCTTATGCAGAGCCATCCGCTGCTCGTTCCAGTTGTCGTAGGCAGCCTTGTAGTTCAGCCAAAACAGCACAGCTGTTGGTGATGAAGGCAGGCGGAAACAAAGTCTTAGTCAAAACCGTAAAGCTCCATGGCAAGTGAACCTCAACAGCTGCAAATTCCCACAGATTAATATAAAATTACTCCCAGGAAAATGTAGCATTAGAATTGGAAAGAATCTAAGAGGATACAGTCCGCTTGACAAATAAAGAAAAGAAGCAGACAACTGCAAAACGGCAGAAGGAAGATGAAATCCAGGTCCATTCGCTGACCCAGCAAAATAAAACGTTACCCATACACCGCCAACGGGCAGTTTCCCAACCAAGAGACCTCATCAGCAGCCAATGCCCACCACCAATTAAATCTTCAACGGCTTCCCACATGGCTCTTTGTTGCTTCTGAAACACACTTCCAAAACATGGACCCAGGATGCACTGATTAGGCCTCTCTACCTGTTCAGCCTCGGTCCCCATTATCTTCCTCTGTGAAAGCCACTGCTGCTGCAATTTCTTAAACCTCTGTGCTCATGCCCCTCCTCATCATGCTCTCGGTTTGGCAGCTACTGACTTGGTTCTGGCTGCCCACGCCAGGGGCTGTTCCAGGTTGGCGGTGCAGAGGCAAGGGAGAGAAGCTTTCATTTCCTGTCTCCCTGGTGAACTCCTAGCTCCAAGTCCAATCTGAAGAACTGGTGTCCCTCTAAACAGCACAGGACAAGGCAGAGACCCCCTGAGGGCCTAGAACATGATCTCTAACGCCCCAGAGTCCACTCAGCTCTGCCCACTGAACTGAGAGTCCTGGGAGAACAGGAGACTTAAGATTGCACTTTTAGACCAAAAAAAAAATAAATAAATAAACCAATAAATGTTAGAGAATAAGCGAATAAAGATGATACCAAACAAATGAGTGCACTGATTAGCCAGACCAAAATTCTTAGCAAATAATTTTACAAAGTAAAATGACTCTAAAAACAAAGGAATAAGCGAGAACCTCCCGGGATGCCCACACTCTAGCTTCAGGGGACCACGAGCCGTCGCCTCCAGCATCTGCACTGGGAACTGCAGGGGACTGGCAGCCCCGCCCCCCAACCGGCCTCACCTCTGTCGAAGGCCACGGGCTGCGCGTACACGACCGGCCTGTTCAAGGTGATGAGCACAGCTTCCCGGTCTGCAGACCCGCTGATCTCTTCCCGGAGCGCGTTTCTTAGTCCGATTCTGGTTTTGAAATAGGCAACTTGATGAAAATCAGAACCAGCTTCCTCATAAACCTAAATTAAAAGTTCAAGAACAGCACATAATGAAAAACATTTTGATAAAAGAAAGTAAAGGCTTTTTAACAACATCAATGGTTTTGTGCACCAGAACAACTATAGCACGTTTTCTTCCATTTATATTCTATACCACAAACACCTGAAATTCATATACAATATGAACAGGTTTTTAAGAAGTAACTATAAAGTCAAACATCAAGTTCATATAAAACCTAGGGTGAGGTCCATATTCTGAATGGCAAAGTATTAAATGTTTCAAGATAATTAGATACCCGCTCCTCTCAAAATATTTTTATTTGAACAAATTACTGTTTTTCTAGAGATGACAAAAAATTTTTGTTTATTTATTCCTGCTACGTATTCTTTAATAAAGACATTCAACTGTGAAACTGTGGTATTCATTAAATCAGTTTTTCAACTCTCAGAAGGGAAAAGGCTAAAATCTACACATAATTTCCAACAAAGTAAATCAACAAAACCCCCCCACAAGCTGTGAATATTAATTTTTATAAAACAAGAGTCTGATCAATGTGTGTGTATTCATAAAAAGACATGTCTAACGTTACAGTATGCAAAACTTGCTAATACTGTAATGTAGCTAAGAAACTTAGTAATTTTGTGAGAACTCACCAATGTTAAGACAAAGTACTGAAGTAAGAATAATGTTTAATGAAATAAAGAGAGAATAAGCAAACATTTATGAAGATACTGGATTAAGTTTCATGTGATTGTATTTACGCTAAAGTCTAACAACAGACCCCCAAAGTTCTCGATGAAATACCCAGGTAAGATTGTAAAGGCCTTCAGAAATAAGTTTTCACTACAGTTTTCCATCAGAAATGCTAGCATAAATGAATGCAATATTTTCATATAGTGATGCTGATGCGCACAAGTTCAAAGCCACAGCGTCAATGTCAGCACACTCTGCGCTCACCTGATGCTTGACAATCTGTCCCAGTGCCAGATTCAAATCCACCTGGCATTTGCCGAACAGTTTCAGGTAGCTGCTGCTCCCTGGAGAGGCTTTGGTTTGGAGCCGGTTCGAGAGCTCCAGCTCGATCAGCCCGGTTTCGAACCTCACGGCTCGCATGGACGGAGTCGTGGCTGTTACTTGAATGCCCTAGCAGGTTCAGGGGAAGAAGGAAAGGAGAGCCGTGAAGCCACGGTGCCCGCACTCAAGTGAAGCCTCCCAACGCACGACAAGTCGAACGGAGCGCTTTAAAACACGCACAGGACGTCTGATAAACTGATCGCACTGCCAGCGGCCTGTAATCTCTCATTCGTAGGGACTTTTTAGCTATTAAGTATGATTTCAGTATTTTGTATTTAAAACCTAGACTGTTTATAGGTTAAATATATCACAATTAAATAACTACTTGGTTTGAATAATTTCTAAGAACACTAATCTCTTAAATATTAGAAATATGAAGGTTTTCTATTAAAATATTACTGACAATTGGACAAACATACAAAATATCTCTTGCAATTTATAAAAGGAATTATTTAAAAAAAATAAAATGTTATCAGAAGGGAGTAAACTGTTACAAACGTATGTAGATAGTACAGCTGTTCAAGAAGATCAGGTTGATCTGAATGTTCTGCGGAACGGCACCCAAGGCTTTTAAAATGCAGAAACATCTCCATGCTGAAAAGACCTTCCCAAACAGAGCAAGGTCCCGAAGGACATTCGAACACTGGCTAAAGCTTTTCCGGGAGTGGACACAGGCCACTTCAGTTTCCTGTCTGGCACGTTTGCGCAGCACGTGCGCTTCCTGCAACAAGCACGCACTGATTCATCAGAGAGACGCTCCCGAGGGCAGCCTTAGCCTTCAGGTGTCACCTTGAACTGCAGGTTGAGGGAATAGAGGAGGATCTTGGGCTTATCCCCGTCCGCTGTGCCATCATGCTCGTTCCAGAGAGGAATCGGCTGCTCCCCACCTGGAGGAGGTTAAATAATCGAGGATTAGGGGTAACTTCTTTAAAGGAACATCACTGTGTTGTGCGTCGGAAACCCCCTAAATATTTTACTTTCACCGATCATTCGCCCAAGCTCTGGAACAGGTCAGGCTCACAGAGGCAGGCGCACGTGAGGCAGGGATGATGCTGCACACACAGACATGCTTAGAACACCTTACAAGGACTAAGTTAAAACATTGCTCGTGTAAGTAAACCAAACCTGACTATATACCTCAGAAAACTTATCTGAAGCAAAAAACGTAAACTAATTTCTTTAATCAAAAACATGAACTTTGTTGTTTATATTTAAATGTGCTACAAATAAAAGAACAAAAGAAAAAATAAAGGTGGAGAAATACGAGCAAAGTTTGCTTTGTTTTATAAATCATGGATGTATGCATCACACGTGACAAAAGTGACCAGCAAAGGCACCTGCGGGGGGGAACCAGAGCAGGCACACCTGGTCTGCAGGAAGTCCTGCGCAGTCACACCCAGACGCCGGGGCCAGCACTCCCCCTCCGACTCCAGGCCCCGTGCCGCCCACAAGGAGGGACGCCCGCCGCCCCGCGTCCCGTACCGTGCGGGGACAGGCCAACTCACCGGAGACTTTCTGTATCACTTCATTGACTTCCTTCATGAACACTTTCTGCACGAACACCAAGTGGTTCAGAAGGTCGGTTGTGAGATTATGTTCAAAAGAGCCGACCTGGCAAACAGGAGCGGGGTGTTGGGTTAGCACTACTGACAGGAGAGTTCTGGATACATCTCTTGCTCACGTAAGTAATCCCAAACTCTGGAGCCAACGATTATCCACATACTCTCTGAAATCAATACCCTGAAGAAGGGTTAAAAATATTCAGGTTCCCCAATACTTTACTGACCTGTTATGTGCCATTCCCCCAATTTTGTAAAAAATAACAGTAGCCAATAAGGTATAAGAAATCGATTGAAATTAATGAAAATTATACTGTAATTATGTAACCTACTAATTTCGAAACTGAAATTTTGCCTAGAATAATATTTATTGTTAACGACCACTGCTGTGTTGTTAGAGTGATGAATAAACACCATCATAATAAAATGAACTGTGAAAATATTGCAGAGATGGATGTGAAGCCCAGTGTAAGAAATAATGAAATCAAACATGTCTCAGTAACCTACAGGGAGAAAGACAGACATGCGTGCACACCCACGTACCTTGGTGCACCTGAAGCTGGGAGACGTCTGATTACGGAGAGCGAGACAGTGACAAGGTGCGCTTACCTCCGCCACGCAGCGCAGGTAGTTCCCCTGCAGGTAGTAGCCCTGCTTGGTGGGCAGCTCGTCGATGCTCCACACCTGGTCTGAGTAGCTGTCGTGGTCCTCCATCACGTACTTGCCGGACATGGTCACGGGGGGCAGGTTCAGACTGGCAGAGGGGGGAATGGTCGACATGTCCGTGGCAGACACTTTGGAGGTAAAACGCAGTCTGTGATTTGGCAGCTCAAACGTAAACCTGGTCTGTGCACCTGTGAGAAGGGAGAGAGGCTTATTCGCTCAGGAGCTCCTTCACACACGTGTTCCTCGCTCTGTTCAAAAGTGGTGCCTAAGGAAAATGTATGCGTACCCCAAAACCTGCGTTGAGAGATTTGGAAAGCTGCTAATGTTTCCTACCTTTAAAATGTCTATGGGGTCTATGGGTGCTACAGAGAGTCAGTCAGTCCGTACCATCAAGCCTGAAACACGGTGTCAGGTGCCAGAGAAACACTTACCAATGCTCTTCATTTCATAGAGGCGAGAAGGAAGAGCGATTACTCTTATTGCAGAAGAGATACAGCAAATAAGTCAAGTGCAACAAAAGTGCATTAAGAAGTAGCAGACACCGCATTAAAATCAGGATTTATTGCCGACTGTCACAGGCACCGTGTCATGTGCTCACACACGCTGCTCTCCGCCAACCCAGTCTCTGCTGAGCGTCCTGTGTACCACCAGCTCTCCCCACCCAAACACCACTGAGCAGACTATCAGGCGTACATATGCAGGTATACAAACACAAAACAATCGTGATTATGTAGTCCCAGTGTTCTCAGTTGTGCCAGAAATCAGTCTTTCTCAAATACTAATGAACGGTCACCTCCTTCTTGACACCTTTGCCATGTTCACTCACCCCACAGTGAGGTTTGCACTGGGAACGAGTCAGCCACACCCAGAGAAGCTCCCCACCAGCCTGTGCCACTGCGAGGGCCCGAGAGGTCCCGGCGGCTCCGACCATTCCCCACCCCCGCCAGGCACATTCCCAGACTGCCGCTGCAGGCCGCTCGGGGGTTGGGTGGACTGGCCACCGCTGAAGCTGCCACTGCTACAACCACCACCAGGGTCACCAAGTACAGGGACCACCCCTGCACAAGTGCAGCCACTGTTCAACTGGTCGGGTCCCGTTGCTGCATTTCGAGAAGAACCACGGGTTCTGCCCTGTATGGATACTTAACAACACGTTCACTTGCTCCTACACATCCGGACCTTCCGAGTTCTGAACTGCCTCATTGGCTTTGTACCTGCTGCTCCTGGTGACTCTCGTACTTCAGGGACGCCCTGAGCAAGCAACCAAGAGGCACCTCACCACCGGCCTCACATCTGCGGGCCTGACGCCGCTGACTCCGCCAGACCCGGGACGCCTGCAGAGTGTGTGTTTCCAGTGGCACAGAGATGCGGATGCCCAGGAAAACCCCGCTCCCTGAAGAAACCCTAACGTGCTCAGGGCAGGAAGAAGTACATACACATATGAAGGCACATGTGTGTACTCATAGGTGAGCATGTACATGAGTGTTTTTATAATCATTAATGAAACTTATTATGTTAACAGAATAAAGGAGAAAAACATTTTAATTTCAGAGATGCAGAAAAAAGTATCTACCAATATTTTCCATCAGTCTTCATGGAAAGTCTTAGCACACTAGAAATAGAAATCTTCTTAACCCAATAAAGGGAACCAAGTGAAATCCTGCAGTAGACATCACATTCATTGGCAAAACACTGACTTCCTTGCAAAACCGGAGCTAGTAAGAAAGGGTGCCCACGACATTCCTCTTGCTGAGCGTTAGAGCAGCAGCACATAAGGCAAGAAAAAGAAAGAAAAAGGCACAAGTCCCGGAAAGGAAGAAACTCAAGTATTATTTGCATACAGAATGAATGTCTATTTAGTAAACTCCATAGAATCTCATTTGCAATAATAACAAGGTTTAACGTGGTTGCTGAGTACAAAATTAACATAAAAGGGTCAAGTGCATTTGTACACACGGCTGCCAAACAGTTTAAAAAGGACCATTTTACAAAATACACAACTTGCAATAACTACCACCGCCACGTTCGGTAACAAGGGATCTAAGTAAATAATCTTGCAAGAGGTGCACAGAAACCTTAAGTAGAAAAATTTTAGCTTTGTAGAAAGACAATAAAGAAAACCTAAAGACACAGAGAAATAGACATATTCAGGAACAGGACAGTTAAATATTGTATCAATTCTCAATATCATGAACTTTCCTCAAGTAAAGCTAAGGATCTGATTAAGTTCCTATAAAAAGCCAAACCAGCTTTTTTCCTAGAATCTGACAAAAGACTATAAAATACGTATGAAAGAGTGTAGCCAAAAAACCACCACCAGAACTCCTGAAAAAAGCGGAAGTCGGGGAGCAGGGCAGCGCCGGGCGGAAAGCACAGGGACACAGAACTGAGCACAGGAGCGCGGACCCGCGAGCACAAGCGGCTGGCAGGCGCAGCCCGGCCCGAGCCCCGGCGAGCAGAGCCCCAGTGAGCGGAGCCAGGCCTGCCCGCCGCCCGTGGTGCGGAGGTGATGGTCATCCAGGTCACTCCCTCCACACCAAGTTTGAAAACCCACTTGCATAGACTAAAAATATAAAAAGGAGAACTTCAAAACATTTAACAGGAAATGCAGAATATTTTCATGATCCTGGGAAGAGAAGCATTTAAGACCTTATATGGAAATGCACACAACAGAGGAAAACAACAGTAAATTCAGCCACATTAAAATCAGCGTCTTTCGCTCAAACAACGACTCAGACTGAAATGATGAGCCACTGGCCGGGTGACAGTGCACGTCAAACACACCACGTCAAAGGGCTCGCGTACGAAACAAAGACTTCCTGTGAGCCAAGGAAAACACAAACGACTCCACAGTAACACGGGCAGCAGCAGACAAGCAGCGTGTAAGAAACCACATTTAAAACCCCAGGCTCCTGAGTGACTCCTGCAGTGGAGTTCACACCACAGTGGAGCGACGCAGGGGTGTGGCGGGGACGTGGGGCAGCGGGAGTTCACGCCTCGCCCGGGGGAGGCAGCGCTGGCCAAGGCCCGCTCTCCTCGGGGAAGGGAGGGTACGTTTACCCCAGTCTCGCCGCCCCTAACACACACCCTGGGAAACCGCACACGGGGCATGGATGTGGGACTGAATGGAACAGCAAAAACGCAAATGGGCCAGAGGCCCATCAGCGGCAGGATGGACACGTCAGCTGTGGTGCAATCACTTAATGAGCTACTATAGTTCAGTGAAAAATGAACAAACATCAGATACATGAATAGACAACCCTTATGTAAAATGTACAGCAAAAAAATGCTGAGTTAAAAAAAAAGTCACTGGGATTCCATGTAAATGGAGTTCAAAGCAGGCAGCAGCAGACTCTCGGTCGCTCATGAGTGCATGTGTGCATGCGTGCGTGTGAGACTGCACAGGAAAGCCGGGGAACAGGACGGGACGCTCGCAGCAGTGGGCGCCCCTGGGCAGCCACGGGGAGCGTGGCCTGGCAGCGGTAGCACTTCCTGAAGGCGACTGCAAGCCTGGGTGCTTTCTAACGTCCAGGTGTGTGACAATTGATAAATTTGCAGTTCTTCACTGTCCTTTAAACTGTGCGCATTATTTTAACTTGTACATATGATACATTTTAGGATAAAATATAACAGCAAAGAATTTCTGGGCAGGAACGTGAGGATTGCAAAACCTTACAGAAGCAGCTCTTCTGAAGAAGTCAAACAACCTCTAATTTGAGCTGAAGGCAGCCATTCAAGCAATGGGCACTGACAGGTGTAGGAATTTCTCCAGCTTCAAGTTGGAGAAACAATGTCTAAAGACTTCAGATGGGAGTTGGGCCCACGGTGGTCATCAATGAGGGGACTGGTAGTTTGTACTCGACCGGGAACATCATTAACGACATTCAAAAGTACTTCAATTAAAATTATTTAAAGTTCCATGTAATAGCTACGAAACCCAATGTACCCTTTCATCATCAAACGGTTGCTGAGCCCGCGACCAGGGTGCAGCCCGAGACGGCGCGGGCGGACGCTACCTGTCATGCCGTGGCTCCGCATCCGGCCCATCTTGTACTCGGCCCGCAGGGACGGCAGCAGCGCGGCCCCGATGGCGATGCCGTCCAGCATGGTGCTGAACTTCAGGACCAGCGGCTTCTTCTCCAAGCCTTCCGGCAGCTGAGGAAACTCATTTGTTTCTACAGGTGTCTGATTAACACTCGTTGGGGTTTTTTCAGAAGGCAGGGGTGTTGCAATATCTTCTTTTGCTGGCTGTGAGCTGCAAAGCAGAAGTAAATAAATAAATGTCTTTTGTTGCACAGTTATCACGTGAAGTTACTGGAGCTCTCAATGAAAAACACACTGTGCACAGACGTTTCCTTCCCGATGCAGACCACATGCCTGGAAGCAGCCATTGGAAAATGATGACCCAGAGCGGTAAACTGACAGAAGGGATACGGAGATAAACCGCAACACTGTAACGCCAAGGCCCTTCCTGTCACCGACGTGCCACGGGGCTCTGGACGCAGGCGTGTCTGGTTCGGAGCCCCACGCCTGCAGCGTGCTGCGCTCTACTGCCGACGGGAGGACCAGCACCGCTGTGGCCGCGGCTACCGCGACCGTGCCTGAGAACGGCGCCCCCGCCAACACCCACGAGAACGGGTGCTTACGTCCGCCAGGGGCTCTTCTGAGTGCTGCGTGTTTTAGACCACGCGTTCACCCATCTCACGAAGCCCTCTGAGCAGACACGTTACCTCCGCCTTGCACGTGAAGCAGTGCAGTCGGAGAGCAGTGAAGTCAGGACTTGCGCTCAGTCCGGCCTGGCTCAAGGGTCTCATTTCGTCACTGTCACACTTTGTGGGCCACACAGTGTACGAAGGACAATTGCTCAGAGCACTATAAATCAAGGCTCACATACACACTCTGGATTCCAAATTCCATTAGCAGGAGAAGCATTTGATTTATTTCTGCTTAGGCAACTTCAGATGTGAACTAATATTACATTAGAATTAAAGATCTAGATAGAACAGGTGGAAAAATCACTGCTTTAGGACACCATCGGAAGACACACTGTTTTTTTTGTCGTTTTACCTTAGAGGCTACAGAAAAGGAAACACAAGTACAACATATTTTCCTTGGTTGTTCATCAGCTATGGCTTCAGAAGCCACTAAGTCGGCAACACAGCCCACAAACAAGGGCTGCCGGCCCAGGGAAGGAAGGGCGGCGCACCGAGGTCCGAACCGCCGCCCTTTACAACGCTCACATGGCAGGACCCTGTCCTGCCTTCACAGAAAGGGCGGCACAAAGCCATGCACAGGACACGAATGGCCCCTGAGCTCCCGGTCACCCACGCACTCCCCCGGGTCCGCGAGGTCAAGGTACACAAGGACGGACACAGTCCGAGAATTCTTTGGTTCGCCCTTCATCATTAGCACCCTTTATGATGCCCGCACGGTGCCAGGGCCCCTTCAGCTTCGAGCAACAGGGAACACTGACAGGGGCAGCTGTGACGTGTTACCATGTGACATCCAGCATTGCCCACGAACACGCCTGCCTACTTCCCACCAGCCCCACTTCCACCAGGTCACTACATGGGTGGAACCTGTCCCCCCCCCCCCCGGCCTCCTGCTCACACAGCAGAGAAGGCCCGAAGGGCCACGCAGAGGGCCAGGCCTGGCGGCAGGGCTTACACGGTGGAGGGCTGTCGGATGAGGTCAGAGATCTGCTTCGACAGCTGGTGAGAGCTCCGGACCATCATGCTGTGCAAGGTGGCGGGGTGCTGGGGGATGTTGACGCTGACGGCGCCGACCCTGAGCACGGCGGCGTTGCTCGTCTTCAGCCCCCGCTGGGCGCTGTAGAGGGCCTGGGACTTGGCGATGCTGCACTTCACGACGGTCCTAGTCACAGAGAAGGGGGGCGGTTATAACACAGCCAGATGCAGGGAAATTTTGCAGAAAGTATCTCAGAGAGCAAGACAAATGCTGTTAAATTATTCACTGAACTAAACGACTTCAGGTTTTTCATGCATCTAAATCATTTATTGAAGAAATAACTATCCCCAAAATATTGAAGTACCTTTATCTTACAATGTTTGCTGGGCACACCAAACATTCTATTTTCATAAAGGTCTGTGACCACATGCGAGTAAACCATGAACACTGACACATTACATGCACACAACACACAAAACTCCATTTCCATTTTTTCTCTACTTAGAACTCCATTTTCTCCTCCAACCTATTTTTGGGATCTGTGCGCAACCACTAAGAAAACATAGACATTGACTATGAAAAGATAAAAATGCTCAATGTATTCCTTAAAATCGAATTGAGGAAATTAATAATCATCTAATACATTAAAATATATTAAGAGGAATCAGCAGAAAGGAAGAAATCAACTTGGGTTTTCTATTTCCAGTGAGAGACAAAGAGGACCGGGAAGTCCCGCCTAGGAGGGGTCACTGCCCCTCAGCGAGAAGGTGCCGCGCTGGTCTGGTGCAGACGTGCACAGGGCTGCCCTGCCTGGGCCTCCTGTCCCCTCCCCCCAGGGGCTAGCACAGCACCCTCAGCGTGACCAGCACGCCCTGGAGGGTGTGAAATGAACGAGCAGAAGGAAGGGCAGCAGAAGGATGAGGCTGCCCATGGCAGCTGGGGCCTCACGCAGACAGCCCGGGCGAGGCCCCACGCACGGTGGGACATGTGACAATGTCCCACTAGGCAATGTGACACTGGGAAGAGGCTCCCCGCGGTGAGCTGCCCCCGGAAAGGCCTGCTTCTGGCTTGAACACTATCTTTCAAACAGGCAAAGGATGCCTGAAGATCAGTAAATTCAGCACTACACACACAATGCAATTCTGTGTTAACCCACGTCAGTTCACAGGCATTTCTCTCCGCTGAGGCTGAGAGGGTTCACTGAGCACTTGTTTATGGTCTGCAGGGCCCGAAGAATCGGCCACCACACGGAACGTCTGTGAGAGTAAACCATGGGGAGCTGGAGGGCGGCTGTGTCAGAGGTCTTGATTGTTTACCAACAGTGAGATCCAGGTGTTTTATGAAATTCACAAGTGAGCACAGAGAACTAAATTGCTTTCGTCTACAAAGATGACTATCTCCCGGAGACTATCACTGACTAGCAACAGAAAAAGTATTCCGCATAATTGGTCTGGCCAGCACAAAGGTCTGACCCAGTTCTGGGAGGCCGACTAGTCACCGAATTTTGAATCCTTTCTGACATGTTATAATAAATAAAGCAACTGTTAATCATCCATCATATTTCATCTTAAATTCAAACATCAACCAGAACACACTTCCACAATGCCAAAATGAAAATGGCTTTCTACTTGTAAACTGCACCCACCTACCGAATGAAACTCAACGTCCTTCACAAAGAAGTCTGTCTCCTTATCACAACAGTCAAGAAGCGCCATCTCACTGTTTTGCCCTTGTCGTTGATGGCAATCTGCTCGACTGTTACTTTTGACCAGGTAAGCACATCCCTAACACTGGGTTTTCAATCATGTGCCAAAAGCCAGGATGGAAGGCTAATGGGGCTGATGGCTCTGCTGCGGGAGGTCCCGCTGTGGCATTTCCGGTGGAGATGCTGTTGTCAGGGACTCGGGTGATGTGTGGTCCTAGCCACGCACCCACTGCGCCCACGGGGTGGTGTCACTGGAGGACGCGTTGGTCCCACCTTCATCACACTGGGCCAGCAACTGCAGAGGACACCTGAGCAACTCTCGTCAAAGGGGTCGGAGGCCCAGGGTGAGGAACTAAGCACTTCACGAGCTGCTGGTGAGAGCTGCCAACTCCTAAGGGTAGTCTGGCCTTTGGGGAGGATGCCCCATGAGCTGAGGCACGCCATGTGCGTAAGACTTCCACGCGGCAAAGGCACAATGGACGCTCCTCCAACAAGAAGACGTGGCGAGCCTCATCGGCACGAGAAGCTCGTGGCCAGGGACCAGGGGCTGCAGAAGTCCCCGACGGTGAGTCTGGGGCCCTGGCCCCACAGCGAGCCTCACTGCTGTGGCCAGGGTGCCTCCCCGCCTGCGCCCAGGCGGTGGGGCCTTCGAGATAGGCCAGGCACCCCTGCCCACGCAACAGGGCGAGAGAACCACTCGGGGATGTGCGCTGGGGTCCCACTGCCTCTGTCCCCACCCCCGGCCCACCCCGGGAGCATCAGCGCCCAAGCCTGAGGGGCAGGACAAGGAGCCAGACTGGGTCACGCTGCTGGCCTCACTGCAGCTGTGCGCTGGGGCCTGCAGCGCTGTGACCACAGGCTATTGACTCAACTATTAAAAGGCACTGGAACTTTCTTTCCCATTTGGCAACTGTGCCTCCCAGGCTCCCCTTCTCAGCGGGAAACCCTAGAGGAGGAGGGGTGGCCTGAGAGCGGCGTCACTGCAGAGACACCTCCCCCGCGCTTGCTGCCACATCTCGGAGCCAGACACGGGGCTTGGGACACAACACGTAGCCAGTAACTGCTGGGTGGATGGAAATGTCACCTTCAGGCGCTTCACAGCGCCCTCTTTTACAGCCACGAGGCTGCTGACCGCTCCTGTCGTACATCCAGACAACTCGGTGGTAAAGGGCCACAACAGTCTTCCGTAGCTACTGCGACTACCGACGAGCAGCTAGGTGGGTTTCAGTGTCTACGAAGACGACACCAGTATGGAAGAGTGACTTCCCGAAAATAATCATCGCTCCAATATTAGCGCGTTTGTTCTTCATTAGTATTTTTAATTGGCTGACAAATGATATACATCACATTAACCCCAACAAAGGGCTGGTAACTGATATTCCGTCTACGGCCTGTTATCACATGCATGAGACAAATGTCACCAGGTGTGACATTTTCATCCTCTTACAGTCTTAGGACCTTACCACCATGGAACACAATATGCAGATTCACATATTTACTCAGCATGTTCAGATTTTACAGAAAGTGTCCAAGGAAACAGCCAGTGCTGAGCAACATATTCATCTGCCGTGGTGGTAAGACTCCCGTGACGAACACCTCAAATCCGGCACTCAGCACTGCTCCCCCCCAAGACACTTAGCATGCACACGAGTCAAACGAGGCACTCGAAATGCAACAGCATGTGTGGAAAGAGCCACACACGGAATCTGTCAGGAGAGCAGAGAATGCTCATCTTAAAAGACAGAGTTATAAGGTTGAGATGTGTAGGCATTTTCAGTGTTAGTGTTTTAGTAATTATTTATGCAATTAGTGACAAACCTTTTGCAAAGTGAAACACTTTAGCTTCTGCCATCACGTCGAATGAGAATAAGGACATGTGACGACATGAACTTCATTAGCAGCCCGTCTAAAGGGCAGCTCTTGCCCGTGCGCTCTCCTGGAACGCCACTAAGCTTTAGTCTACGACAGGGTCTACGTTGAAACTACAAAATGATAACTAGCTACGTACATTCACAGCCATGCAAGTAACATTATCTCTAAAACTACTCAACGCTCAGTCAGTCACAAAACCCACGAAAGAGAGTAACAGGACGTACAGAAACTCCTGTTTGGCTGTGCTTGTAGGAGATGTAGGGAAGTCCTCCAGTCTACGGACGAAGATGCAAGGGAGAGCAGGAAACAAAAGGGAGGCAGGTAAACATCCGTGCGTAATTCAGTTACCATATGACCCACCACCTGGAAAGGTTTTCCTATTTCCCACTTTTAATGTTTTCCTTCAAAGAACCTTTTAAGCTAATTTTTCAGTTGTTTCCTTTTAATTAAAACTGGAAATAAAAAGCCTAAGAATAAACCCAGAAACACTTAACACTCCTAGAATCTGGCAGTGAGTCATACCTTTTAGTTTTCAAACACAAAAGCTAAGAGATCTTTCTTGGGTTTTTTTGTAAAAGGAAAAACAATCAACAATCTAATATTACTAGAAGTCTGTCTTATAACCGTGTTTTGCAAACCCAGAGACTGCGCATGCCATTCTCCGCAGAGCTAGCAGACCGCGCAGACACGGTGCAGCGGGACCTGGGAGATACAACAGGAGGGACAGCCACAAACCTGGTTCCCTTCCGAAGGGGGCAGGGCCAGGCGCTCCCGCTTGCAGCCCAGGAGGCCATGGAGCCCGGGTCACAGGTGCCTCTGCAAAAGCAGCAGGGCCAGCAGCCGGGAGGGCAGTTCGGGCCCCTCCTCCATCTCACTGTCCAGAGTGAAGCGTTTCAGGCAAACCCACGGGTCTTGGTGAATCTCAGTGTGCTGGTTGGCAGCGGGGATGAACCCGCCCCAGGTCAGAGAGTGGGAAGTAACCTCTGAGAGGCTCCTGGCCCATAGCAGGTGCTTCTGGAGGGTGTAGTTGTTACGCAACAATCCCTCTCCCCAATCCCTCTCCCCAGGCGTGCTCAGGAAAGGGCTCGCTGTCTCTCCCAACCACTGGAGTGAAATGTGTTCTTGGTTTTGAGGTTATGAGTCCAAACTGCCCAGCAAGACTTACACTCCCCTTTCAGGAAATGTTCCCCAAGACAGCTATCGCATCATCCATGTTTAAAATACTATGAGTAGGCCTGTAACTAGTCAATTTATGACTAATATTTAACTTTTATAACGCTGAACCAAATCCTCGCCTTCCTCAGTAAAGAGGGCATGATAGGAGCTTCCTGGAACCGTAGTAGGACAACAATAACTAGTTATAACCCTCAGAGCAAATTCTCAAAATCTGCCTATACATATTTTGTGATTATAGGGTGAAGCTGCTCCACTGAAAGGAAGCGGGAACACCCTGCCACGTGGTATGAACCGAGTCAGCGGTTTCATGGACCGGTGACGGATGAGTGGTCTGAATATCCTGTGCACAGGTGATCGCTACCAGAGCGATTCTGAGCAGATCCGGGAATAGGGTTCACGGGAAAAAGACAAAGGACCAAAAGAAGGTGACGTGGGGGTAAGCGGCATATAAGCCTATCTGTACAATGAGGAGGGCTCATGGGCATTGCTGTTAGATTATTTCAAGGTGGAAGTGGCAAGAGGAAGTTTTAAAACCCAGCATGAATATGGGTAATAACTGCTCAACCTAAAATCGAGAGTCTGCACCTTCAGACTGTAATTTCATTTAACTATTTGAATTATGTGAGCTTTTGCATCTTACATGTTCAACCAAAATTTGTACTGTAATCACTTTTCTTGATATACAACCTTACCATGCCCCAGGAATCAATGTTTTTTTTTGGGGGGGGGAGGAGGTGAGGTAGTAAAGGCAGTTTTAAAGAAAAAAAAACCCTCATTTTTCTGAAAACATTCCATTGGGTGATATTGTTAATGGCAGAACTGCAGCACCTGAACCATTAAGTATACAAATATCAAGACTCATAGGCTGTGAGATTCAGCCGATGAATCCCCAGTTTCCTACAAAACTGTAGCAAACAAGCCTAAGACAGCAATAAAAACCAACGGCGCACGCACTGTATGTTCGGGGTGATCCCTTCCAGCAGCACGATGTTGACCCCGCCGACGTGCGCCGTGGCGCAGGTCTCGGTCATCTTCTGATGTAAAACGTCTGAAACGCAACAAAAGATAATTGCATGAATTCCGGAAATGAGATCACTGCACTTCATGTTAAAAATGCACTCTAGTTGCAGTATGTTCAGTGACAAAAGATAATTTTAAAGTTGTGATAAAATTTAAACTACATTTTGAAAGTACTGTTAAAAGTTTCCTCGAAGTCCTAGTTCTACATATTCATACATCCGCATATGCTGGGTATGGAAACTGGAATAACGCTAACCGCACAGGTGAACACGCCACTCACGCACCCCAGGGCCTAACGGCATCGCGCAGCTGGATGACATTTTAACTCAGAAGGAACACTCAGTGCAGAACACTTGGAATTTTTAAAAAAACAGGAAGAACGGGAGAAAGGAAGCGCCTAGCTCTCCGGGCCCGGGGGCTGGCCGGTTCTGGAACAGCGAGGGCGGCCCAGCCCGAGCAGAGCGCGCACCTTTCATCTTCTCCTTCAGGGTGAAGCTGCCGTGGATCCTCTTCAGCTCCGACTCCATGGTGAGCCCGCCGATGTCCGCCTCCAGGTGCGTGCGGTTCACCATGCCAATCCCGAACACGATCAGGGTGACGTACTGGGGCTCCGCCGTCACCAAGCTGCGCTTCCGCTTCGTCATGCTGCTGCTGTCCTGTTCGTTCTCGAACACCACTCTGCAGGCCGGCTCTGTCGGGCTCCGCACGCCTGCAGGGGCAAGGGGACACGCACGGTGAGAGCTGCGCCACGACAGGTCACTCCAAACGTCGTCTCCCCTCATTTCCATCGCCCTCTTGACCAGCCCTTGCCCTCCTCGTCCCCACCGAACTGACTTCACCCTTCCCCCACAGGCCCCTCGGCCACAGTGAAAGCCAACAGCGGCATCTAGGACAGGCGGGCAGGTGTGTGCGACTCGATGGGGGCGGGAGGCAGATGGCAGGGGTTGAGTGTTGTGACTGCCCCCCACTGCGGCACCTGCCCCTGCTGGGCACCTCCCTCACCCGCTCATCATGTGAAGAAAGCAGGCACAACCTGTGGCCTTTCTTAGCAGCTCTGCGGTTCCAAACAGAAATTGTAGAAACGTAGAAAACAGCCATCACCTGTGGGCCCAAAAGCCTCGGAAGACTTTTCCAGGATGCCCGTCGGGTCGGAGATGAGGGAGTAGAAGTTGAGCAGCTTGTACATGTTCTGCCAGCACTCGGCGGAGGGCTCGCTCTGCTCCGACACGGTGATGGAGTCCGAGTCATCCATGGGGATCGCCACATGGTCCACCACGTCCTTGGAGCCTTTCCGGGACACTTTGGACGTCCTTCTCTCGGACCGCCCCACGGAGTTTTTGTTCCGAGACTCCTTTTTGTTGTTCTCGTTGCTGGCCCGTTTGTTCTTTGCATTATTCACTCTGGTGCCACCATTGAGACTTCCTCTGGAGCTGCGGCTGAAGTCGGAGGAGCGGAAGTCCCGGTGTTTCCTGGTTTTGAAGGTGGGTGTTGGCGAGGCGGACCCTGCCGTGTACCTGCTCAGCTTGATGTCCGTCTGCGTCGCTTTGATGTCGTCGACCATCGTGCTGAACTGGTGGATGAGGCGCACCAGAGCCATGTCCACGTGCTGGCTGATGGACTGACAGGAGACGGTGAAGTTGCAGTGGAAGGTGCTGTAGTGGCGCCTGCCGAGGTCATGGAAGGACAGCGCGCTGGCGGAGCTCCGAGGGGCACACGCGGACTTCTCCATCACCACCGCGCTGAGGCTGAAGGTCTCCAGCATCAGCGCGGGTTTGAACTCCAGCGGAGGGAGATTCACGTGGCCCTGCCTAAAAATGAGAAAAGAAAGGGGTTTCTACTTCTTTTCTAGAACTGTACACTTTTTACTCATTTATTAGCAAAGCAATCTCCAAGCCATTCAAATAATTTTAAGCATGAAATCAAGTAGAATTGACTTTTTTCACTAAGCCAGACTACTGTAAGCTGGAGACAGGGCCTTCGTCCTCCCCATTCTTGCTCTGTCACTGACTAGTCGGAATCAGAATTCGATTAACGGTGTCAGCGAGGTACTGAAAACAGTTTTCCTTGCCTTCGATGGTACCTCATGACAGTACTGGAACTCAAAGTCAATTAAAGGTCAACTTACCACCTTGCAAAAGCACGAATTGGATGAAACCAAGTACACAGTAAAAAACCTATGTCCGTATTCTATTACTCCTGTCCACTTTAGCGAGACCCAAAGTGAAATTCAAGTTCACAAAAGATTAGTCAAACCCTATTGGTAGGCATATTATTCCCTAGGCAAACAGTGAGGAAACTCAAGAACTATCTGCGACAACAAAGACTGACCATAAAACACGGTCCCCAACTCTCTCCACGCTACCTGTAGTGCTCGTGTGACCTCTACTCCGTCCCTACAGAACATGCCACCTGTCACATGCCAGCTCAGCAAGGAGGTCAGAACAAATTCTAAGTGAGACGCATGAAACTACAACCCGTAAGACCAGGAACGTGCAGCCAGCGCAGCAGTCACGGACTGTAAGCGTGCACACCACCGCAGGCCCACGGCTGACTCTCAGGGGGTGCTCGCAGGCTCCGGGGACGGCCTGAGAGCAGGCCTCGCAACTGCCAGTGCAGCCACGCTCTTCATTAAGGGAAATTACCTTCTCACCAAGACATTAAAGTGGATTTCTCATTAGCCTGAGAAGACGGCAAAGTTAAAAACAAACCAGCACCATAACCCTGGTACAAAACTGTACATGAAAACAACCACAACGCAAGGCACCTTCTGGCCCTTTTGGCCTTCCTCTCCTTGGCTGTGTCCGAGTCCACGATGTCCGCCCTGAGGCAGTCCAGAGTCCCTGAAAATGACAGGTGCTCTCCGAAGTACATCCGGTAGCACAGTGGCACCGCGTCCTGCGGCTGGATCCCCGTGTGGCTCAGCAGAGGCCGGAAAACAACCTGGAAGACACAGCACGTCCACATGAGCACGGTGTACGGCTCGTCGCTCCCCGGGGCTGTTTTCTCCCCCGCCCCAGTTCATGTCACGTGGGTGGGGCACCAAAGAGGTCCTTCTGCAGCAAGCAGAACGCTCATTTCTCTGAAAACTGAGCCGTGCTGCCGAGCCCCTACCATCTGCAAATGAATCATAAGGACGAAGATTACTCAATGCTGACTGAGCATCTGAAAACACAAGGAAAATAAGATTATGAGTTAGTTTGAATCACTCCACTTCTTGCTTTTGAAAAAGGCACGAATATCTGCATTTCCACAAAAATCTGCTGTATCAGTTCACAAAAGTTCACCAACTTCCTGTGTCAATATAAAAAATTTCATGTATTATGAATATCTGACCTATTTTTAAGTGGTGTCACTTGGTCATAACAGTTATTTGACAAAGAACTTCCTTTACTTTTTGGTGTCACACATGCTTACGAAACACAGCCCCCTGGTTAACTCTCTAGGTGACTGAGTTTCATAGTCGCCAAGAGCCAACCTAAACAGAAGCAATGGCACGGGTTCAGCAACTCACAGCGATCGCTCTGGCTGCTCAGGTGCCTGCTCTGTCTCGGACATCCTCAATCCCTGTGTCAATCAATGCTTTCCTTGGCCCCTCCTGACTGGTTCATTGCACACTCTCCCTTAGGGGTCACTTCCTGAAGCTTAAAAAACCCTGCCACAATGGACAAGTACCACTGCGTGATGAGAACTGGTCCACATTCTCAGTTGTCGCTAGGTGAGCCCCTTGCCGCCACTGGGGAGGCTGGGCCGTGAGGGACAGAACGCACACACTCCAGACGGACGGCAGCCTTGGGAGAAACGCCCTCTGAGGCCTGGCCGGCATACTCTTTCCTCCTTCCTCTTCCAGCTTCAGACCATCTTCCATTCGTGCCCCTGGCTGTGCTCCGTGCCCACTGGGGAACCTGGTTCCTGACTGACTTTCCTGTACTCATGTCCCAGTTCGTCACCGGAATGACTGCTGCGGGCGCAGACGACCCAACCGGCACTTCCGCTCCAGAGTCGCGTGGCTTCCTTCACCCCCAGCCCTGGCTGAGCCTCGGCTTTAGCAGCCACCCAGACAGCGTTCTCCACGGCATCCCCACACTTTTCTCTCTGCGTCTACTTTGGACCAACCCTCCTCTGCTCCTGGAGCTCAGCAGCCAAGGACACTGAGAGGACAGGACAGGATCCGATGGCCTCAGAGGAGCCCCAGCCTCCCTAAGCTCCTCCTGGACCCCCAGCACGGAGCGGCCCCCGGCTGGGGTCTGCAGCAAGCTCTCTTTGAAGCGCACTCCGCTACACGTACCTAAATCACTCTACACAGTTTTCACTGAAGCATCTCATATGCATGCATCAGGTAAGCTTCAGAGTTTAACATGTAAAATAGCGCAGTACTTTAAAAATATGTATGAATGCTAATAATGCAATGAATGTATTATAAAGGACAAAACAAGAAATACTTCTTCCTCCACTTTCCCTTTTAAGAAAATGTGAAAAAGTCCCCCAAAATAACCACAAGATCATGGAGAAGTAAATCCCAGAAAACTCAGGTGTCTGGAAACTGTTTTAACATAAACTACTCCTCCTGGGAGAGAAAACGGAAGCTCCCGGTTGGCAGGCTAGCCCGTAGGGTCATGAGGTGTCCTCACCATCCCAAAGACTCCGAGCACAAAGCACCATCTGTGTCGATAGCATCTCTCTGTACAGGACCCCACACCCCACCAGGGCTCATCCTCCCCGAACCTGGCTCTACCCATCGGCCCTGCCGCCCTCCTTCTGGGGACAGGGCCACCGCAAGGCCACACAGTGCAGAAATTCACTCAAGTCTCCCTCCTCCTGGGAAAACAGTGGCCTTCTCGCCTGGGACCCATGCTGCCACTGCCTTCAGGCCACCACAACTAAACCACGTCAGAGATTTCGCTTTCTGCTCTCCGTATTTGCTCCAGTAAATAAGACCTTCCCACCATTCCTCTTTCACCTCATCGAAGCCACCACGAGACTCGACGCTAAGAGTCTCGCCACCACCCGGGTGAGCAGGGACTCGCCTCCCGACCTCGTCTCCTCCCCAGCCCGTGGCTCCCCACAGCGAGCCCCAGTCCCATGACTCCTCTGGTCTGGGACTGTCAGCGCCTCCCCACTGCTCACTCGGAAGTCCTCCCACAGCACTGAAGACCACGGATACGACTAAACGTATCTTTCTAGTCTTGGGATTTAGCCAGTCTGCATCTCCAAATAGCCAGAGTGCCGCTGTGGGGAATAAACAGCCACACCGCTCTGCTGTGGAGTGAACACAGGTGAATATCCCTTAACCCGCACGCTTTTTGGAAGCCCTAGGCCAGGGCTGTCCAGCCTTTCGGTGTCTCGGGGCCACACCAGAAGAAGAGGAGTCCTCTTGGGCCACACATTAAATACACAAACACTAATGAAAACTGATGAGCAAAAGGTTTTAAGTAAACTTAAAATTCTGTGTTGGGCCACATTCATAGCCTCCCTGGGCTGCATGCGGCCCAAAGGCCATGGGTTGGACACCATGCTAGGTGGACAAGCCCAGAGAAAGGCTGTCACTCAATGCCAAGGTGCCCGCTGGAGATGGCTGCCGCCACTCACTGCCGCCCTGCGAGGGCTCCGAGGCCAGGGAGCAGCGGGCCGGCTCACCTGTGCGTCAGCCAGCTGAACCGCAGGGAAGCCTTGGTTGGCTTCTTCTACGCCCGCCACGTCATCCTGACTCGTGCTGTGCTGAGAGTGTGTCCCATCCAGAGTGTTCTGCTCGCTCGACAACACGGTGTTGAAGTCTGAGGCTGAGGGTATCGTAGGAAGATTGGGCGCAACACCTACCAGGAAAAATGTTCGAGAATGAAATCTAGGTTATTAAAACTAAGAGAAAAACCAGTACGTACTTTTAGGTCCTTTATCGATAACAGAAGTGATTAATATAAAGCAAAGTGACACCACATTCTCAGAGCACGTCCGCCACCCTCCTACATGAGGCCAGCCCCGAGGAGCAGGGTGCACAGCAGCAGCTGGAAAGCAGCGCAGGGGGCGGGGGTGGGGGCGTCCCGGTGGTGTCCGCAGTCGCACACACAGAGTCCCTGCCCAACGGGTGGCACTCCCTCTTCTCTTCCTCCCTTTCCCTTCAGCGCCCAGGCAAAGGGCCCATGGGAGAAGGAGCGGCCCTTTCTGGTGCCCCCAAAACTGATACTCTCTCTCTCGGGAAACCAGCCAGGCCCAGCATCAGCAGTCCACCTTCCTCAGCTAGATGGCGTGGGGGCTGAGGTGGTCAGAGTCTGGATCGGGTCCAGGTGCAGAAGTGGTCACACTCCAGCAGGAAAAATGACTGCGTAGCCAGGTACCAACCACCTTTCACAACAGAGTCTTTTCTGGCTGCACAGAATTCACTAGCGATACCAAAAGCAGATTGGTATCAGATTTTTACCTGCTTTTCGTAACTAGAATCAAAGGCTACCTCACACATTCTTTAAAAAGTGTATTTTTTTACCAAAAAAATACATGCATCTAGTAAATTTGGAAAAACAAAAGCTAGGACAGGAGGGCTGACTCCGCTCACAGTCCAGGAGAGACCCCCAGCCCTTCGTGGTCCGTCCCCGCCGGCCTTCTCGCTCCCCAAGTGCTCTCTTTTAAAAAGCAGTCAGCTGCCCTCATCTCCTTTCCTCGTGGAGGGCACGAATCTCACTTCATTCCTCTCAGTGTCCCCTCAGACTGAACTGAGCGTCCAGGCAACCGCCCAGGGGTGAGCGTGCTGGTGCCTACGCCCGGGAGAGGCCCGGACGAGCTGGAACCACCGCCTGAGCAGCAGGGGCACGGCGCCATGACCACACACCGCTCTTGCCGTACGCCTCCTTCTGGCATTTTGAAAATTGAACCAGCCACACCAAATGGAAGTTTCGAACTCCTTAAATTACCAACGCTCTCCCGTTTGACATGTCCGACTTCCACAGGAACACGGAGTGGCTGCTTATAACTCCCTCGCCTACACAATTTCCCAGGTCTTTCACCAGAGGGTCCATTTCAGCTGAGCAGCACTTAAGTGTCTGTGGTTTTTTCCCCACCCTCTAAAAAACGGGAGCTTGCACCAACTTCCCAGGTGCCCCTCGGACGGTGGAGGAAAACGACGTGGCCAGCCCCTACCTGTGGGAAGACTGCTGTGCCCCGATTTGGGGGCGGGGGAGTCCTGCACCGCGCCGCCTCGGGTGCCCACGGCGTTGGACATCCAGTTGTAGAAGCTCACGGAGGACGGCTCCGACAGCAAGGGGTGTTCGGACAGCATGTCCACGGCCAGCGTATTTCCTGAACGTGGGGTTTTACTGAGTGTTAGTGTCACTTACGTACCGAGGGGCAGAAAAGGAGACGCGAAAAAGCATCCGTCCTCGCGGATGTTTTCAGATTCACTATGCGACCGACGCTGGGGTTTGGACACGAAGGCGAGGACAGACAGCTCATGCGCTATGCTGGGGGTTCATCGCTGCCTGGTCCAGACAGCAACCCACACCACTCCTGGGTGGAGAGTGATGTTAAACGCTGCAATTTAAAAACCAAACTGAGGCTGAGAAGACATCAACAGGGCACCAAGAGACGTTTCCCCGAACCCCATCTCAGACGCAAGATGTGACGTGAAAGATGAGTCCTGTCCCCACAGCTGAAGCCTTGTCCTCGCCGTGGTGCCCCACACACACACACGCACACCGGGCCCACCTGTCCTGCCCAGGGAGCTGCTCTTCCCGGCTGTGCTGCCTCTCTGCGGGGTCCCCTCCAGGAGGTTGTGCAGGCTCGGGAAGCTCCCGGTCAGGTAGCTGAGCAGGCTCTCCTTGCGTGGGCTCTCCCTGACCGGCATCCCGGCGCGGCCCCCGTGCACCGGCGAGTCCGTGGCGGTGTCCCCACTGGTGTAGCTCAGAGAGTGGTACGGGTGGATGCCCTGCAGAGGAACCACAAGGCTCTTCCCCACGCACACGACCTCCGCAGCCGACAGCCACAGCTGCCACACCCCTGCCACTACTGCTCACTGCGACGTGTGCACCACACCCCTGCCACTACTGCTCACTGCGACGTGTGCACCACACCCCTGCCACTACTGCTCACTGCGACGTGTGCACCCCAGACGAAACGGCGGCCTTGGAACCACACCCCAGCCTGCCTCTAACTGGATGTTGGTCACGCACAGTCGCAAGATGATCGACGTTCTCAATACTCTATTTTATTAACCACAATATTCAGAGGAACTGAAAAGAGAACCCTAAGGCTTGGTAGTTAAAGTAGTCCTTACTCAACGTTAGTTACTGCTGGTGATAGAACTTGCAAAGAAACGTGTGCACTAAGAGTTACTAATCAGCATACAAATACCACTTTTACCTAATTTAAACATTTACGGTGGATACCCAATGCTTAGACTTGAGGTAGCCGAGGTCTGGGTATTCTCCGCAAGTCTGAGTAACTCTAAGAACAGCAAAGCCGTACCTTTATTTTTAATGCGGAGTCGCTGTGGGTGTGAGTCTTGGACAGTTTCCTCATGATCTCAGCCCCGGTGACAGGCCCCGGGCCTCCGGGCGGCGGCCGGCTGGCCGTGCCTTCCAGCAGCATTGTGTGCTCGCTGACGGTGGCTGGAACGGGCCCGACAGTGAGTGGCCGCAGAGTGCCGGACACCCCCCTTAAATACCCGCCCAGAGGTTCTGGAGCTGCGAGGACACTCAGTGGGACGGGCCCCCTCCCCTCTCCCGTCACTCGTCCCGCCCAGTCTCCCCACTGGGCCTCGTGAGAGGGACACAGACGTGGGCTCTCACACACGCCGCCCCCCGGGTGAGGGACCACACAGCAGTTCAGCTGGGCTCAGAGAACACAGAGTTTTCACGGGGTGACGCCTGCATTCGCAGGGAGTTAATTAGGAGGGATACTTACCACACTGTTCTTTCAACTTTTATGCAGACTTGAAATTTGTCAAATTAAACAAAATGCAGCCTATTCCTCATAGGCTGTAACACGTCCATGTACCACACGTAAGTTTTTGAAAACAGAACACCTGGGTGAAGTGTTCTGAAAGCTCTAATTTTAAGACCGTCTTTTCCCATGGCACTTGCAACGTGGTTTCAAACTACATAAGACAAGCCGCAGTGCGCAGGACCGCCCGTGAGAACGGGGAGAAGAGCGCTCCGAAAAGGCGCTAGAGTACGCCCAGGGTGGGGCAGCAGCGGGCCCACCGTGGCTGGTGCGGGAGCCAACAGATTCGTCAGCAAACAGTAACGCAAGAATAACCTCTGTGTCTCGCAGACTCACAACTGCGAGCCCACGGGTGTCCCGCCCCATGGGAGTGAGAGACACACACGCACAGCGGAATCCTGGGCGGAGCCCAGGCCTCCAAACGCGACGTAAAGTTGGGCTCAAACAGGCCCCAGCTGAAGGCCAAAGGCCCCTTTAAAACACGGTGGCACGGGGCACGCTGACAGAGAGACAACCGTAACTTTTAAAGGGCAGTTGATGCGTCACTCAAAACAGTCTGGTCACGCGAAGATGTCTGCTGTCCGTCCTGGACCGGTCAGGGGAGCCCACCACAGTCACAGAGTAGAACTGAGGACCGAGTCAGTGTGAGACTCTGACAGTATCACCATTCATCCAGACTAACAAAAGTCGTACTTATACAATTTCACTATGACAAATTTAAATTTCAAATTCGGGGCACAAATTACCACAATTACTGCCCGTACGAGGCTACCAAGCGCACAGTCATCAGCTAAGTGTTTACAGAGTCACCTGCATCGAATTCGAACTCGGCCCCGTCAGCACTGGTGTCGCTCTGCAGGCCCCCTCCGTTGTCCAGCCCGAGCCCGTCCTCGTGGTCCGGGTCCACGGCGGCCTGGGGCTGCGGGGGCCGGGCCGGCCGGTGCAGGCTGACTCCCTTGAAGGCCGGCGTCACCACGATGAACTTCATCCACTGCCTGGCCAGTGCGACCAGGCCTTTCTTTAAGGTCACCAAGGCGGGAAGCCCGTCACTCTGTGACAAGGGTGAGGGGAGCAGTCACCTCACTACAGCAATGGCAGTTTCCCCAAAGTGCTCTGCAGCGTTGAGTCACTTAAGTCTCGTGACTGCCACTCAGGAGCAGGAGACCAGAATTCAGACGTTAGGCTGGCCTGGATCGGCCCGGTCCCACCGACCCCTGACCTGGCGGAAGGGCCCGGGGGAGCTCTGCCCACAGCAGCTCGCGCAGCCCCGCCGCCCTGACCGTGCGCTGCCCTCCGCGGAGCCTCTGCGGGCAGGGGCGCACCCAGCTGCTCTGCGCAGCCACGTCGTCCCCCTCAGGCGTCAGAAAGCCCTTGCTGGGCTGGGACACCGCTGGGAAGCTCGGCCCTGCTGAGGGCTCTCTTGCTTGCAAGGCCCTGCACCTTGGGCTCCCACGACGCCCTGTCCCGGCCCCCCCCTCCCCACACTCCAGCGGCTCCGCCCGCCCTCCTCACCCCCAACTTCGGTTTTCTCCGGGACCCACCCCTGCCCAGGTACCTACTCGACGCTCCATCCCCAGAAGTCTCATCCACGACCACAGCTTCTAGCTCTCCACGCCGCCCACCCCCCGCAGCCACCGGAGCCTGCTGCGGTCTGTGGGCCTGCGTGGCCACCCGCACTCCTCCTCTAGCTGCCCACACGCATCTCCTGCCCTGATGGCAGAGGCCTCTCTGGAGCCACACGCGTCCCAGTCACTGACCATGGTGGCATCATCGATGACGGAGTAATTGGCCTGGTGCAGGTAGTGGTGGAGTATATTGCACAGCAAACACGAAGGGTTTTCTTGGAGAAAGCGAGCAACTTTTGTCAGTCTGTTGTATTTACTTCTTAGGGGAAAATGCACACTTTTATTCTGAAACAAAGCAAAACAACAGGCTTAGAATGATGTACTAAAGACAACACAAAGAGAAGATACCCAGCAACCCAGCACTTGAAAGTCGGGGTGACCAGGGCCGTTTTCAATGCCAGCTCCGAGTCTGCCTTGGACTGCTGCGGACCCACCTCCAACGCTTCGGTCATGATGCAGCCCATCACCGCGCAGACTCGCAGTGTCCTCTCCGTGTCCAGCTTGTGCAGGGATGACTTCAGCTGATCGATGGGAACGAGCCACGCACCAACGGCAGGGGTCGCTGTGCTCAGAAGGTTCAGCTGCCTTCAGTGTATTTTAGAAATTTGTAGAGACAGATGTCAAGTTTGTATTTCAAACCATCTTCCATATCTACTGTACTTAGTGGCTGTTTTGTTTAGCCAAAATTACTTTTCCTTTTGCCCACCAGATAATAGAAAAGAAAAAATATAGAAGAGCCTACCAAAGGTGAGAATGAAAAGTTCATGGTAGGGCAACACGTAAAAGTAAAACTAACGCCCCAGAAAACAAATGACGCAGACCGACACCAAGGGAGTCCGAGGTGGGAGAGGCGGGCAGACGGGGCGGCCCTCGCACCAGACGCATCTGGAAGGTGATTCAAAACACCCAGGATGGAGAACTGCACGGCGCCGAGATGAAGAGACAAGCGACAGCAGCACCCTTTCCAGGCCCCTCACCTGGAAAACGCGTGGGCCGGAGACCTGACGTTGGTGGGGGCCGCGAAGCTGAACCAGATCTCCTGGATGGTGAGCTTCATGCTGCAGGAGTCGGGCGGTGGCGGCAGGAGAGGCACGTCTTTCTTCAAGTCATCAGACTCGACTCCTTCATCCTACGTAACACAGACCACCCAGAACTGCTGCTCAGGGATGCGAAGTGCTACTTTTTAGAAAGTGACGGGAAGAGGTTTTGTAACTTGCCAGAAGTTACACAGCTACTGACTAGGATAAGTGACAGAATTAAGGTCTTCTGCTTCCTACTAAACCCTACTTTCCATCTCACAGAATATTTCAAGTTGCCAAATAAAGAGCCATAACCAGTACCACTGTACTCCACCTCCAAACAAACAACACCGTGAAAACCCTTAGCGATGCTCGCCCCTAAAGCTGTCCTGAGAAACCGAAAACCGTTTGTGGACGGGCAGCCACCGCCCTTTGGGATGCAGGGAGGTGAGGAGTGTAATGTCAGAGAACAAACAAGTCTGCCACCTTTGACGTCTGCTGGAGGTCTAGGATTCACTTTCAGGTCTCACCGGTCACGATAAAGAAGAACTGGCCCTTTCCCGTGGAGGGACCGAGGCGTGAAGAACGCCCACGAAACGGCTCTGGGCCCCACGTGTCACATCGCCACATGGGTGCCAGGCCCCAGGCCTTAGGCACGTAAGAGTGTGCAGGCAGGCACTCCACCCCCTTGTCTGCGATTCCGAAATCCACATCACTCTGAAAACCTGACCCTCTTCTGCACATGAGGCATCAAAGCCCAATCCAGACTGATGAGCAGCTCTTTATCCCACCGGGTATTTTGATTCAAATTGTGCTGCAGAAATACTTAAGTATTTCAAGGTGAAGCTGCCTCAGACTCACTGGGAGTTTAGGTAACACATCGTACACACCCCACATTACCGCTCTTTCAAAAAAAACCCACCTGAATTCTCGAGCGCACCTGGCTCGTGGGATTCAGACCAGGGCCGTAAGCCAGGCACTGGGTATATGAGGATACAGAAGACAGTCTTGAGGCACATGGAATTTCAAAAACGGAGGGGTTAACAGGCAATAAGCAACTAACTGTGATAGCATGGGAAACGAGGCAGGATAAAAACCTGAGTGGATCTCGGTGTGCCCAGCGCCTGGAGGGGAATCTGAGAGGCCCCCGACAGGCCCCGGGAGTGCGGGGAGGGCTGGGGCTAATGGCAGAGCCCACGGGAAGGAGTAGCATCATCCACGGGGCTGGCCTGGGAAACGAGAACAGGGCACGAGGGAACAGCACAGGCACAAAGAGCCGCAAAAGGAAATGGGCCAGGGAAAGAACTCCGCACTCAGAACAGCGGGCACCTCAGCGGGAGAGCAGGGTCAGAGGTGAGGCGGCGCCCAAGCTGCCTCAGGCGTGTGCAGGTGAGGTGGTGGAGGGAACAAGCGGCCAGGGCTCCTCTGTCCAGGGAGCAGCCACAGACCCTTTCATTTCCTCACTGAAGTGCTTGCCCCCACCCGCCCCCCAAAGACTTCCAAAGACCCTACAAGGAAGCTGGATTAAACTTCTGAACTACACATCAAATCAAAATGAACATTTCCAAGGAAATCCTAGAAACCTGGGGTTCACAGGTGATTCTGCAAATAAATACAGGGTATCCACGACACAGTTCTTAAAGGAAAGGGGGTTTCTTCCCGCCTCAACTGGTATAGCCCTGATACGATTGGGGGTGTGCGCATGTGCTCCAGCCCGAGGTTCACGGGCTCGTCCCGGGCAGTGGACCCTGAGGCCGGCCTTGGTCGCCCCCATCCTGTGCGACTCCAGAAGAGCAGAGTGCGTGAACGCTCCTGTCCCCGACGGGAGACTGGAGAGGGTGAATGACCCGTCCAAGGTCACCCATCAGTAATTAGTGCAACGCTTTTGCGATCTAGAATTTTAAATATTTTCATTATTGCGGTTCCTGTACTTATCACCATGAAATTCTACCACAATAAAAATAATAAAGGGGAGGCATCTAAGGTGTTCTCTGGAATTGGCACAGTGACAAAAATATTTAGAGCTTACATGAAACACTACCAGTAACAAGACTAATTATTCAAAAAAATGAATTCTGCTAAAATCCTTCAAATGACATAAAAAACAAAGCACGTTCTGAAATTCTATTAACTCAATAATTCAGCAAATATTGCTGAGCGCCTAACACGAACACAGTGCTGTGTTAGGGGCTATGATGGGTACACACGCATCCACGACACGGCGCCTACAAAACTACGCTCCAGCGGGAGTGAAATCACCAAAATGCCTTTGCCACCACTTAAGCACAATCCAATCTATAGGAAGACAAGGAAATGTACTCCAGAAATTAAGTCTGAGTTGGTATGTTGCTTTCTATGTTATTTTTCCAATGTATCGTTATCAGACATTCACCAACCTGCTCATCGGAAACAGAGTTTCCATTTAAGTCGGAGGAAGGGCTGGCTCGGTCACAGGGAAGGTTGTCGTCAGAGACGTCGGTGTTGTAGCCGCTGCCGGTCGGGGAGTCAGAGGAGTGATTGGACGTCAGCACGCCGCCCCCTTCGGTGGCGCTCGCCCTCCCCATTGTCCCAAAAGCATTATACAAAACAGCACCGGACTGTCTTCCTCCTGCCAAACGCGAGAATGTCTTTATTATGACACTTGGTATTACACTCTACCATACCCATAGAGAAAAAATAAAGGTCTCGTAAGGAACTTTTCTATTCTCACCAACACTGAGCCGTACCTACAAAGGCAACGTGAAATTAGATTACCAAGCAATCGTAGGCACGGGCAACTACTACTACGTACCCCTGGCCCTACACGTCTCCTGCACGCGGCGGCCTTCCTGCCTCATGTACTGCTCAGTCACGTAAAAGAACACCAGCACAACCACAGGCCAGTCTCTGTCTCCCTGAATAACGGTTGCCGCATGTTCATCCTACAGGGCAAAGCTCTGCCGATCAAAGTCCCAGTTTCCGAAGACGCAAGCATTCGAAAGCTGGGCGGCTGTGATCCGAGCCGCAGACCGCTCTGCCCGGGCACTGAGATGTTCCAAGTCCAGATGCTCTGCTAGCTTTGGACCACGCAATGGAGGGAACTGGGACGGGGCACCCACCCCGGTAAACAACCCCGGGCCCCACGCTTTCTGCTTGCAGGTGCTGGTTCAGGCTGTTCAAAGTCATGAGTGTTCCAAACATTTCAGCATGAAGCAGAGTTAAAAAAAAAAAACTGACCTTTTATGGTTAAATTTTCAAGTCCACATTCGAACATTATCCAGCCCCACTTCTCTTGGCCGGGACCTATTCGAGTCGCATCCGGCACAGCCTGCTGACCCGTCTCATCCACAAACGCAAACTCCTCCAGCTCGTCCAGCGTGAACAGCACTTTGGACTTCTCGAAGGGAATGGCGGTGATGGCGCAGGTGCCGACGTCTGTCATCACAAGAGGAGGACACCGGCACTTTTAAAGACAAAGGCTTTACATACTTTTTCAAACAGCAAACAATGTAAACATTGAGCACAGTGGTTGTGCTCACAAGATATCTGAGCAGCCTGCCAAAAAATAAAAACAGACAGATGAACCGAGCACCTGCAAAAACAGTGCTGCCTGACATGGCACTACTTACAAACTGCCAGCACCCCAGGGAAGGAAGCTGGGGGAAGAATGTTCCACAATTGACGAGGTGACTGCCCAAAAGCAGGATGGACTCATTTCCGAAAGGTTAGAGGGTACTCAAAAGTCTGAAGTTTAAAAGCTTCTGTATAATTCGGCTTCGCAGAAAACTATCTTTAAATATTTTCTCATTATTTTATATAAAAAATTATTTTAGTTACTCAGTCTCAGAAAAAAACATTATTTGGAAAAAAAAAATAGCTTTTACTAAAAAATCGCTTTATGCTAACATATTCCATATAGTTCAGCATGGACAGGCCACAGTCCACCACTTATAACTACGTATGAAAATTAACATCCCGAGTTTCTGACACTCTTTTTTTTTTTCAGCTTACATTTTAAAATTTCTCTGGTTATAGCTAACAAATACAGAAAAATCAAAAAACAAAAATAAGATGAAGAAAACACGGGTAAGTTCACCCAGGGGAAGCCCCCTCCTGGCCCTTTAGCGAGCCCCACCCTGCTCCCACCTCTGGCAGCAGCAGCGACCCCACTGGCACCCACAGCCTCAGGCCTTAGCAGCTCCCCCGAGACAGCATTTTAACAGCTGTAGGATATTCTGCCAGGAACATACTCTGCTCTGCGTTCATGATTAAAAGGCTTCCCGATCCACTCATTTACTGATGGGCACCTGGGTTGCTTCCAGCACTTGGCTATTGTAAATTGCGCTGCTATGAACACTGGGGTGCATAGGTTCTTTTGGATGGTGTTTCAGGGTTCCTAGAATATAATCCCAGCAGTGTCATTGCTGGGTCAAAAGGCAGTTCCACTTTTAGTTTTCTTAGAAATTTCCATACTGCTCTCCATAGTGGTTGTACCAGTCTGCAATCCCATCAACAGTCTATGGTACATTTACACAATGGAATTCTATGCAGCAGAAAAAAAGAAGGAGCCCCTACCCTTCACAACAGCATGGATGGACCTGGAGAGCATTATGCTAAGTGAAATAAGCCAGGAGGTGAAAGACAAATACCATATGATCTCACCTTTAACAGGAACCTAATCAACAAAACAAACAAACAAGCATAATATAACCAAAGACACTGAAATTGAGAACAGGCTGACAGTCACCAGAGAGGAGAGGGGAGGGAATTTCAGGGGAAAAGGGGAACGGTTTAGAGCAACAAGTCTAAAAGACACATGGACAAAAGCTAGGGGGGTGGAAACGGGAGGGAGCTGGGGAGGGCTGGGGCAATGGGCTGGATGGGAGTAGAAGACAGAAAACTGTACAAGAACAACAATAAAATTTTTTAAAAAAGAAAATATAACAACAACAAAAAAAGGCTTCCTGAGTCATTTTCCTGTGGTCTTCTCATTATTTAACTATTTCACATTTGTCTAATTGCATGAATTCACTCTGAAATGTGGTGTAAGGTGAGGATTTAACTTGCATTTTACTTAAACTTGTGGTTAGGTAACGCACTCGTGAAGCTCCCAGGGGTGTGAGAGGGTCCGCAGTGAGAGCCCCTGCACATACACTCCCCTCTATACAGGTAACACCAGTCGTCAGCTTACTGTGTGTGCTCTCGCAGATGTCTTATGCACACTTAACATTCACATTTTTTCCGTGTTATACACTATCGTCTCCTTAAACTTTCTTGGGGAGTCTGATGAGTTTCATCCGCATCATGCACCTTTTGAATGTGCATTCAGTCACTGCTTCTGGTCTGCCCCGCACCCCAGTGCCCTGGGGCCACAGTGCAGAGTGCGGAGCGCAGAGCGCAGGGGCCTTTCATGCCACACGGCTGCTTTCTGCACCTGCATAGGGACCGCAGGACTTGGGGAGCCAGAAACACCGTTTCGGAACCCTCAGGCTCGGTGCTCCAGCCTCAGACACAAAGGTGGGGGCGTGGCCTCGAGAAAGCTCAGAGGTTATGCAGACGTAGCCACGTAGCCACGACAGCCCTCAGGGACTTCTGAGCCAAGACAGGGACTCAGTGAGTGACTCCAGGGCAATGACCAGTCCACTCGGACAGCTAACCAACCCATCCCGTCCTCTTCTGGGCTGCACCTCGGACACTGAGGTGGCTCAGGCCTCTGAAGGAGCACAGGCGTGGGGCGCCGTGGAGAGGCCTCACGCAGTCAGTGGCGCGTCTGGTCCTCCCCGCAGCAGGGCCTTCAGGAAGCACAGCCTGGGCTGCCACTCCTGCTGCCTCTGTGTTTCACAGACTCACCGTCTATCGTGGACACCGTGGCTAGCAATTTTTAATGAAGTGGGGTCGACAGAATGCTTACCGAAGCGCGCAGGACAAGGAGCAGTGGCGGCGTGGAGAAACAGGCGGGTTCCTGACCGGGGCCACGCTGCGCACTCACCTACTGCAGCCTGCCTTCCGTCCGGCCTCGAGTGCCAGCGAGAGGGTGTCGGACACCAGGGGCTCGACCTGTGCATGAACGCCTGCCTCCTTCCCATAGAACACTGCCACTGCGGCAACACCCAAAGGGCGAAGTGCCTCCTTTCGCGAAATACCTGTTGTAGAATCCTACCTGTTGTATCGAGACCCCTGAGCTGCCCGTGAACTCGATGGATGTTCAGCTTGGCAGCGATTTCCTTGCCCTTCTCGGCTCCAGCGTTGGACCTGAGCGACCCAGACGACTGCGGCTGCATCCTGGTGGCGTGCACACACCTGTCGAACCGGGACGCCCTGCCGGCCTCCACGCCGCTGGCAGCCTCCTCGACCACACCTCTTCATGGAAAAGAAAGGGAGCACCGTGCTCATGTCTCAACAGCACGGTCAGGAAACACACCGCACTCGCGAGAGGTTTCAAACAGACGTTCCGCTGCTCTAATTAAGCCAGTGTTAACAGACAGACTCTTCATTCTCTACTGAGCGACAGCATAAATAAAAGCAGTACAGACTTTCAAATACCTACAAAGGGAGATTTAAAATTCCAGTACCAGTTTTGGGTTTTAAGTCTGGAATTTTCGGAGATGCATTAAAAAGATGGGCAAGGCTGGTTCTCTCATCCGGCAAGATCATCGTGGCTCAGAGGACTGAGCCCTCCCTACCTGTTCATGCGGACCTGCGTGGCGATTCTGTCCAAACACAACGCGACCAGGGACACGTGAGTCGTGCTTCTGCTGGGGGCTGCGCTCAGGGCCTCCTCCACCGAGGCTTGCAACAAACACAAGTTGATCTGACACAGAGAACGGCATAATTGTCAGCGCGGAGAGGTGCGAAATTAGCGAGCATAAGCTACACAGAACAGTGACAAACCACTGTTAGGAATGGCACGGACGCGTGTCTGAGACGTACGAGGACAACGCGTATGAATGCAGACTCTCACAAAAGAATCATAAATTCTTACTGGATGAACGCGGACATCATGGTGCGTCACACCCGATGCTCTGCTGAAGTGAGCTTATTTATACACCTTAACTCCTACGTTAGCTCCTCAAGGGAACAAAGCACCTGTTTCTGACACTCCACCCCCACTCGGTTCAGTAAATACAAAAGGCAGAGTGGCCGAAGCAGCAGCCCTGGGCCCCTCACCTTTGGTATGCTGACGTGGGCCTGCAGGCCTCTGATGGTCACGCTGTCCTGCTTCGCCGGGGGGCTGGTCTGCGTCTGCCCCTCGGGCGTCGTCCCCAGGCCAGGGTGCTCAGGCTTCACTCCTCTGACGTCTTGTTTGGAAGACAACTGAAAACAGTGAGAGCAGGACTTATTTCACGACCATGCCACAGTTTCCGCCCCAGCAGCCTGCTCCTTCTCCCTGCGCCCTCGCGCCCCTGGGGGGCCCTCTGCCATCGGGTTAGCACGCTGGCCTTACAGTCCAAACCGTACAAAAGAGATTGGCAGCTTCAGGGTTCAGAGAAATGATAAAGAGAAAAGTGAAACAGGCCTACAGAGAAACAGAAAAACAGCGATAATAACAATAATGGGTATTTTTTAGGATCACTAAATTCTACTCATTGTACTTGAGGGCAAATTTGGTTTCTCCAAATTGGCTCCTTGCTGCCTGACAAAACTCTCAAATTTCTTCTGATATGTACCCCTCCACTCTTACTCCCAATATACTTGGAATAACTGGATCACTAAAGACAGTCAGCCTCACCCCCACTTGGCCTCAGATGGCCCATCCACACAGGACATGGACCAACATGCAAGCCAAGGGGGGCCTGGCAGGAGAGCGGCAGGACACAACTGCCTCGCTCACGGCGGCGGTGGTTCTGGCCACGGCGGCAGCTGGACGTCACATGCCAGTGGGCAGGGACCTGACTCGCTGAGTCGAGCAAACAATCTCAAAAATAGTAAGAGAAGTTTTCTCGTCATGGAGAAAAACCAAAATACTAACAGCTTTGCTTCCTCAGGAAATGAAAACCAGCCCCGGAGAAGGAGTATTCACTGAGGGCCAAAGCTCCTTGGGAAAGACTAGAATTAAGCTGCTTCTGAAATAAGTGGGAAAATAAAGCTCCATTTTAATAAACATCTGACTGCTACTTAACCCATAGTATAGTTTAATATATTGCCATCTCTTATGGAGCCAATGACATACAAAGGCCATTTAGAAATGTCCACATGTTCCAATTTAAATGACAAATACATTTTTAACACATTCAATTTTTTCAAGTTTGGATATTAGCTACACATGAGGAATACTCAATTCGCCACACTCGACTGAAGAAGCCCTTACATTCTCGGAGAAGGTGGTCTTGCTGTTTTGGACAGCTTCCCGGAGGACCTTGGCGTGAAGGTCATCCACAATGGCGGCCGGGTGGCGGGTGCTGGCGTGATGAGCCATCGCCTCGATGTACCTGTGAGAGGAGGGTGGCAAGTGCAGGACTCAAGTTTACCAGGACAGCTCCGCTGTGCCCACCCTGGGTTGTGTGCATGCCGGTTCTGTCTCCCCCGATGACCCCAGACTCCTTGCAGGACAGGGGGCCTGTTATCCTCCCTGTGTCCCTCCAGCAACTGGATGGCAGTAAGAATATCAAATGCAACAATGAGCTGCTGGGCGTCTGATCATTTTATGCTCATTGGCCCAAAGCAAAAAATGAAAATTATGCAATATAATTCTTACAACACTGCAATATAATTCTTTGGGCTGAAAAGCAACAAATGACAGCTAAGTGAGACATGGACCTTTTAAGATGCCTCTTCATGTCTGTGCATTTGAACAGCGACCATCACATCCTTCTCTACAGACACACATCCCACACACCCCTCACCACACACCACATACTCATCACTTCATAAAATGACCGTCACGTCTCAGACAAGCTCAGTACCTGTCCAAAGCCTCAGCCACCAAGGGCGTCAGGACGACGTCCACAGCGCCTCGGACCTCCACCACGGCCGTCGTCCTGGTCTGCGGGACGGGCTGGCCCAGGGCCCACTCGTCCGTGGCCGTGTCGTCCTCCGCGCTCTCCGCGGCTCTCCTCTCCAGAGGGGTGTATGGCGTCCTGCAGGTCCAACAAGCCAAGTGCACATTATAGAGACTGTGAAGAGGAGGGGGGCCCCCTTGGCGGGGCGGACGCTTCAACCTGCGCTTATTCCAGCCGAAAAGTCCATGGGATGGGGCTAGGCAGTCCATGTCCCAAACACTTTTCAGAGATAGGGCAAATGAGATACTAAAGCGCAGACTGACCAGACATGGTTAATATAGCAAGTGAGAAAACCACTGCGATGTGTTCGCTTGATGACGCTTTTCCAAAATACGGAAACTACACCTCGAATTCCTGCCAGTCCCCAGTCTTGGTGTGCCCAGGCACGGCCTGCAGAGTGAGCTACAGGAAATGCCCCCGACTACTGATGGATGCAGGCAAAGCCATGCGAGCCAAGAGTTGAATGATTTGGGGTAGTTTATTCGTAAAATAAATTCTATGTTCAAATAAAGGATGGATGCTGTTTAGAATAAACTCTGCATGTCTCATAATCAAGACAGACAGGCTGGAAGCTTTGAAAGTATTTATTTCACTTACTTTGAAGTTGACCCCGAAAGCTGCACTCCTCTGTCTAGCAAAGAACTGGCTGTGAGCCCCTGCTTGACAACCTAGAACAACACAGGACACCACACATGGTGGAATGTTAGCATTATTCTCCAACTTTACGTTTTACTTGTGAATATCCAGATTACCTCGTTGAGATGACTTTGACACACAGGACACAAATGTTTGACAGAAAAACTGAGAAAACCCTGGAAGGTACTTATTTGGCAGCCTCACTCCAGTTTACCCAGTGCAAGGCCAGGGCCGCGCTCTGAGGGCTCCGCAGCGAGAGGGAACGCCCAGACAGCAAGGCCTGGAGGCGAGCGCGCCAAGGTCTCCCTCCCGGAACGGCTTTGAAATCGAGCTGTGAGCCGGTTTGAGAGCCTTTTCCTGGCACAATGGGCTGGCAAGTGGGAAATCCCACACAAACATGACACAATAGGAAAGCTAGACTGACTTTAGGTCCATGAAAGATGAAAAATATAAAGCACTTGGACAAGCAAACTGAACCCTTTTAAATGTTAGGCAGCTACTAAGATTTAATGGAGAAAAATTACTTCCTTACTTCCTATGTCCTATTTTTTAAGTGATCTAAAGATAGGAATTCCTTGACTTATTTTCTCCAGATATCTGACTGCTTAATCAAACCCAAAAGATTGAAAATACTAAAATAATTCTAACCTCTCAGATACTATTCTGTGCAAGTACCATTTGATTTCATACCAGAAAATTCACAAGCCAACATTTCACATGGAATAAAGAAAGCACTTTTAAATCTTAGCCTGAGCAATTCAGCCTGGGCAAGGAAAGATGGGGGCGCAACCTCAAAACGAAAACTTTTCTCCTCTTACTAACGTTTCCATTTCCTCAGTATGTGTTGCTTGCACGTACATGTACCTGTATACCTACAAGGATATTTGTTCAACTCCACCTATCACAGTCCCATCATTACGTGAGCCCCAGCTGCCACGGCCTCCTAAGCAGCTACCCGGCCCCCTCTCTTGCTGACTGACAACTCAATCCCACCAAGCAGCCCAAGCATGCGCGATCACGTGCTGCCGCCCAAGCTCGTGCGAGTTTCCGAATGAAGATGAAATGAAATTCTAACTCTTGACCCCGGCTCTGCCACCCCAAGCAGGCCTCCTGGCCATCGGAAGCAGGTCCCTGCTGACCGCCCCGCCCGAGTCACACTGACTCCTGTCCCTTGCAGCACGTCAGTGAGGCTGACTCCTGCGCCTGCACGCGTTGCCTTGGGTTTCCCGCCCTCCACTCTTCCTCACCCTTCGAGCCCCCATCTGAATGGGGGCTGACTCGTCAACACAACCTATTGTTCTCCTCCCCAGGACCCTCTGGTTGTCGTCATGAGACTCTTCTCGCTTGCCATTACGTACTTATCCATTCGTCTATCTGCTGCCTGTCCCCGTCCCCAGACGAAACGCCCCACGCCCCTCGCCCTCCGCAGTGCCCAGCACTGGCTGGGCACACATGGTATGTAACACATGAGTTACCAATAAATACACTAAGACACTTCAAGTAAGTGCTCACCTGTGTGTAATCAGTTCCATAAGATTTCACATGCTTGCTTTTGGTCTTTAAAATTATAAAAATTTCTCTTAACAATGTGTAATTCTATAAAACCAGTTTTCATGTCGGCTACCTCACCCCATTCTCTGACTTCTTTATGGCCCTCCTGAAGAAGGCCGTTCATCGAGCGCATCACGGAGGGGCCAACGCCCAACGCACGACTCTGTAAGACCCCGCTGTCCAGTGGGTGGGACTGGGTTTGCACAGAAGCAGTTACGGATGATGTTAAAAATATCATCCAAATTTATTTTTAAGACACAGGAAATACCAATTCACAGAGACTTGATCCTGTTTTAAGAGTACAGTGCAGAAAGGGACTATTAATCAATTAACGTTGCAATAGTTCAAGTCTGTAACTATTTCTCAGTCTGGAACTTTGCAACTCCTGTCAATAACCCTGAGACCTACTACCATACGTGAAGCCCAGACCTCAGAGAGTCTATCTTTCAGAAAAGTAGCTCGAATGACTGAGTGCAGTTCTGAGAACACCTTCAAAACCTATTTTTCCGAGTGAATGTGTCAGTGGAAACTGACGCTCGGCTCCTACCTTAAAAGTTGGAATGGAAAGCTGTCCGCACGACGACAAGCCCTCCTCACTGGGTGGCGTGTCCAGATCGAGGGGACGATGCAGCGAGGACTTGGAGGTCCTTTTGTTGGCCGGGTGCTTCACCGACCAGTTCACCACCTGGCACTGAGTGAGGTATGTCTGGTAGCAGCCCATCGCCGGCTGCTGGGACGCGACCTGCTCGCTCTCCACCGCCTTCTCCCCTTCTGCAACGTACAGGTGCTCCCGGACGTCATCCTCCCCACCCAACGCGGACACGAAGGAGGCCTGGGAAGGGTGGGCTCTGAACGGCAGGGTCCGGGGATCCTGCAGGCTCTCTCCGTGGCCAAGGAGCGGCCCCTCCACGCTGTGGTAGATGGACCCCCGGCTGTAGTCGATCTGCTGCGTCTGCTTTTTCTTCTTCTTCCTCCCTGGGTAAGTTCCGGGGCCTTCGTCACTGCTAATGGGCTCGAACTCCTCAGCGGCAGAGAAGTAGGCCTCACTGTCGGCCACGGACATGCTGGAGTCCATGGACCGGTACTGAGGGAACGAGCTCGAGTCGGCCGACGGCGTGTACGGGAACGAGCCGAAGCTCCGCCTCTGCTTCGGGGAGTCCAGGACATTCTCGTCACTGCGGGAGACGTCGCTGCTGAACTGGACTCCCACCGCAGCAGGCTGCTTGTCCCCGTAAAACGCGGCGGTGAGGCTCTTGGTGCTGCCCAGTCGGGTGGAGCACACGGAGGCTTGTCGCTTCAGCGGGGACCGCAGTGGGGACTGCCCTGCTGACTTGTCCTGGGTATTTGGAGACACAGGGCTGTGTCCTGAAATTCCTGCAGGAATGCTAAACCAGAAAGCAAAGCTATCACCCTTTACTGTGCACACACTTTATTCCAAGTACAAACAGAAGTACTCATAAATTCCTTTCATGCCCTGACCGGCACGGCTCAGTTGGTTGAGCATCACCTCACAAAGCAAAAGGTCACCAGTTCCAGTCCCAGTCAGGGCAAATGCCCTGGCTGTGGGCCCAGTCCAGCTGGGGCGTGTGCAGAAGGCAACAGATCGAGGTTTCTCTCTCACATAACGTTCCTCTCCCTCTCTTTCTCCCTCCCCCTCTCCAAAAGTAAATAAATAAATAAAATCTTTAAAACAAAGCCCTTTAGTAATCTCATTTATTTTACAAAGGAAAACTTAAGATTTTACAATAAAATAACCATACGAAGTAACAAAACCTTACAATGTGCTCACATCTCATACAGTTTCAAAAAAGTTGAGGAAGCTTAAGACAAAACAAAAAAAGACTTAAACCCATAATATAATCTATCCATAATCCATGAAAAGTACTGCATTCATCTTGTTTTTCCCACATCCTTTAAAACCTTGCCCAAGAAAACGTACCAAAAACCTTTCGTTACCTGACAGGACCTGAAGGAGAGCAAAAAAAAAAATCACGGACAGTCCCAATATCCCTGACTTTGGCAGCCGATGCAGAAGGGCCACTCACTGATGCGGAGCCAGCTGACCGTGGCAGGCGCAGGGCCACATGTCAAGCCTGAGGCCTCAGTGAGGCGGCCCAGTGGACGTTTGTCACGGGGGGAAGTGGGCTTGTAAAGACAAAGGTATTGGCTACAGATCCTAACAGAAGCCAAACAGGTGCAGAGACTGTCTGGGGAAACAGCACAGAGAGGGGAGAAAGGGCACGGAACCGGGTTCCGTTCTCCTGGGGACAGCACCGCGTAACGAGGGCCACTGCGAGAGGAAGAGAATGAAGGAAGGGAGGAAAGAAATGGAGGATGCAGGAACAGGGCCTGAGAAGGAACAGCCCAGGAGAAGGGAGGAAAATCTGCAGTGCGCCATCAAGTCGGGAGGAAAGTGTGTTTCAAGAAAGGAGGGGGCAACTATTGCAGAAAGAGGAGGACAAAAAATAGCCCTGGTCCAGGACTGCCCAAACGCTCACAACGGTTCACTCCGAGAGGCCAGATGACCTGAAATGTTCTTGTCGTTACATCTCTCTGCATGTTCCTAGTACCTTGAATGGTATGTATTACCTTTATAACCAAAAACGCAACAACAGCAAATGGACATTTAAAAACATGTCCAGGGGAAGAAAACCACTGTCCGCAGTGGGTGAGTGGAGAGGAAAGAAGCGCTTCCTGCTGCAGCACGACGCAGTCACAGCCGCATTCTGAGCAGGCCCCCAGCTGTACGCGACACTGACCTCCCGTGGCCTTCGTCTCTCTTCGCGCCGTGCAGGAGCTCCCCCGGCAGCACGTGCTCGTCGGCCCCCGAAGACGGGCTCTCCCGGTCCCCGGCCAGCAGGGGCTGGGCCGCGCTGGAGCTGCTGTTGTCGTCGGAGGACGAGGACGAGCTGTGGCAGCGCAGCGGGACCTGCAGGCTCAGGTGCTGCGTCTTCCGCTCGGCTTCTGTCCCCACGGGCCTGCTCTCCCACTCTCTCCGCTTCCCGCCGCTCGCAGGACCTGCACCGGCGAGCCAGGGCAGCCACGTGAGCACAGCCGTCCCGTCCCCACGGCGGTCTGGGCAGACACGCACTGAGCTCAGTTCCCCGTCCTTGAGCGCCCCCGCTTTTTAAAGGCCAAGCGTGTGACTTTGCAAAGACGGTACCCACCTACGGTGCGGGCCCAGAGACAGGGAGATTTTTCTTCTTTTTTAACCTTTTATTGGAAACTTTTCAAACTTAATAGGAAATGTTCGGGAATAGCTCAAAGCCACCACACACCTCTACTTGGAATTACCTATTTTAAATATTTTGTCCCCTTTACCCTATTCACATATAATATACATAATACTTTTTGAGAGTACCTGGCAGACGTTGGGGCCTTCTCACCTAGACACCCAAGTGTTCATTTCCTAAGAATAACACAACCACGGTCCAGCTGCCGACCTGAGCAACCTGGCGTTCAGGCAGCTCTCTGAGTCCATCTGCCACTGCTCTCCAGCCCCCTCCCTGGCCCCGGGCGCCAGTGCAGGACTCGCTCTAGGACTGCACACCACTGCATGCGGCTGTCCTGTCCTCTCTAACCTGGAACAGGTCCTCAGGCCTGTGGCATGGGCCCTGTGGCATCACATATGGGCTCAGCCACACACCTAACTGTGTGACTTCATGCGCCCAGTCTCAGTGATGAGCCTCAGTTTATTCACTGTCCACAGGGACGACATACAACTCACATGGCAGTTTGGGGATGGAATAAGAAAATGCCTGTGTAAATGAACATTATTCAAATGTAAGGAAGTAACATAAAGAAGACAGTGAGGTAAAACTGCACTTAGGACTTTCTTTTCTTTACATGTCAAGAAGTTTCAGTGTTTGCTGAGTTTATAAGACAATCTGCTCTTATGAGCAAAACTGCTAAAATCAACCTTAAATGAATGAACACACCTACAACTTACTCTGCGGTGAAAAATCATTCAAACAGGAGTCTGGCGTATGGAGACATGGAGTCCAGCTCTTAACACCAAGCGCTCCTTACACATGGGAAACTCTCCAGTAACCTCTTAAACAGATTTTGTTCCTAACTTTGTCTACTGAAAAAAGGCGGTGCTGACTGGGTGTTTTTGAATGAACCCAGGAGAAAGGCTACGTACTGGTGAACTGCCGAGGCCTCCCGACCTCTCACTAAGCACTGGCAACTGAAGCAGTGAACACGCACTGACTGCAGGGGCACACAACCCGGACACCCAAAGGAAAACCCCTCTCTGCAGTCCTGGAGAAGAGGCACGCGACAGACCTGGGGTGCAGGGAACACGCCACGCGCTGCTCACGCCAAACGCACGGATGTGCACAGCTACCCCACAGACTCTAGGGAAAGACCACACTCATCTTCTGGACACAGTTCAGGGTTAGTGATGAGGACATTCCGCAGAAGCAGGTGATGACGTTGGGGCCAATGGTGGGAACATCACTATTAAGGGTTTTTTTTATTAAAGTAAACTGGTCAAGCAGCTATTACTCTGAAGCATAACTATTCCAAAGTACATCTCTGGAAGTTGGCTTCTAGAAAAATGATGACATAGAAGGAAACATTTAGAAGAAGCTTGGATGAACAGTGGACCCACTTCTGCCTTGTGTGAATCTGAAAAACTCACGTCTTATCCAGCATCAGCTAAATCACCTGCCAAACACAGGGAGATGGCCACATCCCCCTCTAGGACGGGCCCCCAAACCGACTGGAACAGAGTGGCAGTGCCCCACCCCCAGGGCGGCTCAGGGACACAGGCGAGAGGAGGCGAGCCTGGCGCATTACCCTCCGCAGGTCTGGGGATCTCCTTGGTGACGACCCACTCCCCAGGCCGCAGCAGAGACTGCCCGTAACACATCTCCGACTCCGCGCCCGAGAACGCGGAGCTGCTGGAGGGGGTCAGCTCTTCCAGTCTGAAGAAATCCAGGCCGGTCGCTGTGCCGCCGAAGAACCTGCAGCCGCCCAGGCAGCCGCACCTGTGCCTGCACCTCTTATTCCGCAGGGGGTCCTCGGGCCACAGAAACCACAGCCTGCACAGGACCCCAAACAGACAGACAAACAGACAAATAAATGAGAAACACTGATATGGCAAAAAGTAAGTAAAGAAAAACTTTTTGGCAGATAATTAGTTACAAGTAAGTTAATTATTAATATGTATAAAAGACACAGTAAAGCAAAAAGGTTTATTTCTACTGTGGTATGTCTTTTTAATCATTTTGCCATTCTAAAGAAACAGACAATAGTCTCACCATGTTCGGTGAGACGGGGATAAACAGGATTAATAATAAGAGAGCTATAGCACACATTAAAAAACACAAAAGAGCTGGGAAGAGACAAATGTAAAAATCACTGAAATCCAGTTTTAAAACAACAGGATATATTCTCAAAAGGACTACAAATTTAAACACGAATCTCACAAATGGACAAAGCTGTTAGTATAGATTCTGGTTAGTAGATAACACGTTACTTTTAGTATCTCAGAGCCCATTTCCCACGGCAAATTTAATACACCCAAATGTTATAAATGTGGGGCAAGTAAAAAATTACTTCTCAATAAAACCAAAATAATGCATTATGCTCTATTTTAGAGAAATGTTTATAATAATTGTGTAATAAGTACTCTGAATGAAGAAATGAGACAATGTATTAAAATTCTCAGACTCTGTGAGTGACCCACACACAAATCTGTCAGCATTAACTCCCCTTGCTTCTTAAAAAATGTTACATGACACAAATCTGAGAGCTCTATCTTTATTCCTTTTTCATATGCATTATCTCGCTGGATTCTCAGGGCCCTCAGGAAGATGGAACTGGTATTAACATTTTCATTTTATACTCATCCATTCAGATTTCTCGATTATCGGTTATGGGTCCAGTACTGTGCCAAGCAAAATAGTCTCCCTGCTATGAGGTTCACCGCACAGCGGCTAACACGTGGTCAGCCACTGCCCGGCGGTCCCCCCTGTGAGGTTCATGGCACAGCAGCTAACGTGTGGTCAGCCACTGCCCCGGTCGTACCAGAAACAGACACACCTACTCCCAAAATTCCCGGGAGACAAATACCCACAAAGGCACCCAAAGCTGAAGGTAGAGGAGTCACCTGGCAGGGACACAATCATATGAGGTCTTAAGAAGCTCTTTTCCCCTTCCTACCAGCAGAACTGCCTCCACAGTTACGTAGCCGTTTACACCTTAAATTCCCCTCACCTCTTAGTCCTGGCATCGTGAGTTTCTAAGAAATGCCTCTGCGCCTCATGTTTAGAATGGTGGTCAGCCGCCAGCGCAACATCCACAGTGACGAGTCCCAGGCTGGCCGAGCCGGCCTCCAGCCAGCAGGCCCGCCGCAGCACCGCAGGCTGCAGGCCAGCGCGGGGGCTGTTCAGCTGCTCGATGTACTGTCTCACTTGAAGGTCCTGAATCGCCGCGCTTATCCCCTCCCCAACCGTCTGGTTGTGGAGGTTACAGTCGGCCACCCGAACGGCACCCATCTAAAGGTGAGCGAGGAAAATGAAACAGAGCTCTGGCTCCTGCACTTTTTGGCAACTTAGAATAAACTACAGGATAGGTAATTATTTCAAGTTGTGTAAAAGAGAAGGAAAAAGGGAAAGGAAAAAGGGGCAAGAGAAATAGAAAATATAAATGCAAGAGAATGAAACCATTCAATTTAAAAGAAGGATAAAAGGGAAAGAGTGTGGTCCCAATAAAAACAAGGCATGAAACCAGAAGGGTGGTCAGTAATAGGATCACAGAATCTTTAAAAAGCTTGATTTTTAAAAACAAGCTTTTCTCTGAAAAACATGACTGGCTCACTTCCCTGCCGTAAAAGCAGGTTACTGGTCTGCCTCTCTGCCATAAACTAACATATTATAGTAATTCATTCAGCATGAAGCAGCAGTGAAGTTACGCCTGAAACCATCACGCTGGAGGAGGAGGTGAGTGCGTGGAAGACAGAGGCCACCTCCTGGGATTTCTGCAGCGTTGGGCGGGGCAGCAAGCTACGAACGCGCCGTATTTCGAGACACAGAGGCCTGGCCTGGTCCCGAGGAAAAAGAACGGCGCTGGCCCAGACCCAGACGACGGGCACCTTTATGTTCGTGGCACAGCCGTGCTCCACGACGTAGATGTCCGCGCCGTCGGCCGCCAGGCGCGTCATGGTGTATTTCAGGTCGTCTGACGCTGGACAAGGCCCAGGAACACAGCTCAACTGAAAGGAAAGAGGCTGGGACAGTTAATGCTATTCAAATCAACAAGGTCCTGGACGGAATCTGAACTTCCTCTTGATTCAGTTTCCAAATCTTCTACACGAACACACAGCAAATCCCACAGACTCAGTGTAGTAATGCATTAAGATTAAGTGTTGACAGAAAAAATGCAAGAGATAAGACAATTTTTATACGCCCATGTATTTGTGAATGCATGTTTGAACAATTACCTCATACTTTACATACTTACACCTAAATAACTGGCTACACATTTGCAAAAATAACTTTATTACAACGAGAAAACTGAACTATAGTGCTGACTTCACGGCTATGCGCATTTGTGTCAAAGCTGATAGCTCAATCTGTCATGTGAAAAAAACGTTTACGAAACCGCTAACTCACTTGTTAACGTACCTTGGATTCACAGAACCGACGATCAAGGCCATGCTGACATACTATCACTGATTTCGGTCTTTCCAGTTCATATTCCCGACATACCACGTGAAAGACAAACGTCTGTCCCCACTCCAAGAGACAAGCCAGCTGAAAATAAGCGGTACAGATTGACGACACCGTTAGCACACCAGACTCGCGCTCGGAGCTCGAAAGCTGACCAGGAATGGTAACAGCCCGAACGAACCCCACGGCCGTCTCACACCTGCCGCTATGCGACCTGCCTGCCTGCTGGCCGGCACCATGGCTGCTCTGCCTCGGCATCATTAACATAAGCTAGTGCCACTTCCCACTTGTGAACGACAAACACACTGCCAAACGCAAACTCATCCCAAATTTCAGCTGAAAAACTCAACTTCTCAAGCAAGTACTCTTCTTCGAGGTTGTATCTTTCTTCTTACATGAAGAACCAGAACCCTTGGCATGGAAAAGCACCTAGACTTCTCTACCTAATAGTCAACCACGCTTTGATGGGAAATTTGAGTATTTAATTATCACACTGAACTATAATTTTAAGAAATTAGGTATTTTGAAGATTGAAGCACTTGTTTATGTAAATAGAAACTTAAGTAGCCATATATCAATTCCTCATCTAATCGTTAGTTAAAAAGCTCCTAGTTCTGTAACTGACTGTAGCTGTTAATAAGCACGCTGAGACAAGGGTACACATGGTGTCACCCCTCTGTGGAGGGTGCACGATGGAACCTCCTGGAAAGCAGGAATTCCCTTCCACGCACACGAACAGCGGCAGGCCCGTCAGACGCACCTGTGGAGTCACGAACCCCAGGGCCGACGGAAGTGCCCCCCATCTCAGCTTAGAGACACAAGAGGCTGGCCGTCCTGGAGACCACCTCGGCTCACAGGAAACACGCCAGCTACTACACGCTCCCATTGTTACTTGTAAATGCAGAGACAGGAAATAGTGGGCGATGAGGAGAGGCCAGTTATGAGGCCCAAGAGCACTGAACATTTGTCTTCCATCCATTTTTACATAAAATATTCCTTCAAAATTCATGCATTTTCTGACTATTTCTAGAATCTTCACTTTTCCTGTCTCCAACAACTTCTTTTAAATACAGAGGGTGCTGCCCTGGCTGGTACAGCTCAGTGGATTGAGCGTAGGCTGTGAACCAAAGGGTCGCACTTCGATTCCCAGTCAGGGCACATGCCTGGGTTGCGGGCTGGGTCCCCAGTGGAGGCCATGTGAGAGGCAACCACACATTGATGTTTCTCTCCCTCTCTTTCTCCTTCCCTTCCCCTCTCTCTAAAAATAAAGAAAATATTTTTAAATAAATAAATAAATAAATAAATACAGAAGGTACTTAGATTCTTCAGTCACCTTGCTGCTACCACCTGTCTCTCTATTGTACGTTTCGTACCCATTCTGCGACTCTATTAAAATTGCGTATGTATACTTCTGCCACATTCCAGTCCTTAGAAATGCCAAGGTAAGTGTGTGTATTATCATAAAGACACGGCTCAGCAGGTGAAGTGTTACAGTACTACGGCTATTCGACTAAATTTCAGTGCTTCCTTTCTAGAAGTAAACAATCCTTAAGTCCTCCAAGTCTCCTGGAGACAAAGTGGTCCAGGTCACAGTCCTCTGTCCTGAAAAGGACCCAGGATGTGGACAGCATGTGGCGACGGCTGAGGGGAGGGGGGTGTAAGGGGGGTGTAAGGGGACTCAATGGTAATGGGGAAAAATGCAATAACGGTTCCATAAAATAAGTAAGTGAAAAGCAGACACAGTGGGACGGGTGGTGGGAGGGAGGGGGCCACCCGAAGGGTCTCCGCCAGCCCTCCAGACCAGGCCCACTTGCTGGGGAGTCTGTTCTTGCTCCTGCAAGCCGGCACCACAGCGCTCAGAGTGAGCACAAACGATGTCGTCTTGTTTGGGGGACGACAAGACAAGTGAAAAACCTCACTACTTAATCCTCAGTAGCATAGATACCATTTTCAAATCCTACTGAAGCAATATACAAAGAAACCAAAGTTCTTAGAAAATTATTCTATATATGGGGAAGATTGTTCCAACAGTGGAGAACCAACTAATGTGACTTTAATGACACATGTATGTGTAATACATATCTAATCCTGAGTTTTTCCCACAGAAAGTGTCAAATTCCTCGAACTGTTACATGGAGCTATAAAACATCACACTCCTCAGTTCCATGCGGCTTAGAGAAGTGACGTGTGTCTCTGGCTGCTCTGTTGCTAGGAGAGCCGCAGATGCCAGCAGTCAGAGCACCAGCGGGGCAAGCGCAGCGGGCAAGCCCAGGGCCCAGCACCTTGCTCCCGGAGCGGGAGGCGGGGTGAGCGAAGGAAAAGCAAGGGGGGGTGGGCCAGTACCCTGAGACCGTACCTGCGGGGCTGTGACCTTGGCCGTGAGGCTCCCAGCCTGGACATCGATGAGCCACGCGTACTCCAGGGAATCGCTCCCCAGAGGCAAGCCCTCCGCGGAGAACATGGCGTGTGCCCGCAGCTGGAGGCCCGACAGGTTGATGTGACCTTCCCTGAGTGCTTCGTCCACGGGGGGGCGCTGCAGATGACAGGGACGCTAGGACGTGAGGCGGACAAGGAAAGGGCATTCCCGTTTCTAGTTGCTTTTCTCCCCAGAGACAAACAGGAAAAACATGCTGCCTGGGAAGTAAGACTTTGGCTACACCAGCCTCCTAACACACCTCTTAACCACAGTCTGAGCTAAGCTTCTGCAGTGATGACGTCCGTGAGAGCCCACCCTCAAAGCAAGGCAGCCGAGCCCTGCACTGAATGCAGGTCTCGGAACCACCACTGCCTGATGAAGAAAAGGAAACCCAACTCTGACTGACAGGAAACATTACAGGCAGGAACCAAGAGATTAAAATATTGAAAAGAAGAAAATAACAGAACAATAGACTGTTAAGACCATAAAACAAAGAACTAGGGAAGAAAGCCATCTTCCATATAGCTTTTGTAGGTATTAAAAGGGTAGACTGATTTTACAGAGTAACTAAGCAGATATTGGTAACGAAATGTAACTAAAAGCAGCGAATATTTCCAGCACTGCTAAGACATGCTGCTTCCGAAAGCTGCAGGGTAAGTGCTGAAAGGGGGCCCTGCACAGGGCACAGCCCCATGGCGCGGTCGGGGGCCTGGAGTCAGGGGCTCGCAGTGCCTGCCCACCAGCCCCCAGGTCGACCCACTGATGATTTTGGGTGTCGGACTCGTGTTCCCACTTATATACATACTTGGCTTTGTGTCAATCCATTTATATTTCTAAAGCACACAACCTGCTTGAAAGTAGGGAAGCGCCCTGAAGTAGTGGCAGAAAGAGAAGCCGTTTGGCATTGAAAAGCACTAATTATAAGGTGATACTCTACCCAGGAATGTAAATTAATCCCACTTGATGAGTATCATTGGTTCCCTTCCAAAGAGCCCCAGAGAGAACGTGGAGGAATTAACAAAGCATCTTGTGGCTGTGTCAGACAGAAAGACTAAATCACTAGCCACGCAAACATGCATGTTTTGAAGATTTATTGTACTGGTTAATAGTAATATTTAGGTGGCAATTTTCAGTAGAATCCACCAACATTTTCTACGTTTTCCCTTCCCTAAATAAATGAAAAAGTTATAAAGTATTTATTTCCATTTCTAAAAACAACAGATATAAAATATAAATGCCCAGGATCAGATAAACAGAGATAACTGAAAGAAAAAGAAAACAAAACAGATTCTTGAAAAACTCTTACACATACATATGTACACACACACACACAACTCATTACAGCTAAATGAAAAGTCTCCAGTTTACAGAGCCGAGTGCTCCGTGTGCAGAAGCTCACACAGGGTTCTGTCCCCACAAAGGGCACCGAGAAACCGTTCGGTCCCTGCCACAGCTCACTGCCACGTTACCTGGTAGTTGTCGCTGACGAACACGCTCAGGGGTGACAGGGCAAGCTGCAGCACAGTCTCCCTAAATCCTTTCTTCATTTCAAAGCACAGCCTTTCCAAGAAAGCCGTGGGACACTCAGGACCGTCGGCAGTCCCGTGCTGAAGTCAAACAAAATGCCAGAGTCAAGACGGAGAAAAGGTGAACACCGAGGAAGTGCAGGAAAATAAAAATTTACATGTATGTAACTAAGAGGTTTGATTTTAAAAAGAGAAACAGCGCTTACTGAAAAACACCTCACCCACACCCCAGGAAGGACACGAGGGCCACGTGCACCAGAGGGACTTCTCTGCCGTGTGACCTGAGGCACGCGGCACGGAGCCCACGTGCAGCACAGAGCGCAGGGTCACCCCGACCCCATCGGGCCCCAGGGGCCCTGGGGAACACAATCCCGCTCCAAGTCAGCCCAAGAGGCGTGCAGTCAACCTCACAGTGAACCAGGGTTCAAAGGCGGGTCCCAGCTCCAGGGACACCATTCAACCTCCAAAGCTGAGCCTGAACCTTGACTTTGTAATAAGCCCACCGCAAGTCCCCAAGCTGGCCTGGAGTTGGAGACACAGGCTAAGAAAATGCAAAGTCCTAAGACACCCACCGGGCTAACTACACACAAAGCAACTCAGGGCCATGGCAAAACGTCCTGCAGTCACACAGAACAGCAAAGAAGAAACTGGAGTGAAAGGAGGAAAACAGAGTAGGATTGTCAACGATCAAGGGACCACATTCTGAAGAAAATAACACACTCACTTCACCAAGATGAAAGGACAGATTTGGAAGCTCTCCGTGTGGATGTCTGGTGACCGCGAGCGTGCGCACGGCATGCATGGTGTCCCGCGCCACGGGGTCTCGCCCTCTGCTACAGGAACACTTACGACAGGGAGGCGCCCGTGGACTCGGTGCAGGTTCACCAGCACGGTGATGTCCCAGGGACGCAGGGACAGCGGGTGCACTGCCTTGGCTGCGCCTCCGTTCTCCCTTCTGTCACCTTCCACTCCAACGGCAGTCCACCCGGAGCTGGACGACGTCGACAGGGACAGAACAGGACTCGAGACAACCTCCTCAAAATCCATGTACATGTCGTCCTCCCCAAAGTAGTTTTCCTGCAGGTATCGAGACAGACCGCTGTTAAGGGCGAGCAGCAGCAACCCCTCACCTTGGAGCCCAGAGTCCGCAAGCTGAGCATCTCCTCCCCAACCTGTTTTATCTCATTAAAAGCATCTGGTCTGTTTCCTTAAATTTAAAAAAAAAAAACCATGGTAAACATATTTAAGACATATGCTTACTTGACTGCTGAGTACATCAATATTCTACAGCAAAAAAGCCCCAAAGTTACTGAAGTTTATATAGTAAGGCTTCTTGATAACTCTACCCCCAATTATAGCAAAAACTTGCAATCTACATCCTGGAGGAAATCTTTGAAGATCTGTAAGGTTCGACGGTTTCTGTCTGCACTTCTCAGGGAAGGGGGGAAACAGTGGCCCGGAGGAATGACCACCCTGTCACCGTAGGTCACAGCATCCCCTGTTAGCTAAGCATCCTCTGGCCCGGCCTTCACAGCGGCGAGACCGCAGAAGAGATGCCAGTTCTTTTAAAACCATACCTTTAGCCCTGGCTGGTATAGCTCAGTGGATTGAGTGCAGGCTGCAAACCAAAGGGTCACCAGTTCAATTCCCAGTAAGGGCACATGCCTGGGTTGTGGGCCAGGACCCCAGTGGGGGCCACGTGAGAGGCAACCACACATTGATATTACTGTCTCTTTCTCCCTCCTTTAAAAACAAAAAAAAAACCCATACCTTTATACACAAAAAGGCATTTAACAGAGGCCCATAGAGCGTTATCTGAGAGTCTGGGGACAGCTCCATCTCCACATGCAGCCTGTCTGGTGGAAGCTCCGAGGGGTCGACAGGGGGGCGCGAGGACGTGGAGGGAGCAGGAGCGCCTCTGTCCGGCATCCTCTGGGACGGCCTCAGCACAGACAGCATTGTCTCTTCCATCTCTGACACTGAAGGAACCGGGGGCAGAGAGTTGGGCGAAGGCAGAGAGCTGGGTGAAGAGCTCTCGGAAGTTCTTCAAGCATCTACTCACTAAGAAATTCTATTTGCAAATATGAAAGCAACTAACCCTGTTACAATGTCTGTAGTGTAGTGAAAACAAACCTGAAAGACTAGTGATAAGAATGCGGAACAGAAGAGACCCCACTGAAATATGAGTAGAAACACACGAGTCAGACGTGCAGAGTCAACAAGAAGTTCCTGGGAACATCAAGCCCCTGCAACACAAACTGGGGTCGCGGTCAGGCTTTGACTCTGCTTGGGTCCAAGTGCACACGTTTCCTGCAAACAGCTATTCAGACAGTGCGCGGCCACCGATCTCCGTACATGAGAACAATTTTGAAAACCGTCCTTTAAAATGTAACCTACTGCCCTGGCTGGTGTAGCTCAGTGGATTGAACGCAGGCTGAGAACCAAAGGGTTGCCAGTTCGATTCCCAGTCAGGGCACATGCCTGGGTGGAGGGCCAGGTCCCCAGTGGGGGCCACATGAGAGGCAACCACACACTGATGTTTCTCTCCCTCTCTTTCTCCTTCCCTTCCCCCTCTCTAAAAACAAATAAATAAAATCTTAAAAAAAAAGGAACCTATTGGAAAAATGCAGAAGACCCCAATCACAAGGCACAGAAGCCTCAGAGTAACTCTGACACCACTCAATGCACTTGAGAAACTAACGTGTCACGGAATCAAGTACTTCAAGTATTGACGCACAGACCGACATGCACCGTGTTTGCTACGCCAGCTCTGCAGCCCCTATCGGGGCGGACCCCGAGGAATTACGTAGCTGCTTTCTCTGGCACGTTTCCTCAGAGTTGTAAGGACTGAGGGAGATATCGTAAGTCAGGAAAGAGCTTGGCCTAGTATTTGATATATAGTAAGTGCTTGATAAAAGTTAGCCATAATTATACCAAAATCCTTAAAGGATTTTAAATGTATACAATTATGTCAAAAGTATAGACGCATTTTTCCTTTCTTGTATCTTTGATGATTATCCATCATAACCCCGGACTTTCAAAGTACAAATGATACAAAAAGACTTACGCGACTGTTTCAGCTGCTCATCTGCTTTCTGGGGGTAAATTGGGTGCCACGTGTAGTCGATGGTGAGCATGACACTCGGGACAGCCCAGCATTCAACCCAGCCAGCCCTGTGAGAGTCAAGAGCAAAGTCTCTAGTCAGGCGCCTACCCTCTCGCTGAGCGCCAACAACAGGTACAGGTGAGGCAGCTACGGCTGCTCCCCAAAGACTCCGAAACCTGAAGCGCTCGAGTCGCCCCCTCAGGCACTCACTTTTCTTGAGTAAGGTTCCGCCACTTTGGCTTAACTGTCTTCTGGCCGCTCTGGCACTCAGCAGGGAGACCAGTGTCATGAGTCATTTTATTTGGGTGGCAATTCTTTACTAGCATAAATAATGAATATTTGCTAGGGTGGCAATCTGGTAGAAACAGATGAAGATCAACATCTTCTCCCTAAAAATTAATTCACAATAACCAACAGTAATAAAATAAGTATGTGAACATGTTAGGTTACTCTTTACTCTCTAATATTCTTGAGAATAAATTAAAAAGAACGAAATCATGAATTACAAAAGGCAGATTTAACACTGAACAGTCAGATAAATAACTAGAATTAAGATTTTACATTGACTAAAACTAAATTGTGATGAGAATATCAACAAAAAAGCCAGGGAAATAAACAGCAGTTTCCACAAAACAGTAAAAAAGATTATCTTCCATGGACACCCACGGATATTTCACATGCAGTTCAGCAAAAAGTAAAAACAAAAAACTGTCTCACTAATATAAGCTCAGGCAGAATATGTTCTGTTTTTGTATTGATTTTTACAAAATGATTGTCTCTTTTGGTTCTAATAAATCTTGATTTCTCAACTGGCTTTTAGGAATCCTGAACTGGTACATCTATGGGTCTTCATTCAGCCTCCCCTTTGTCCTTTTGGGTCTCCTAAACTTTCCCATCCTGATGCCTGGTTTCCTAGCAGGCTCACAGCACACCACTGAAAAGAACAGAGCTCTACGCTCGACTGCCTGGGTTCGAATCCCACCTGGGCTGCTCAGCAGCTAGCTGCATGACATGTGACTAAGCTCGGCTCCTCAGTTTCCTACTCCTTACACGCCGGTGGTACCTCCACCTGCCTCCAGGGGTTGTTCTGAGCACAGACGATGACACAGAAGCACTGGAAGGAGTGTCTGGCACATCGGGAATGACTCACAGGTGTTAGCTGCTCCTCTATCACTGTGGCTACTTTTCACCATCACGACCTCCGTCAACACTACCACCACTACTGACTGCCATGCCCTGAAACTGGGTGCTCCCCAAGACTCTGAACGCACGGAAGCGGCTTTCAGATAAAAGCATGTTTGGTTATTGCTTGAGTTCATGGTTACAATGAGGAACAAGAGAGAGGGAAGTCTGAAGTCTAGTTCATAGACAGTGAACACGAGATTACCCACAGAAGTTAGAAAATAATCAACTCAGGGAACTGTTTCTTTGCTGCCCAACTTCTTAGGGGAAGTCAGAAAACTTAGGGGAATGGCAGAACGCTAGAGTTGACCCCCCAAAAGAAGGGCGATTGTGTGACCTGGAAGCCAGCGAACAGTGGAGGAAAGCTAACGAGCTACACCAGGCGGCAGGGAACCACAGAGGGGCGAGGAGGGGCGGGTGGGGTGAAGGTAAGCCCTCGGAAACCCGACTTGCTCACAACCCTTGTGGACTGAACAGGGCGTCCAACCACACGCACTCGGAGGGAGAACGTGGTGCTGCACGTCGCCGGGACGAAGTCCATAAACGGCAGGGAGAAGTCGATGTTCAGGGTCTCCCCACAGGCGGCCAGGTACACTAACACAAAAGAAAGGGGGATTTTACTTTTGACTCAGTGAAACTTTGAATAATAATTGCCTCAAATACACACCGAAACAAAATTAGATTTAAGACTGTATGTTTGACCCAATACAAACTCAAATACTTCTCTAAAAGTCCCACACAGTAATGGACAAAAGATCAATTCCACTATCTATTACAAATACAAAATCAATGCCAATTTGTTGGTATTTACCTCAATAAACAGAATGCTTAACCTAATTTTTAAAAAGCCCTTACCATTCTCCTGCTGTTTAGTGGAGCAGTCGATCCAGTTGTGCTGATTAGCAGCCCAAATCATTTCAAACTGATGAAACATGATTTTAAAACTCCAGGTGTACGGGACAAAGGAAAAGATGTCTGGCGCACTGTCACTAGACCAGTCTTGAATTAAATCTGAAGTTACCAGGGTGAAAAACAGAAACTGACCTTAACTGAAATTCAGAAAGCAAAATGGAAAGATTCTAACAACAGTCACAAATGAATTTTTGTTTATAAATAAAAGGAGCTTTTATACTGAAATATTAAAGGTTTTGATTAAGACAGCTGAAGGATTTAACAGAGAACAGATGTTTACTTACTAATCACAGTTCCAAATCAGAAAAAATTTATGCAGTTCATGAATTATTTTTTAAAGAAACTATGAAGAGAAAACACCACCTGATATTCCCCTGCCCGAACACCCAACACTGAGGGTGCTTTCCCAGGCAGATTCCTGCACCAGCTGCAGCCTCCTCTCAGAAACGGACGTCTGACTGCTTCATGGTACCCTCCCCTGCGTATTTCTTTCTGCCTCTTCCTCCCCCTCCACTTGGTAAGCGGTCATTGGGAGACGGCACCTCATCTCACTGAATTTTTCACCGCAGCAGGGCTGGCCGTTTTCTGAAGCTGCTTACTGGTTAAACGAACACCTGCAGACATGCACTGAGGGCCAGACTCCGCTCGGGAGCCCGGCGCCCAGAACACGGGCCTGGCCTTCCAAGAACTGAGAGCCGCCACCTTTGCTGACTGATCTGTCCCACTGCTGATCTGCAGGGTTTAGTTACTGCTTTTTAAACTGTGTGCCCAGTCTTAGCAGGCTTATCCTTCGGTGCCTCCATTATTTTTCACCACGGCAGGGAAAAGCTCTCTGCAGAGGACAGCAGCCCTGGCCTGCCACGGTGGCTTCCTCCCGCCCCCAGCACCCCTCCTTTGCACACTCTGCCTGCTGTCGGCAGGGAGCCTTTGGTGCCCATCGCCTCCCAGAGGTGCTCCTTGAGCAGCCGTGTCACCAGACCCGTAGGCTGACTCAGAAAGCAGAACCTACGGAACGGACGGCTGTTCCCTGCGATGAACCTCAGTGCGCTGTGTTCACGAGAAGAGTACCTGTGAAGAAGTTCTTCTGTGCGAAGATGAAGTGGTAGGTGGCTTTGTACACCTCTAACTCGCACTGCCACATCTGGGGCATGTTCCACACCCGGGGGTAGCTGGCATTGATGTGGAACTGAAAACCAATGTCAGGTCAAAACGTTAGCACTTCAAACACGGCCCTGGGGGAGCAGCATCGGAGATGAGCTCCCACACAGTGGTGAGGAAGGGTCGCCTTCTTCCCACTGAGTGGAACGGAGGGCCCTTCGACATTTCAGTATTGCTGGGGCTAAAGGTCAGTACCCATGGTTACATCCAGTTCCTTGAAACACTAAGCCATGATGTGGTAAAAAAAAAACTTGAGGAACAACCACCAGGCTATAGTTTCAAAACCGTACTCGAGCTAAATCCACAGAGGCACAGGCAACCCCCTACCTCGTCTGCACGCGGGAACTGGTCAGCCAGGGGCTCGGGGGTGGGGCAGGGTGACGCACACTGTCACGTGCAAGTCTGCACCCAGGGCCTCCCGGGCTCCCATCGGACAGCACAACCGCCACAGGTCTGCACCGCCCCCCAAAGCTGGCCACCCCTGCAAAGGCACAAGCTGCCTAACCCGCCTACAGTACTGACCAGCAAGTGCTCACTAAGCATTCAAACCCTGACCGTGCCAGTTAAAGACCTATTTACGGTGCTCAGCATCTTCCTGGTAAATTCAAAACTTCCCTTTTAACTGACGTACATCATGTGTAAGCAGCTTGTTTGAGGAAGCAAGTACGGACTTACTGGTATCACATTCTAGAAAAGAACCCGCTCTGAGTATCAGCCAGGCGCAGACTGGCTTTTGCAGCTATTGGTGACGCTAACAGAAATAAGAGTCTGCCTGATCACTGAGTCCCCAGCCTAACATTCGGTCACCAGCATTTCCCAAATTTTCCTGTTTGCAACAGGGAGCAACCCAGGGTGTCAGGATTTTCTCCCTTCCGCCTCATTCATCAGGTGAAAAGCAGAATGAATTGTTAAGCCCTGAGAAAGAACCCAATGGGGCCAAGTGTTAGACTCACTGCCAACATCTCTGCTTCCAAAAGGGTCCGGTACTGCATGCTGGTAGTGGCATCCACATGTAAGAGCTGCCCTTTAATTGCAGGGGTGTAACCTGGTGAGTGAAAACATAAAGACTGAGAACCCGAATATTTGCACCCACAATTTAAAAACCGGACTCCCACCACCACCCGAAGAAGAAACCCCTGGGAAGCAGTGGTCGGCGCTCTGTAAATCCATCCCAGTGGGGCAGGGGGCGCTCTCCCTAACAGGCAGCCTCCTTCACACGAACGTGCCGGAGCGAGAACGCTCGTCTCCACATCCTGGGCACCGAGACCAGGCCTCCTCATGTGCAACCGCAGGTCCCCTCTCTCGGTGACGGGGCCGAACTACTTTAGCATGTGCTGGGCCCTGGCCTCCTCCCCGACTCAGCCTGCGTGTTCTCATCACTCCAGGCCCCACTCTTCCCCAGCAATGACAGTGACACCACGCACGCAGCCCACTCTCAGGAGAGCAGCACGTGGGGGTCCCTCCCTCCTTCTCATGATGGCTGCCCTTCAGGAGTGCTAACCCTGTGGTCCTCAACACACAGCTACTTCTGCAGGCATCCCGCTCTGGGCATTTTATTTTCAAACACCTGAATCTCTGAAAAAAGGTTTCACATGCACTTGAGTTCTGTTTTTTCACTGTCTCAGACTTAAACCTATTTTCCCTCAGACAGTCTTCTTAAAAGAACCTGACCTTGACCAAGGGCCTACTGGGCTCCCCTTGGACCCATGGCCAGCATGCTGCAGCACGTCCGTGAACCCCACAGGGGTGCCGAGACCACTCAGCCCTGGGCGGGCCCCTCCCTCCCCTGCACACCAGTAACAGTGTGAGAAGTTTTGTACAGAACCTATTTACTACACGCATCGTCAGCGTGCAAACGGTAGCGGCACTCCCACGACTGAGCCGCTCACAACTCCGGATGACCCCAGCCACCGGTCCCCGTCACAGGCCTGCAGCTGCAGCTGTCCTGGAAGACGCTTCTTTCCGACTGACCATGCCAAGTCCAGCTGTCCCAGAGGCTCTGCTTCAAGCCTTAGTGGGATTATTCTTCCAAAACTAACTACAGGAAGGTTGCATTCTTCACCGAAACAGCCCAAAGTTAGAGGGAGGGCACCCTCACCCCCCCCCCAGTCACTCCTTCAGCGGGTTATCGAAGCAGGCAGACCTGCTGCTAACATTTCATGTGACCTGCGGGGCCTGGTCACCCCTGCCCACCCTCTCCTGAGATGAGCAGCAAAGTAAGTGGCAGGAACAAGCACAGAGTGCTGAGAACGGTGTGGAAACCATTCTCGCTCAGCACCCCTGACACTGCGGGTTAGCAACTTTAAATATGGGTAAGGTGCTCTTCACTGCACACTCAAGAGGGTGAATAAAGAAAGTGTAAGTTCATCTTAATTGCTCTCAGTTACAGATGTACTAAGAGGCCAGAAAGAACAAGAAACAATTAAGGTGGCTATACATGACATTTTGGTCAGCCTAACACAAAGATTTAATCATGCTGTTGATTCACTTGTATCAGAGCCCAAATTTCAAATGTATAATGAATTGGATTATTTCATCTCAGATGAAACTAATTATAGGGGCATTATTTAATATTTGAAATATGAAACAATCTCATTAAAGTTACACTCTTCAAAGTACCTAGTTTACTCCCTGACAAAATCTATGATACAACCTAAAACAAAGCCTTTTAGTCGTCCAGTCAGTCACTGGCGGGTCCACACGCCAGCTACTGGGCTCAGCGTCAGGCAGACAGAGTGAGAAGAAAGATATGGCAGCTGCTCCCACGAGCCGCAGGGGCCGCACAGGCCAGGCCAACGCTGCCCACTCTTACACAAGAGAAAGACGGGTATGGTGAAAGCACGGATTTGTAAGGCCGAACTAGATTTTTAAACATCCTCCCCTCTCTCTGGGCACACAAATGATTTAATTACGTAATATCTATTGTTGATAACCGCGGGTACGTTAAAATATAACGAAAGGCTGGATAAGAAAGCCCCAGTGGTGAACGTTAGTTTAGGGGAGCTGGCACACCCCTGCCTGCGTACGGGGTCCCCGCGGCTTGTGTGGAACACAGAGCCGGCGGCTTACCGTGCTCTGCGACGATCATGGGGATGTTGATCTCCAGGTAGGAGCCGGCGCCCACGTTCACGTGCACGGCGTTCGTTTCCTGCCAAAAAGTCAGTTCGCACAGAGCATTTGCTGCAAGTGCTCTAAAACCTTCACTTTTGAGTTCTTATCACAGACAAAAATATAGTCATCAAGGACATTAAATACGTATCCAAAGTTCTAAAGAACACAAGTTCAAATTCATATCAAAAACACACTAAATCAATCTGGGCAAACACAAAGGAGCAAGTGAGCCAGACTGTAGCGGAAGGGGTTTTATTAACAGTAGTTAACGTCTTTCTACTTCCAGCACCTACTGAAAGTACCACACACACAGTTACTGGGGGTGGGGTGGCAGCAGCTCACAGAAATGGATCTAAGTATAGAACTGGCCACCAGAAAAGTGCTCTGGAAAACAATGTCCAAATTTTAAACACTATTTTGTGAACATCATTTCAATAATTACCCTATTCTTGGTAAAGAGCAAATCGATTGTGGCATCGGCAATAATATTCATGCGCAGTTCAAAGGCAAGGATCTGCCTCGGCCTCCCCGGCTGTGCGATTTCAGAAACTTTCAGAACTTGATAATCGGGTGGGAAGAAAAACTTCCATAAACAATCTCTGTATAAGAAGGAAGAAAGAACAATAACATGTTATTCCAACAAAATTACCTCTGATGAGGGACCAAAATCAGTATTGTCAATTTATATTATCTTTGCTTGCTTTTTTAACAAACAGGCAAAATAGAAAAACATTACATCACAAATGCCTACTCCAGTCTCCTCTCGGTGAAGCAGAAGACTTTTCTCCTGTGAGAAAGACTTTCCACAAGCATACCAGCCGTCCAAACGGAGACGCTGCTGGACGAGCTTTAAGCAGTGTCTGCTAGCGTAAAAATTCAGATGCGCCCTCGTCACTCCTGGCAAACGTCCTCTCCTTCGTGCAAAACCCCTCCTCCCCTGGCTAACCCTTACTTATGTTTCAAAACTCAACTCACATGTTCCCCCTACCAAAAAACCCTCCCCCAATTCTCTTCCCTTTTAACCTTTAATGTGATTCATGTGCCTTTATGGGCTGAACTGTGGTTCCCTAAATATTCTTATGTTGAAGTCCTAGCCCCAAAGTTTGGCCGTATTTGGAGACAGGGTCTCCACAAAGGTAAGTAAGTTAAAGTGAGGTCTGTCTGGTGGGCCCCGTCTAATTTGGACAGAGAGACCTACACGACACACAAAAGGAAGACCATGCGAAGACGCAAGGAGCAGACGGCCATCTGTGAGCCAAAGGAGAGAGGTCTCAAACACACCCTTCCCTCGCAGTTGCAGCCTTCCTTAGAAACCAGCCCAGCCAACACTTGACCACAGAATCTCCCCCTTCAGAACTGCGAGCAATTCCTGGTGTTTAAGCCATGCAGGCTGTGGTACCTTGTTATGGAAGCCTGAGCAAACCAATTCAGTACCTTTGTGAGTTTTTCAAGAGTTTTTACTGACCCCTATTCTACCACATAATCAACCTCTTTTGTTTCTTTTGTCCTCCTCTGAAGCTGAACTATCTGTTTTTATCTCAGAATCTGCACAGGCCCGACCATCACTGACATACTCATTGATTAAACGCAAACGTGCTGGTCAGTCACCATCTGTCTATGAATGAATAACTCCTTTACAGCGAATTAAGCCGATTTCTCCACAAACAAGTCACTGTGTAGATTCATGCATCTAAGGATATCTTACCCTGCCATAACAAAACAGCTTAGAGAAACATGAGGCTGGTTTTAATAAAAATTAATAGCAGAGCTCAATACATTTGAAAGACTTATTCGAAATACAGTTTACTCACGCACCTCTGCCTATCAGCCCATGGCCCATAGTTGAAATCTGTTCCTTTACCACAAACTATATCCAGTCCCCAACATGGAGGCAAATCCTGTAATTTGCAGTCCTCACTGCTTATTTCTCCTTCAATATTTTCTTCTGTTTCTTCTGGAACAAGTCCTACACATTGCAAAATACAGAAAATAAAGGCAGTTACTTAAAAGAAGCACTAAAATATTTCTTTAGATCAGCAGTTCTAAAAACTTTTTGATCTCAGGAACACTTTACACTCTTAAAATAACTATATATCTATTTTGTGTATTTTAATAAAAAGTAACATTTTAATCTCATTTTTAATAAAAATATTTTCAATGAAAAATAACCATACTTTCTACAATAATTTAGTGAACAGTGTTGGTATTATTTTTACTCTGGCAAACACCTGTAACATCCAGCCTAAGAGAAAACACGTGGGTTCCCACAGGTGCTTCTGCATTAATCCCACTGCTTAAGGGTTTGATGCAGCCCAGCTTCACACAGACAAGGAGGGAGAACAGGGAGGAGTATTTTCGTAGCTTTTTCTGACAACTCTGGATACTCTTCCATGACACTCTGCCGACATTCAACAAGCAGCATGTTCTCAAAGGACAGTTACAATGTGGAGTCTCGCTGTCCCATGTGCCGCCACACGAAAACACGCTGTCTCTCTTGCCCTTGGCGTGGGTCTCTGACCCGCCGCATGACTCTGCAACCTCACGTGTTGGTCGTGTGGAAGGAATGGGTTCGCTAAGACAAGCATAGCTTTCCAAACATTAACAAATGTCGTTATTGAACACTTGAAAAATCACACTGATTACCATCACTGGTGGTCTCATCTAGAAAAACCACCAAACTCACAGCTGCAGACCCAAATCTCCCAAAACCCTAATTTTCACAGGAAAGCTCAAAACCACACTTTGTCCCTAGCTACTCTCTCAGGTAAAACTGGCGTCCCATGGAACATGCCAATGACTCATCTTGGACCTCCATGGCGCACATGCTCCCTCTGAACACGCGTGTGCGCTGTGCCCTAGCACAGGTGTGCATGCGTGCCTGCCATCCTATCACCCTGAACGGTCAAAGCTTCCCGAGGGTCCGCATCTGAGCAGCGTAAGTCGTGCAGCTGCACCGCGGTGATGCCAGCAGCTGTTCTCCCGGGAGCGTGCGGCCTGACAGCCGGGGCCCCTCGCCGGCCCGTGGCCGGTGCCTGGGCGCAGGCGGGGGCTCCAGCAGTTTCCCCACCACACTACGACACCACCTGTGCAAACGCCAACACGGTGAAGAGGCAAACTCTATCCTTGCCTTATTTGTGAAGTACTCTTGACTTCATAAACCTCTGGAAAGGTATAAAAAGATCAGAAGCAAGGAAAAGGGGGTAAAAATCCAATACGTAGCCACTTTTATAACACTGAAACCACACCTGAAGCATGTCAGCTGGATTTGACCCCTGAAACCAACACACCGTGCCTTCCTCCCCTACGTGAACGCGGAGCGCCCTGCCCGCCACCTCGCTCCCAAAGGCGTTCACGCATCGTCACACGTTCACGGTGGTCGAGGTGGGTCTGACAGAAGAGAACTGGGAGCGAAGATCACCATGCCACTTCCTTTGGGCTCAACTTCCGACGACGACACCGGCCTTGTCTACTGTAGCGGGCACGCTCACAGGCACATTTACCCCGTGCTGATGCTTACTCACACCCTAAGCACAGAGGCTTAACCTGCGATCCGCTGCCCCACTGCGCGGAAGAAACCGAACCGCGGCGCGGACCCACTCCAGGCAGCCCTACCTGGCTCGTCCATGTAGTAGTAGATGTCCACGTCATTCGACTGCATCACCACGAAGCCTTCTCCCATCAGCCTCGGGGGCCTGCAAGGAGGCGCAAGGCACGCTGAGCGCGGTTCCAGGAGACAGGACGCTCACGCTCCAACCGCCAGCGTGTGCCTGCCATCGGGGGGCAGCTGGGTGTCCGCGGCTCCCTCAGCGTCCCGGGCCCTTGTACACAAGCCTCCCACCACCACGAGGGGGAGTCCACAGCGCATCATGAGCACAACCTGCCTCCTGATGCAAGGAGCTACTCAAGGGGCGGGGCACAAATCCCGAAAGCTGGGTGGAGAACTGAGTTCCACCCTGACGTACCAGCCTCACTTCAACCGTTTTCCAAGAGTAATTCCAACTCAATTTTCAAATTTCATTAACTCACAATGGTACTCCACTACAATGAGTTTGCTGAATTTACTATTTATTCATTCCTTTTGTAAACAAAAAACCTACCTGTAAAGTGTATTTTCTAATATCAAATATCAAGGCTTAATTGCCCAAAATGAGTTTCCCAAATACACTAAGAGGGAGAAAAGGGTAAAAAATATATATATAGCTACGTAATCTTATAGAAAAACATTTAAAATTAGAGTTTACCAATGGATAGCATATCCACTTCCCCTATAAAGCAGGACAATACTGTTCATTGATTTAATAGCAAAAGATATCTCATTACTGCCCAATTTGTAACAAAGAAACTAAAAGGATGCTAAAGGTCTTAATTAATATCTATATTAGTTATAAAAAGATCATTGTTGCCCAGGCTGGTGCGGCTCAGTGGACTGAGCGCCCGCCTGTGAACCAAAGGGTCACTGGTTCAATTCCCAGTCAGGGCACACGCCTGGCTTGCAGGCCAGGTCCCCAGTAGGGGGCACATGAGAGGCAACCACACACTGGTATTTCTCTCCCTCTCTCCCTCCCTCCCACCCCCTCTCTCTAAAAATAAGTGAATAAATCTTTTCTAAAACTCAAAACCAGAAGAGATGACTGCCATCAGGCGTCCTCACTCATCATTCTGAAGGCCGACGTATCGCGGGCTGGGCACGAGCAGGACGCGTGCGTTCTCCAGCTTCCCCTTCACAATGTGCATGAACTGGTCCAGGTGACTGGAAGGCGGCTTGGTGGTGTACGTCAGGAAAGCATCGTCGAAGTTGATGCACAGAGTCTGCGGCTGATAATGGTTTCCAAAGGCCAAGCGTCCCTGAGAAAGGGGGAGAGACACTGCGCCGTGGTATTCAGGCTGTAGTTTTCTTCCTTAGCTGACCGAACAACAAGCATTTTCAAGCAACAAGTAAATGATTCCACTTGACCACTAGGTATAATGAAATTCCTCCCCTGATCAATGTAGACCTGGGTTTAGAGAGATTCAAGCCCTGTGAACAAATAGCCTTTCAGGTCTAATAAATTTGTGCTAAAGTGGTACTCATGTTAAAATAATTCTCTCACGCTTTATGAAAGCTGGAACCAAAATAACTACAAAATTACATTCTTTTCTTAAGTGAAAATTGTGTTTGCAAAAAAAAAAAGCTTCTGTTATGAACCCAGCGAACATCCCTTGTGGCAGAACTGACTCACCGTGCTCACGTTGACTTTTATGACGGGAATGAGTGATCTCCAGGAGGATGTGGGGTCCTGGGATTCCGTTTTCACTTTTACTCTGAGGAAAAATATAAAAACTGACATATGTAAGAAAAACTTAAATACCTGAGGATAACAGTGCACTTCCTCAAAACACCCCTTATTAACACCAGCCGCGCCTTTCCAGATGCGCCTCACCACGGCTCCTGCAAACAGAACGGAGACCGTCTACAGGGAGACTAATATCCCTACAGTGCCCCACGGGATGCGGTCCATCGTGTCAGTTTTGGGGTCAGCAAGCCCCAGTGACAAAACTACACCCTCAGAATGATGAGGGTTAATATCCAGAGTGCACATGGGGAGACGCTGCCATCACACCTGCCACTGCGCCCACTGCACCCCAACAGCACATTTTACGAGAAACGCCAGAATCATCATCCACACAAGTGACCGCGGGACAAGGCGCTCCGATGTCTCCTACCATTTGGAGCATTTCTGACAACTGAGCGGATCCTCCTCCTTCCCTGCTCTCACCACTCCGTGCCAAAATCACATCCTCCCGATAAAACGAAAACCACAGGCCGCGAGCACACAACACTTAGGACGTGAGGCGTCCAGGGCAGCTCGTGCGGACTTCAGAGGAAACCAGAGGCATCTCGCCCCAGCACCCGGAACCTCCCGAACCACATCCCTGGGCCATGTGCAGGAAGGGGACCCTCACCACCGCCCCTGCCTCCTCGCTCCCTGCAGCTCCTGACCGGGCATGCCCATTGCTTACACGAGAACCGCGGATCCACGGTTGATCACTCTTCCTCTTTGCCCCCCCCCGCCCCCGTCTAACCAGTAAGCTTTGTGGGTTCATCCACCTAAGCCTGCCTCGCTCCACCCACTTCTCTCCCTTCCCTTTGCTACCAGCCCACATGGTGAACTGCTACAACATCTTTGCATCGGGTCTCCCCCTCCAGTCTCATCGCCCCCCAATCACATCGCAGCACGACTGACCTGGGGCGAAGCCCTCGACCCTGCTGACCATTTCAGCCCCATTTACCCCCACCTCACACGCCCACCACAGCCCCAGTGTGGAGCTTCCTGCTGCACCTGACGCGCCTCCTCAGCGGGAGCCCCGCACGACCACCGCTCCGTAACTCGTTCGCCTTCAGGTCCCAGCCCTCCGGACCCTTCCGCGTGTGTCCCCGGAGGCCTACTCTGGTCCCTGTGGTAAGACCTCTCGCACTGAAATGGACTTGCCTAGTAACTGATCTAACTCCCAGCACAGCTGTGAAGTCCCCGGAGACAGAAGAGCTGTCACAGTCCCAGTGTCGCAGGCGCCCCAGCTCGGTGCCCCAGACGTAATATCCTCTAAATGCTTAATTGCAAATAAATGTGCTCCTTATTTACTTACACAAAAAACTATTAGGTATGCAAGGCTGTTCAACATTCAAAAATCAATTAACACTAACAGGCTAAAAACGAAAAAGCAAATGATCATTATCACTGGATGCAGAAAAGCATCCGACAACATCCGACAGCCATTCATGGTTAAAACCTCTCAGGAAACTAGGAATAGAGGGGAACGTCCCATCTTCATGAGGAGTATCTACAGTTAGTGTCCTACTGAAGGATGAGAGGTGAGAAGCTTTTCCATCAAGCACTGGGACAGAGCAAGGAAGTCCTACCTCGCCACGCCCTTTCAACTTCGGAAGTTCTGGCTACTGCAGTAAGGCAAGAAATAAATGGTACAGAGATGGGAAGGGGAAATAAGACTTTCATTGCTTGCAAATGACCCAACTGTCTATGTAGACAGTCTCAAAGAACCGATCAAAAAAACCTCTTAGACCTAGTAAGTCATTACGGCACGGCTGCAGGACATGAGGTGAATAACATAAAAAAGCCTCTCACTTTCCTATATGCCAAATAAACAAGCGAATGTTTATATGTCTGAGATTAACAAAATTCAAGTGTGACAACGAACCTTTCGATTTTGGACTGGGCTCTTGTTCTTCCATTTTCCCGTGTTTTATCGTCCTCTTTCTTGGGTGGGATTATGGTTGGCTCCAAACCAAACAATTCTTGAAGACGTCCATAAAGATCCGAACGGTTGTAAACATGAAATTCAAAGTCGTTGACCGTGATGTACAACCTGGTCTCTGCCTTTGGATCTGAAGACACCAACAACACACATACACAGTTCTTAGTCAACTTCTCACAAACGCGAGTCAGAGTTTTTGTCACGTCTTTTTCACAGCTAAGTAACTTCAATGATTTATTTTAAGACAACTCTATGAGAAAGAGAACCATATTTAAAATATACATAAAACACTGGCAAAAGAAAAAAGCTGATGTTACTAGGGCATTTTAGTTTAGTGTTCTAAGTACAACCTAAATTTCTAGATTCTGGCTATCTAATGCCAGAATTTACAGATTTTATGCTAAGAATAGAAAATTGCCATTTACAGAGTAAAAGGAAAACTTTACCCTAATATGGCCATAAATTTATACCAAAATATAAATAGTAAAATATTCAAAGTATAATGCATTTAAACATCACATTGGTATTTAAACTTCTTCATAGGAAGGACTTTTCTCACAGCTACTAGCTTCTTTTTAGAAACTGCCCAATGCTGGAACGAAGACTGTATGAAACGCAGGCTCCAATTCCAAATGGGAACCACCAGCACATGAGGCGTGAGGAACCGCAGCGGTCACCAAACCCATCTGCACAGTGACAGACGGGGCGCCGTGGTGTCCACAGAGGAGAGCACCGGTCGGAGTGGCACACGCTGGCCATGGCCGACCGGGAAAGCCTTCGTGGCGGACCACACACGTGTCTCCTGAGACTTCTTTTTAACCTTATACGCTCTCATCCACACAGAACAAATTCGATTGAAAGGCAAATAAAATCGGATACGACCTGTTTAATGTTAAAAACCGGGTGTGGAGAACTGCCATTAACTCTCACTTCATTACCATACGCTGCGGTTTACGTATGAGGGATATACCTGTGTAAGATGCCCAGCGTCTCCAAAACTTCTCACATTATTAGCAAAAGAGCAGATGAAATGTCAAACGTCTAAGTAGATATAAACTTCAGCTTAAACTAACGGAGGAAAATACAGTGCCTCTCATGTTTCAAAAACTAACCGAGGAGAACCAATCGACAGCGCTCCGTCTCTCCCGGAAACGCTTCCAGCTCTGCTCCAACCCCGTTTCCCCCCCCCCCACACCGTGACTCCCTAGGGTGATCGATGGGGACACACGAACCCAATCCTTCAAAGAAACCGTGGCTGGGAGCTGTCATTTTTCAGGCACTTTTCAAACAGCTCTCAGCCTGTGTTCCCTCCGACCCCTTCGGATTCACCATACTACGAAAAGCCCCCATGACCCCCATACCCCGTGGTCGCGAACTCTGCCCCATTCCTGCTGCAGGCCGGGTTCTTTAAACAACACAGAGCAGGAAGCGCACTAGCTTTCTCAGACCTAGAGCACGTATGTGTTTCAAGACTTGATGGTAATAAGCAGCATCGTCTGCCTCCAAGCGAGAAAATCAGACCCCGGCCCTCATCAGAGCTAAGCCTCCCCTCAGTCGCCACCCACGGCCTCTGCCCGCAGCGCCAGGGCCGCGTGCCCAGCAGCCCACTCGGAGGTGTCCCCCGTGACAGCTCACAGGATCTCACACACGGCACACCAACCGAACACCCGGTTTCTCCGGCACCGGTCCCACAGCACGCCCTCTCGTCGACAGCCGGTCTTTTCCAGCGCTGGCTTTCTGTCCCGCCCCAGACATCCCCAGCTTCTCGTTGGCACAGACCCAGAGGCCAGCCCCTCGCCACCACCCTGGCCCGGTCTGAGCGTCTCCATGGAACCCAGCATCCTGGCTCCCCGGAGCCTCCCTGCTCCTGCCCCAACCCCTGACGCAGCCAGACCTCGCAGAGCCCAGCTGACGCCACGCCCCTCCGTTCCCTAGTTTTCTGCCGGCCTCCCACCTCTCAGATTAACACCAGGTCCTTTCAGGGACCTTACAAACTCGGACAGGGCTGCACGCTTCTCGCCTCACAATACTCACTCCACGTAAACTGGCTTCCATTTTGGTAATGAAACAGGAACACGACCACCAGGAAATGATCTCCACCGCTCCCATATTGGCAATAACTCATCTCCTCACTTGCTTCATGTTTCCCTGCTGACCTGCTCCGATCTGTGCAGCCTTTCCTGACCGCCCAGGATGCAGTGCCCTCCCGGCAAACTGGCTCGCGGTTCTACTGACCCTGCGCCCACCCTCCTCCGTGGCCATTTCCCGCACTCATTCCTTCACGCTCTGTACGTGTGTACATGTACGTACACTGGCCCCTCGGTACTCGTCGTCAAATCGTTCCAGAACTCCGGACGGGTGCCGAAACCAATGCGCAGCAAACGCTAAAGCACTTTTCTCCTGCGAGTCAGCCTTGTGACTCATGCAAGTTCTAGCAAGGGCGACAATTCCTGAACAAGCACCGAGTGCCAAAACATTTTTCTCTCGTCAAATGCTGAGTAGTACTGAGGTATGACTGTGTGTGTGTGTGCATACATATGTGTTTACTTGCTAATTATCTGAAACCCTCTCATTCAACTGCTTGAATGAAGCCAGCTCCGTAAGAGGAGTGACTTGTTTTATTCGCCGCGGTATCCCTGGTGCCTCAAACAATCCTTAGCACGCAGAGGGCTCGTTTGTATGAAAGAATGCCGCAGCATCTTACTGGAAGTCATAATCCTAGGTAAAGCAAAAATATCCACAAATAGATCTTAGGCTTTCTGACAACCCAACATGTAGATGCATGATAAACGCGAAGTAGAATATTTCCGTTTCCACATTGATCCATACAAATAGGACCAATTATTACACGATTCTGCAAGGTCCTAACCAACTCAATCACCACTTACCCCCAAACCCATTCAGGTCACTTGTTTTCAAATGTCCTTGCACGACGGCTTAGCATGAGCCCCGAATGCAAACACCCAAACGTCAGGAGTGTGCCGTGGAGACGGGCAGAGGAGCCGCAGAAGCAGCGATGGGCGCACGAGAGTCCGGACTCGCCCTGGCTGGATGGGCAGCGACGAGCAAGCAGCTCTGACGCAGCGAGTGAGAGCAGGAGCCCTCTCTGTGTCATCCCCAGCTCGCTGGACGTGCCCGCAGTCTCCCCTTCCACACCTGACAGACGACTACAGAGCACTGGCTCACTCGCTGGGACACCAAGGCACAAAGACGCAGGTCCTGACCTCCGAAAGAACTCCCACAGCACCGGACGGAGTGGCAAACCAGGGCCGGGCTCCCCGGTGCGCCCCCACACCGATCCGCCACCATTCGGAGCCCCAGCGACACACAGGAGGGCCTGAGAGCTAAGGAACGGTGGGAGGGTTTTATCCATCCTCTTCTGACCCTGCTCTCCCAGGACCCACCTGACACCTTCTAGAACATGACAGCCGACTCTTGAACAACACAGGTGTGAACTGCACAGGTCCACTCACATGCGAATTTCTTTTAAATAAATATCGTAAATACATTTTTTCTTACGATTTTCCTTGACATTTCCTTTTCCCTATTTACTTTATTGTAAAAATACAGTATATAATACATATAGCATACAAAAGATGTGTTAACAGACTGTTCATGTTACCAGGAAGGCTTCTGGTCAACAGAAGGCTACTAGTCAAGTCTGGGGGGAGTAAGAAGTTATATGCGAACTTTTGACTGCACAGGGAGGGAGGCGGGTGGGTGCCCCTTACCCCTGTGTGGTTCAAGGTCAAGTGCAGCTATCAAAGTATGGTCCAGGGACCTGTGGGGGGCTCCCAAGACCTCTCCAGAGGGCCAAAAGGTCAAAACTACTTTCACAGTGTCATTACACTGAGACGTTTGCTTTGGGCTCTCAGGCACTCTTCCACGAGCGGGCAGTGGCGTGTTTCTAAAGGCTACATGACGTACGGCACTTCAACAGGCTAACCACAAAAACAGGGGAGAGAATCTACTTATCTTCCCCGGAGCCAGACATTTAAAAAAGATTTACAAAATGCAGAACAATGATACTCTTCTCACTTTTGTTCTGCTTTGGAAACATTATTTCTATAAAGTATGTTATTTATTTTCATCTGTAATGGATTTATCACAGATATTTTTAATGAAATAAAAGTGTTTCTATAGCCCTGGCTGGTGTAGCTCAGTGGACTGAGCATGGGCCTGCAGACCGAAGGGTCACTGGTTCGATTCCCTGTCAGGGTTGCAGGCTGGGTCCCCAGTAGGGGGTGCGCAAGAGGCAACCACACATTGCTGTTTCTCTCCCTTTCTTCTTCCCTTTCTCTCTCTCCTAAAATAAATAAAATCTTTAAAAATAAATAAATAAATATAAATAAAAGCGTTTCCACGATTATTGGCTTAATTCTGAATGCAGTAAGTATTGATATGCTACATAAATGAGAGCTCTGTGGGGCCCGCAATCATTTACAAGTAGGTGAAGGGTCCTGAGATCAGAAGGTCTGAGACTCGCTGTTTGAGAGGCCAAAGACGGTCTTTACTCCCCTTGAAGCCCCTGGTTTGGTCATTGTTGAGTAGGAGGGTTAGGGCCACAGACCGGAGCCATAAAATAACTGGGAGGATTCCGTGATGGCCAAATTCTGAAGATAAAAGCAGAACCAGAAGACAGTCTGCATTCCCCATTTTCCATCCGTCCGTGCCGTACCAGATCAATGCGAACGAGGTGCAACGGCGGGGGAAGTGTGAAGGCAGGCGGCACAGCTGGAAAGTGGAGAAGTGCCTCAGAGGACCGGTCAAAGGGAGCTGGGGAGGCCGCCCGCCCCCAGGATGGGTCGGGTCCACGGGGTGGCTCGAGGCAAGGCTGGAAACGAGGGTCGCGCTGCAGATGCCCCTGAACGGACCGGCACGCAGAGGAAACCGATTAAGCCAGGTGAGAGGGACGCAGTTAGAGCGTTTTCAGCCAACTGGTAAAAGCTCTGATTTTCAGCCACCCAGAGTTTTGTGAAGTCCAAGCTTTCCAAAACATTTTTATCTGTTATAAAATGTGAAGCATTTCAAAACCTATAAATGAAATCTGAGTATATGACTGACAATTCAAACACCCAAGAAAATGAAAACTCACCATGCTGCTTCTGCTTCGGGTTGTACATTTTCCACCACCGAAAAATTACAAATCCATCTTGAATTCTAAGCAAGATAAATTACAAAATACAAACATAACTAACAATTTGCTTAACTTGATTCTTAATTAATTATTACAAAAGGCAGGCAACTGATGATAAGGAAATACAAGAACACAGTGTTCAACAGAACACTGGCGTACCTCAGGGTTCACCTCTTCTAGTTAAATTCAGGTAAAATGTAATACCACCATTACATTCAACAGGGAAATGAAGTGCTAATGAAAAATTTCTTTTGTAAGTATTTCTAATGGAAAAACTACATAAAGCCAATCTTGAAAGGGGAACATTAGCACACAAAGGGGAACTTTTAAAGATACTCCTTGCTTTCTATAATGATGTATCACTTCATGCTCCAGAAGGATGAACTTTCAGCATCTCAACTTTTACTTTTTACTTTTAATTTAGAAGTAAGTTTAGACTCACAAAGAAGTTGCCTCTACTATTTTAAGGGAAGTATAAGTGTTGTCAAACCCTGGCATCTCTCAAATAGCACAAATTTTTCCAATTTGTACCTTAGTAGCAAATTTAAGAAAATCACAAAAATAGAGGAAACTTTTCTTTCAAGCCTTAGAGAAGAGAGAACATATCAAACATATTACCATTTCTTATTACATTCAGATTTGTGTTTCCTTCTTATAAAGTAAAATTATAGTTGTTAGCAGATGCTAAACAATTCTAAAAACCTATGACTCCATAAGGACCAAATGGGTGAGAGTTATCAGCATCTCTGATCCTGATTTTATCTAACAAATGGCCACCATAAATTCTACAACGGAAATGATTAGTTAATTTAATGGCTCAATTCTTCATCTTGGAATAAAATGAGATCATCTATTTCTATGGGCTGCTATTTGGTAAATTTACTGCCAGTCTAAACCTTAGGTAAATTAACCCACTGGAAGAAACATTTTAAAACATTAACTCATCAGGTCTGATTTACTGAAAATAATGATTTTTGACTTAGGGTTTTATTTGAACAATCAAGTAATATTAAATAAAGTATCATAATCAGAAAAATCTTTTCAACATTTCAAGCTTAAGATAGGTTCTTATGTTTGCTTTTGTTTTTGCTTTTTACCTAATAGACATGTCTTCTGTAATGTAATAGATTTCCCGAACCATGACTTTTCCGGAAAGAACAGAGAAAGAGAAGGAGCCTGTTACAGGAAAAAAACAAAGACAATTAATGTAATTCTTTTGATAGATAGTAGAGCCTTTAATGCTTGAAATAACCTTAGCATTCAATTTATTCAATAATTAAATGTTCTTTCCTGCCTCCCTTCCTGATACCCTTACAACCTTACTAATTTCTATCATTCTTTCAAAACAAGTGCCACAAGTACCACCACCATGGGCTGAGCTGCTAGATAACCACATCAGTTTTAACAGCTGCCCCATAATTCCCTGAATTATGCACAGCCATTAAATAAACCCAAAGCGGTGCCTAATTCACCACTTTTCTCCATCAATTCGTGTGACTCCAGGAACCAGTCAGTGCCTCAAATCAATGGAAGACTATGTTTGGGAGGCGTCTGTTTATGCCCACTACCAGGTACTCAACTCCAGGGAAGGGTAGAATGGTTCCCTTCAGTGTCCCCTCTCCCTCTCTTCCCACTGGTTTAGGACTTCCCAAAGCAGAGAGCTTCCTAATACACCCTCCTATCTATCTGTGAACCTCCCACTTATAAGTAGTCAGAAACTAAACTAATAAGGCAAGCCACAAAATGAAATACACAGGATGACTCCGATTTTTAAAGGATGGCTTACTTAAAAAGAAGAAAAAAACAACTAATACTTCATCAACCATTCACAACTTCCTCTGGATGGTAGAATCACAAGAAATTTCTATTTCCATATTTTATATTTATCTATATTTTTCAAATTATAGTCAAAGGTAACTATGGAACCCCAGCCAGTGTGGCTCATTTTGTTGGCCTCATCCTGCAAACCAGGTCATGGATTCAATTCCCAGGCTGCCACCTGCCCGAGTTGTGCTTTGGTTCCCAATCAGGGCATGTGCAAAAGACAACCGATCAATGTTTCTCTCACGCTGATGTTTCTCTCCCTCTCTTCCTCCCTCCCTTCCCCTCTATCTAGAATCAATAAAAAGGAAAAAAAAAAGGGGGGGGAAAGGAACTGTGGAAACACTTCAAGAAATAAGAATGAGGTAAAGGACATAACATGTCACAAAGTGCTGCATGAGAGAAACTCATTAGATTAATTTAACCTTCATAAAACAGAAGTAAATTTCTAAAGCTACTACCTGTTCATAAAACATAAATTTATATTAAATACCTTAAGATTACACAGAAGAAAAAAACTCAGGATCACTCAAACTTACCAATATGGATATAGCCACGTTTGAATAATCTGTTAAGAACCAATGTTAAAATAAGACCAACATTCCGAGAATTATAATAGGTGAGATAAATAATCCATCCACAGGACAAAATGGTAGCTGTTGGGAGAAAAAAATGCAGAAGGGTGTCACTTTCAGTCACCTTCGCATCTTAGTAAAACCTCGTCAGCAAACGGTCCTTCACCGCGTTCAGAAATGACAGTGTGGTAGCGTGCCCTCTTACGGTGGAGTACCCGGGGTCTACCTGGCTTCCCTCGTTCCCTTCCGGTCACTAGCCAGAAAGGCACAGGTCCCAGTCAGACCAGTTAGCGCCCTCCGCTTTCCTCTTGCTTCCCCTTTCACTGCCTCGTGCCGCTTCAACTGCTGAACACAGGCAAGTGTGTTCTGGGGGAACAGAGCCTGCCGTTCCATACATTATAAAAAACACCTGTCTTTAGTAGGCTAAGCGCTCATTCCTGAGCTATTCCTAAAGGCTAAAGTCACTTCCAAAGGAAGAAAATTGATGACTTTTTAAATCGGAGAAAAGTCATTATATTTTAAATCAATGAACTCTGTTGTTTAAAAAAAGTAATGGAAATAAATAGGAATTTAGCCCACTTAAAGACATATCTATGTTAAATAGAACATCTTACACTATTTTTGCTACAATTGATTAAGACAATAACCTTTTAAGAATGCCTACTTTTACCAAATACACTACAGTAAATGATATTCCAAATTTGCCCATTTGTCATGAAGTTTATAGTCACTTATATAATTTATAATATTCCCCCCAAAAAACTAGTTCATGAATATACAAAAGGTAAAATACAAGAAAGCATTTTCTGATAATTTTTTTTACCCATCCATTTAAAAAGTATAACTATTTACTAAATTAGGACAAAGTCATATAAAGCAATTGAACATGTGTAACCTTTCAGGAACACCGAATTCAGCTCTTCACTTCTGAAGCATTATTTAATATGGATGAGACGACGCCGTCACTGACACAGCGCGCCTCAGGGTAGCCAACACTGACGGTGACGGCTTAGGTGCAGCAAGTGCTACGATCTGCCCACAGAAATGGTTTCTAGAACAGCTCCTTTGAAAAATTACTTTGCTGATACACCATGTTTTAAGTTTCGAGTCATGCTGTGTGAATTTTCGCTATAAGCCACAGCGTCCACAGCACGCCGCTGCAGGCCACCGAGAAAGGCCAGAGGCACCCGCTGAGGAAGGCGTCTGCGTTCCACGGCCCCAGGCCGGGGCCTTCTGCTGCACCTGCTCCACCCTCTGATTTCCTGAGCCGCTCAGTGTTCTCCTGGTTGTTGCCGCTGATTTTTCCTTAAAGAAAGGAGCTGTACACACCAGAAAAGAGAAATTCGGGGCGGCAGCAGAGCGGGCAAATAGGAAAACAAGGAAGAATTGTGCCCTTCATTAAGCGAGGCTGCTTTTAGGAAGTCCTACTACCTCATACTAATGTTCTACATTTCATTTGACTTTCTTCCTTTTATTAAATGATAATTTACACTAATTCATGCTTATCCACTGGAAAAAGCAGCACTCAAAGTTTAAGTGGTAACCCAACCCTACCAAGCGTGCATCACTACAACCCCGTCACCTCGACCCCAGGCCCCACCGCGTGTCCGGGGCAGCAGGGAAGAAGCCTCAGCACAGGCTCGGAGAACACGGCCCTGAGAGCTGGCCACGGGACCCTTACGGGCCTCCGTCCCCCACGTGTCTGAGGGCACGGATGGCGCCAGCCTTCCTAAGCCTGCTCAGGCATGCAGTGAGACAACACGCACACACGGAAGATGCCTGACACAGACCACTAGCCTCCCTGTCCTCTCGGGCCCCACCTCCCCCTTCCTATTTTCCTCCTCACCATTTCATTCCTCCCCCAAACTCAAACCAAACACCACTCTTCCACGAAAACTGCCTACAAGAACCTCCCCTTGCAGGATGGTGTTTCAGGATTTCTCCCTTTCGTTTGATCATACACATTCAATCGCTCATATTCCATCCCTCTCTCTGCCATTTAACTACACACTCTTGTGTGTTACTCGCAGGCACCTAGAAAACGTTCAGGACACTAGACAAAAGCAGCATTACCAGGAGGGCCACTGCCCAGTGTGTGAGGAGAGAGGAGGCTCTTAGGCCCAGGTGTCCCTTTTACCAGGAGATTCCTCCCTTGGGGCGGGGAGTGGACCTGAACGCAGAGGGGTGACCAAGGGCAGTGTCTCCCCTCTCCGCCCCCCTCCCTCAGCCAGCCAGGGCACCAGCCTAAGAAAAAGGGCTTCCCAGAGCAGTTCCCAGAACGAGTATTCATGGAAACATAGATTAAATCTCCTTTCCAAAAAGTAAACAAACGGTATTTTAAGCATTCCAACTTCAGCCAACCACTGCTTAAAATGTAGCAGTTGTTATTCCATACACAAAAAAACCAGTAATGTGTAAGACAATACATTCCCCTCACCAACAAGGAGCCAGACGACATTGGAGTTGTGCTCTATAAGGAAGTCCTCCAGCTGGGTGATGCTAGGAACAATACTCTCGTTCTTCTTTTGATCCATTATTGCAGGTTTCCCAGAGCAGCATCTACAGGTCTGACAGAGTTCAAAGTTAAATTTAGAATCAGAGATTTATTAATCTGCAAGGAAAATCATGTGAGGAAAAAAAGGTGAATTTAATAAACATGAAAGTTTATTAAACCACACTCTGGTTCTTTCAGTGATAAGAATGCAAAAATACAACAAACAATGATAAAACATGTCCACATTTCTATATAAAATATAAGAATATATCACACTTTAACGTCGTGATCTCACCGCTCTAAGTATGAATAGAAAAACAGGTTCAGTTACTGTGTTCTGGATCCAAATAAAAGGGACATCATTACTCTGAAATACAATCAAAGATATTCATCTCAACAATACGGAGAGAGAGAGTATTGTGAAAATTATTGTTACAAAGAAAAACCTCATTTAAGGTGGAGTGGAGAGGCCACAAGGGGGAGCCCTCACACACTACCACTCACCTTCAATTACACACCCAACAAAAAGACATCAGTTACACACTCCAACCGGAAGGGACACACCTTGCAAGTCAACCTGCTTCACTCACTGCACAGGAGGACGGAAGACAACATTTGAATGAAACAAACGCATCATTACAAAAGTACGTAGTTATGAACTACTGCCAAAGATAAGCAAGTACTTGCAAACATCCTCTTCACCCTCAAGAAAATACAATGTTACATGTCAATTATATCGCAATAAAACTGGAAAAAGAATGTTCTCAGACTTTTCAAAGCTTTCAAAAATCCATCGTCCATCGACCAGCAACTTAAAATGTGGGAGTTAACCTTACAACATAAGCTTTCTCTTTCTTCCTTTTTTTTTTTTTAGTTTTCTTTAAATCCTCACCCGAGGATATGTTTACTGATTTTAGAGAGGAAGGGAAGGAGAGAGAGAAAAGATATGGATGTGAGAGAGAAACATCGATTGGTTGCCTCCAGTGCATGCCCCGACCAGGGATCGGACCCCTAACTTTTTAGTGCAGATGATGCTCCAACCAACTGAGCAACCCAGCCAGGGCTCCCTTCCTCTCTCTCTCTCTCTCTGAAAATCAATAAAAACATATCCTTGGAGAGGAGTAGAAAAGAACATACACATCCGTACTTGAAAACTTTGCAGTTACTGGTTAGCTTCAGCACATATGTAACAAACAGTCTTCCCAATTTCAATGTCAAATGTGTGTCCTCCTTAACAGTTAAGAAACTGGGTGCTTGACCAAGCAGGGTAACTGACCCGAATACCTCAGTCTGTACCAACACAAGGGACCTCCTGAATGCACTTACTGCCTGTCTTTCCTGTGACACAATGACACTCCAAAACAAAAATAAAACGCAAATCAGATCACAACATCTTTATCCAAAGGATGTTTAAGAGTGTTCAATTCCTCTGAACCTTTTCTACAATGGCTCGAATAGCCTGAGCACTCAAGCATCTAAAGGCAGGTGTCCTAAAGTAAACGAGTTTCCTCTGTCTGAGCTTTAAACGAGTTTGTGATGCTCCTTCTGAGTCTACGATGCTGTGCAAATCAAGCACAGAAAACAGAGAAGTATCTACTGCAACTGAACATCTCACATGACAGTGGTACCCCTGAGTATAAAGTGATTTGAAAACCTCTGCCTCAAAATTTTTACACATCAGGATACAAGGCCTAAAATCCACCATCCATTCATTTAAATAGAGTACTAACCACTATTCTTTCTTAAAATACAAAGGTATGTCAATAATAGCTACCATTAATTATTAGCATGTGTTATGGTATGAGCAAGACCCAAGAATATTACACAAGTCCCAAGATTCCTGAATATGGAGAAAACCTTAAAAAGGAGGGGTGGACAGCAAAAGCACACTTAGCTTCTGTAACAATTTCAGCCAGGGTCAGCAGTCCTGTACATAAAGCAAAGGCATCTAACTGCCGGCTCTGTTCATTTAAACAAACAAAATAGACAATTATTCTCTTAGGTCAAACATTTAGATACAATCCTCTCCACCCACAAAAACCATTCCAGGTCTCTTTCAGTCCCTGGATTCTCTATGTTACAAGCATAATTTCACTATCCACTAACTCTAAAGCCCAGTAAAATTAAGTGGCACATAACATTCAATCAGAAATAACAGAAATCATCGGCCTCCTGGAACCAGAGTGGACTGTGAAGTCAGATTCGAAATGGCAAGCTCAGGGTCCTGCCCTTCCCTCACCGGGAGACAGCTGGTGCGAGTCGCTGCCCCGCCCTGAGCCCGCGTGCATCCTCCGTGTGAACGGCCTTCTCTTCCTTCAGGAGACGCTAACGCAAACATAAAACCCGCAGCACAGTGCTTCATGAGAAACTCATTACAATCACTATGATTAACGTTCTTTACAAAATCAGTTCAACAAAAAAGGTTTAAGGTAAAAAACAATAAAATGTATAGCAGCAAACGATGACCTAGCTGTGTCTCATCCATTGCAATATATAAGACAAAAAGTGTATACAGTTAGCTAACAGAACTTTATAACCAAAAGACGTTATTCGGCCTAAATCACAAAGTGAAGATAAACAATACAGCTGTGCAAACGCCAGCGAGCAGGGTTCGTGGGAACAGATCCGACGCCGAGGCACACCCGCCACCTGGCAGGCACGCGGTGCCGAGGAAATGCTCACACACGTGACTAATGACTTGAACACCACAAATCGGCCGACCAAACAGACGTATTTTTCAATATCATAATGCATGCTTATAAAAATGGTTCCTCGTGTTAGAGCTGAAAGAATTTTCGACATCTGGGAAATCATGTCACCCAACAAAAAACATGTTGCACTACAGCAAACCTCATGTTTATAACCAGAAATTTAGGCTGTTTCACCTAGATACCTACTGAAAGAAAAAGCAGCTCTTAAAATGCTGCAGAGAACATGCCCACTACAGGGCGAGAGGAGCCAACCACCGCCTCTCCGAGTCTGGAAGGGCCGCGAGGCCTGAGCAGCCCCCGGACTCACCGCCACCTCGGCCAGGTCCGTCCCGCTGGGCGCTGCTGGGGCCAGCAGAAAGGGCCGTAGAGAAGAGGGTTAACTGCCCACTGCCACAGTCCACACATGAATTAGTTGCGGGTTGTTTTGCCTTTCGTACTGGCTGGTAAACCCACTCTGCAAGTTTCTCTTAATTCTTTTAATCAAGAATTCAATGCATCACTTCCATCTTGATTAGAAATATATTATTGAAAAAAAATATATATATATATATATCAGAAGGCCTAACACTAAAAAGCATTAGCAAGGTAAAATTCTAAAGAAGGTTTCTTTGTAGGAAAACGATTTCCATTTTTGTATATACTCCTTAAGCTTCTCTCTCATCTTCTACCTTAAGTCACTTCAGTCAGAAAACCTTCCCTAATACTCTACAAACTACCCCCCCAACAGAACAGGAAAACGGGGCCTCTGGATGTAGAGGCAGAGGGAGGAGGACAGTGAACACACGTGCTCACCAACACTCTCACTACATCACGTTCAAAGAAAATGTCTTTTGTTAGCATGTTGCCATGGAAAGAGGCCAACAGATTCATCTTACAGCCAATTCCTATGAGCGAAGAATATTGGTACAATTGAAACTGAACTCTTACGGAAAAGAAACGTTAAAGCCTGCTTCAGAGAGTTTTATGGGGCTATGCCCGCTACTGTACTACTGGTGACATCTGACACAGTCCTTTAAATGGATATGGAGCTAGACAGAAACATACTGTACACATGCATAAAAAGTGACAAAGTACAATAGGGTCAGTAGTTTAAAGTCTAAACTCTAAACATTTTGGTCGATGTTATCTTACTCTTTGAAATGTTAACTCCATGGAATTAGCTCACCATTAAAATAGAGCTACCGAAGCAATGGCTAACATTTATTCACTGCTTGCTATGTGCCAGGCACTGTTCTAAACACTTTACGTGTATTTATTCATCTAACCACAAATAACTACCCACTTGCCATCTCCCCCTCACAGATGAGGAAATTGGGGCAGAAGCCAAGCACAAACACAGCTAAAGGCCGTCCTGGGATCACAACTAGACTGTCTGGCTTTAGGGTCTGTGTCCTATTGCCTGTCATCACTTATATTCACAGAAATCAGTAACAATCTCTTGGTTTATAATTTCTTTTCTGTGAAAAAGAAGTTCCCTACCGCCAGCTCTAGATTCTACTTTAGGATCTAAAATGAACGTTACCACAATTTATATCTTGGTATAAGAAGAAATTCATATTTTGCCCACTATGGCACTTTTCCTCCTAAAACAATCCTCTATTAAATCAAAGATCAGCAATCTTTTTTTTTTTTTTTAATAACCACAAGCAGTAACACACCCACTTCTGGAGCCCAATTAGCAACTCTGGCTGAACCACTCCCCCACTTTTCTGTACCTCCCTCTCACCTGGTCATAAGGGCTGCATCTCCACCTCAATCTAGAGAGCTTCGGCCCCTGAAGAAGTTGGCAACTGACAAAAGGTATGTGGTCATTTTAGAATATGTCCAAAAACTCTTCGATCTTCCTCCCTTCAAGAGGTGGAGCTTAATGAATCCCCCTCCCAAATGTGAGCTGCACTTAATGATAAAATTCTAAAAGAACAGGGCAGAAGCCATGGTGTGTGGCCAGGTCACAGATGACACCACAGCTTCCTCCCGGCTCGCTCTATCAGAGTATCTGCTCTGGGGGAAGCCAGCTGCCTTGGTAGGATACTAAGAAGCCCTAGAGAGGTGCATGCGGGGCAGATCCTAGGCCTCCAGCCAACAGCCACAGGAGTCAGCCATCAGGGCGGCAAATCGTCCAGCCCCAGCTGATGCCCAGGTGATTGAAGTCCCTCCCAGCCAAGATCTTGGCTGCAGGCTCTTAAGAGACCCTAAGCCAGACACAATCATCTTAGTCACACCCAAGTTCTGAGCCCACAGAAACTCTGAGATTATAAGCGTTTTAAGCCACTAAGTTTTGGGGTAAGTTGTTACTCAGCAATAGGTGACGAATCCAATGTTTGAGAAGGTAATTTTGCAAGATATCTGCAAAGTATCTCTACCAGCGTGGTTCATACTTGTACTCTTAAGCTAAACTACCCTCACCCTTCTCCCTTCCTCCTTACCAAAAGATCAGGAGCCAGCACGCCACACCAAAAAGGCTACCAGTCCTGTAAAGGAACCATTCTCTCTCTCTCCTGGAAGCAGGGGTCTCCTGCACAGACTTTCTGAAGCACCCTCTACTCGCGCTCTTACCGATCACCTGGGTCCACGATCATCACACCTCCCCACCTCCTGTCTCGGCAGAAGCCTACCTCAAGCCCTTGACCTGTGGCCCGTCCAGCTTGGTCAGTGAAGGTGCTTCGCCGATTCTTCTTCCTCATCTCTCCCCCAGTGTGAATCGGCTCCCCCTGTGCAATTCCTCCTGCTCAGGGCAATAGCTTCTTAACCGGCTTGTCCAGTGGATACTTTGTGGTCCTCATCTTATCTGATGTCTCAAAGAGGTCTGATACGCAGTCCCGCTCTCCAAACCCAGTTCTTCCACTGACTTCCGTGACTCTCACGACTTTTCCTCCTACCTCCCCGCCCACCCCACCTCCTCTGAGGTGTGTTTTTCTTCCACCTGACACTTCAGTATCAATGTGCCCCACGCTCGCTTTTCTCTATTACTCCATGCTCAGGGCTGTCCAACCTTTTGGCGTCCCTATGCCACACTGGAAGAGGAGGAGTTGTCTTGGGCCACACATTAAATACATTGATACATAATCACAGAAAAATCTCATCCTGTTTTAAGTAAATTTACAATTTTGTGTTGGGCCGCACTCATAGCCATCCTGGGCCGCAGGTCGGACACCCTGCTCCGCATGTTCTCCGTGAGTGATCTCATCCACCTGCACTGCTTTTAACTATCCCTGTGACCTGAGAGTCCACAAGTCATATCTCAGATCATACACACAACTGCCTGATGACAGTTCTTGGTGGAAATCACGAGGCCTCAAATACAATAGCTCCCCCTGAACTTCTGTCCTCCAGCCTCGTTTCAACCCTACTGCTCTTCCTACACTCCCTCAGCAGTGGCCCCAGCATCCACGCAGTGTCCCGAGACATCAGGTAATGCATTTCACTTACACTGCAAGTATTTCTTAAATGTTATGTGCTTGAATATGACAGTGACGAGGGAGCACCCAGACGCCACTGTCCCTTCAGCCCGCTGAAACCTACCCATTCTGGCGCCTCTGCAACTGTCCAGTCCATCTGCGTCCCCACTTCCCATCTGCACAGTTTCAATTCTGTTTCTCATCCGCCACCTGGGTGACTGCAATGGCATGTGCTTGATCACCATGCCCCCAAGCTCCTCTCTCTCCAAGTCACCATCCAGACTGCCTATCTGAACATGTCACTTTTATTTGTCACATGGAAGTTCCCCGAAATGTTCACAAATTCAAGAGTTAATGTTTTCTTAGCCTCGCATGAAATTCTGCAATCCTGGCACTATCTTTAACATGAAAAACGTATGCAGAAATGAAGTCTGTAAGAATCCTAGTTTCCCACTGTCCCTTGAAGTACCACTAAGACTGTCTTCCTTTAATAATGAAAATAATGTGAAAGATTATAAATATAAACATCTACACTATGGTTGCATAGGGTTGCTTTCCTAGTCTTTTACATAAACCAAAAACCTCCTTACATAAAAAAAACAAGAAAATGTATGGATTTACAAAAATATTATCTTCTAGAAAAAGTCTCACTGCGCTGGTGGCCCTCAGGGCCATGGTGACCACTGCTCTGTTCCTAGAGGCCCGAAATAATGCCTGACACTGTGGTACTCACTAAATATCTACCAAGTGAATTAAATGTTTCTTAGTCACGCTAAACCATACCTTCTACTATTCTCCATAGGACTCACGGTAAAAGCGCACCTGAGTTCAACCACACACAGTACTCTATGAAGAACAAACCAAAAATCAACGAATTGCCATCATTTCTTTTTAAACCCTTTATAACATGGGAAGATTAATGGGCATGCAAACGAGAGAAGAGCACAGCGACACGGGGTAGTCCAGCCAAAGCTGCCCACGGCCTTACGCTTCCAACACGCAAGCTCGGCACGTGACTCAGCTGTCAGCAAGGTATCGGTAGTTCCAAAGTCCAGTAAAATGACCGACAGGTCCAGCTATGCACCACCCCACTCCACCCCCACTCCCCCACCATTGAAAGCAGATTAAAACACAACTGAAAGCAGATTAAAACACAACTGAAACAGAAAGTCAGATTTCCTCTGTCTGAGCTTTAACTGGAAATTAGATTTTTTTTTTCTAACTTAGCCAAAACATTTACCTGGTTTATTCCCCCCCAAAGTCTTCAGGGTTGTTTTTCCTTCTCCTTATCCTCAAAACACCCATCTGCAGTGTTTCGTTTTATCAAACCTGAAAAGAAAACAAAAACAAACCACAGGATTTCAACCACTTACCTAGATATTCTGGCTTTACCACCAGGTTTGCCATTTCAGATTAAATGACTTGACTGCACATAAGTTTTCCATGTTAGTACAATACTACATCTCCTTCCTTAAAGTCTCCAAATAAGAAATGCTCTCAAATCTACAATAAGGCCACAGTTTCCAACCCACGGCCTTCCAAACACTTCAAAACTACTGTACTCATGGAAAGCACATGGCTTGGCAGTCAGAGGGTTCTAGCAGTCAAACCCCACCTGTACCACCTTCTCAAAGCGTGGCCTTAAACAAGTTCTCTCCAGTGCTGGGTCTCTGCCGGAAAGAACAGCTCCCTGGTTTCCTTCCTATTCCCGGCCTCTGGAGCACTTTTTGCCCAATGAAAATCACCCTGCAAACTTTTAACATGCTTGGGAGATGGCAAAGCACACTGATTCAGGGGCTGCTGTAACCTGGAGCCAGGTCACCTGATTTATTCATAGCTCCGACTTTGGGCGAGCTGTTTTTTAGGGCTGCGGGCTTTGGTCCTCTCACATACAAAAGGAGAATAACAACAGACCTTACATGATAGGCTTGTTATGATGATTAAATGAGTAGTGTATGCACCTAATGTACCACTCAGCAGTTTTGTAAGATACATATTCTGGTAAATTCATCTGTTTTTATACTTCACGTGCCTAGTTAGCTTAGAATAAATCAGCTTCGTTGACATGCACGGAAGGGAAGCAGCAACATGAAACCAGTTGAAACTTACACGCTCAGACAGTTCAGACACCATGATTTCCTTACGGAGGAAATTTACAAGCTCTCCTTCCCTTTGACAAGCGTCCCTAACTTTCTGCTGCTGAAACTAAGGCCAACGCGGGAGGAGTCGGGGAGGGGGGGGGCGGAGCGAGGGGGGCGGCGGCGACTCTAAAGAACAAAATCAACTTCCCTTCACCTCCCTTTGACCAAGATAATGTTTCCGCTGAAATGCGTCCCCTTCCATTGTGCAGACTCAGCCAGCACCAATTCAGAATACAAGACACACGTCGCCTGGGCAGGAAAGGGGGTTCTGAAGCCCCACCGCCCGGGACTAAGCGCTACGCAGCCTCCCGCAACCAGGTGGCCGCGCGGCTGTAGCCGCCGCTGGCAGGTGCACTGTCCTTCCCACTGAGGCCACACACCCGCCAGCGGGCGCCGCCCACCCGCCTCAGCACCGTCCGCAGGGGCTACTCCGGCCTCCGAGCCACCGCCAGGCGACTCTCAGGGCCCGTCAGGCCTTCCCACTGACCTCCGACACCAGCTCCGCAGGTCCCAATGCTGCAGGTGAGCACAGCGAAAGACTAGGAGATGAGCAGACGCTGCAGCACGCAGCTGCGACAAAGCCAAACCTCCCGACTCCGACCCGGCTGAGGTCCGGAGACGCTGGATAACGTGACGCCCACCCGACCCGGCGGAACTCAGCCCAATCCCCTCACCTGGGCGAGCGCTGAGGCGGCCCGGAACCGTCCAGCCTCTCATTGGAGGGCGCCAAGGGCCCTGGGCAGCGGCAGCAGCACCAGCCGTACGCGGCCCGCACCCACACCCTCGAGCCCTGCCAGCCGGGCCCGCCGCCGAAGATCCAGGCCCGCCGCCCGAGGTCTGGACCCGACCCAGACCACTGACAGAGAGGCGGAGGAGGGAGGAGGCGGGGGTGGGAGGGAGTCCGAGCTGGGGGGGGGGGGGCCGGCCTGCACTGCGGCTGCGTGAACTGGTAACGTCCTACGTCACGGCGCCAGCGCCTGGAGGCACGCCCACCGAGTCTCGCCCAGGAACCGGCGGGGCCCCGCCCCTCGCCCCACCCGGTGCCGGGCCGGGGGCGGAGCCGAGGCACAATTTGTAACAGGAAAAGTGGGGAACAGCCCTAACTGTAGAAGCTTTCTGATTGCTGGAGGCAGATGTGAAATACGCACATGAGACAAGGAGACCTGCCATTGCAAATAGTGTTAAGTGTGGGCCAGTCACTATTCTAAACACTTACTCCTCCCAAAACCCTGTAAAGGAAATACTCTTATCCTCATTTATTTGTTTCACGAATGAAAAGCTCAGGTACAGCAAGGTTGCATCAGTTAATCACACGGAGAGCTAGGGTTTGAACACAAGCAGTGTGGCTCCAAAGCTCATGCCATCAAATATTCCTGTATCCTACCTGCTGAGTTCTGGGTTGAAATCTCTATTCTGCCTTCCTCCCTGAGTTGAAGTCCTCATCTCACAGTTTCACATAGGAGTTCCATGTGTGCCCCAAAGGAACAGGCATGAAACCAAATGTAAAATAAAGTCGGGAAAGGTTAACACGTGAGGTACCATATTAGCCTTTATTGCATGGAAGGAAACGGAGGCCTGGGCAGAAGTGGTTTACAGAAGAGCTGCATGGAAACCGAGAAACGCCCACCCATGTTAGTGCCTTCCACGGACCGCCAGGACACTCCTGCCATCCTTATCTGAAAGCTCTTTAGAGCTTGTTTCTGTACTTCTACAAAGAACTTAACTTCAACGGTCTTTTCAAAGGTTGGAAGAATCCTCGTCATTCTTAACCTTGGTTCCCTAGTAAGGCACCAGAACCCCCACAAGGGTTCAAGTTTAAACAAATTCTGCAGAAGAGGGAAATTGTCCCAGGACAAGTTCTCTGTACTAGAAATTATGTAGATGTGGTTCTGTTTCCTCCAATCAAAATTTACAAAACTAAATTGCCTTGGGGCTAGGGGAAAGCGTTCATTTCGAAGGGAGAGGGGCTGACATTCACTGTGGATCACACCTAACCACTGAGTGGGCTGTTGGAGAGCTCTGACCACTTCCTTTCCGTCCCTACGACCAGAGCCACCTTGCAACTGGACATAGGCACCAGACAACATTATCCAAGTGAACTGTTTATTTGAAAAGCCCTTCTGTTCTAAAGATGTTTGATTTTTGTGAAGATCATCCAGCTCCCTGATAGTCTATTGGACTCATTAATTATCCTGGCAAGGCTCCTTCCTTCCCTAGTTCCCCACCTACTTTCACTTTCGGACAGCTGGTCGGAAATAAGGCCTCAGAAGCCACTGTCTCCATCCAGAGGCCTCAATAAGAATCGCTCTGATGGTAGAAGCCCTCTGATGGTTTTTTATGTTTAATTTTTTTACTTTGCAATAATTATAGATTCATAGGAAATTACAAAAAAAAAGTACAGCGTGGCCTTGTGTACTCTTCACCCAATTTCCCTCAATGTTTATATCTTACATAATTACCATATTTTGCTGTATATGATGCACACCCACATTTTTGGCCCAAACTTTCAGGGAAAAAAATTTTTTTAATTTTTTAATTCAATGTTTTATTTGTTTATATTTAGATACTTGTTTTTTGTACTATAAAGGAATTTTAACATTTATTTTTTAACATATTATGGCACAAGAAATTTTATGTGACACATAATTACAAAATACAAGAGCAGATGCAAGGTATTTCAGGTACTACACATGTATAATGTGCATCCTTATTTTTCCCTCAAAAATTTGGGCAAAAAAAGTGTACATTATACACAGCAAAACAGTATCAGGAATCTGACAACCATATAATGTGTGTATAAAGCTTTATGCCATTGTACTAAATGTAAGTTCAGGTTACCACCACTGCAAACAGGTGCAGAACTATGTATCACCACAGGTCTAGAAAGGGTTTGGGGAAACAGACACCTTATTATCTTGCTGGTGGGCCTGTGAATTAATTAGCCTCAATGGAGAGCAATGTGGCAATTCCTTTTTAAAACTTTAAGTGCACATTTCTTTTGACCCAGTGTTTCCACTTCTAGAATGAATCATCCAGGTGCCTTCGCAATGACCAGTGTGCAAACTACCCATTGCTACGCTGTTTATAAAAGCCAAAGATTGTTAACGTAAAAATGTCCAACTCTAAAAGACTAGTTTAAAACTCATGGAACACTGTAGAGCAGTGACAAAATGTGACAGCTATACATGCCCTGACGCAAGAGGAGCCACAACATACATTATTAAAAAGCTGGAGAGCAGAAATATATGTACATGTGTGAAAAATAATAAGCACATAGGCCAAAATCAACAAACTGATTCGCAAAACAGACTGGTCATAGACTCATTTGGACAAAAGTTACAATTTCTGGTCACTGGCACGTATGGTAAAATAACATGCACGCACACCTCTTTGGGCACAGGGTGTAACTGGAAAAGTACTGGAGGAACTGGTGCAGACTATCATGAGGACGAGGACTTAACTGGGCGTCCTGACCCAGGATGAGTTTGGGGAAAGTTCTCTTCCACCGTACACCCTTTTTATAACAACCGAGTTTTGTGATGTGTGCGTGTTACCTATTCTAAAGTAAAATAAAGTATTTTAATGAGCTGTAACTATCTTTTTCTTTGGCTCCCTCATCAAGTTACACTTTCTCCTTCCAAACACAAGATGGGTTGACGCTTGTGTTGGTGTGCTCGGGCGGCCATGACAACATATCACAGAGTGGACGGCTTAACCAACAGTTACTTTCTCACTCTTCTGGAGAGTGGACGTCCTAGATCAGGGTGTCAGCAGTTTCAGTTCCTCGTGAGACATCTGCTGGTGGTTTGCAGATGGCCACCTCCTCACCGTGTCCTCACATGGTCCTTTCTGTGCCCGAGTGCCCCTGCTGTCTCTCCCTGTGTCCCAATCTCCTCTTCTTACGAGGACACCAGTCAGGATTCGGGACCACCCTGATAGCTTCACTGCAACTGAAGTACCTCTCTAAAGGCCTGACCTGCACACACAGTCGCATTCTGAGGTCCGGGGGTTAAGGCTTCAACGTACAACTTTGAGAGGACACAGCTGAGCCCACCACACCTGACAAATATGATCTTCTCCTAAAACTGGTCTCATTTTCATTTCACTCTTCCATAATTCTTTGACGCAGACATCCCACATACCGTTTTAAAACTCTTGCTACCTTTGTTTTGTATTTTGTGAGTTATCATTTGATCTTGTATGTGTTCCAGAAAGGGCTGATGGATGGGATTTATTTTTCCTTGGAAGATCTGTTTGGCGGAGGGACACAGCAAATAAGTGCAAAGGCACTTGGGCGTCTTTGAAGCACTGTACTAGCAGGATTTTGCTCTTAGATTTTAGGCCTCAAATGTAACATATAGTGGCTTCTTCTAAGACAAAATAAATACCTTGACTATCGCCATGTAGTTTGAACTATTCATTTATGATCATGTATGCCAATGCCCCTCATACTTTAATATGCAGACAAATCACTGGGGACCTTTATAAAATACAGACTCTGCTTCAAGGTCTGGGGCAGAGTCTGTGGTTCTGCATGTTCGACAGCCCCGGGCGACCCTGCTGCTGTTCTGGGCCCGTGCTTGAGCGTCGAGGTTCTGGTCTGTGATGAGGAGTTTGGCATTTATGTTAAATCCAACAGGAAGCCATTGAAGGACTTTAAAGAGAGACATGATCCAACTGGTTTTGTACTGTCATTCAACCTCCACAAGGCCCACTGTGTCCTCCGCTTAGGCTGTCCCACTGTCTCCTCCCGCAGTCATTTATCTGAGGGCCGTTTTGAGTTCTAGTTCTCTTTGCGGGTCCCGGGGTTGTCCAGGCATTCTCCTTGGGGCCTAACCCCAGGTGGCGAGCTAGGTCATGTCCGCTACAGATGATGGCATCCAGAAGTGAAAAGACAACCCGCAGAATGGGAAAACACTTTTGTGGTCATGTATTTGATAAGGAATTTGTATCCCGAATATATAAACAACTATTAGGACTCCACAATGAAAATACAAGACAAAATATCAGTGTGATTTATTGGTAGGACAGTGAAAGTTATTGGGAAGACAGACATTCTAGAAACAGAGCTTAGGGGAGAACTTATCTAGACAAAAAAAAACCTATCGCATCAATTCTATTTTGGATGAATGTGTAAACTAAAGTGATAAATCCCATAAATTTGATTGAAGGTTTCTATCATTTCTCCTTAACAAAATCAGCATTGTGAGTAACAGCAAAAGTTGTCCAGCCTTCTTTACTTAAATAGCATAGGAAAAAATGTATTTCGGTTGGCACACGTATACCCAATTTCATTATTCTGAAATTAATTTTCTTCTGTTTTGCAAACAAGTTTAAATGTTAGACATCCTACCATTGAATTATTATTCTAATGTTACTAAAATTTCTCAGCAATAGATACAATTCTCAAGAGCAATGTTTATAGAACTACTAAGTAATGTCAGTCACAAATCAGACTGTTAGCATTTTCATTAAGAAAACAATGTTTCCTTATTACCATGCATCAAGGATGTAATTTTCTAATGTATACTTTTATTAAACTCTAATCATATTTTCCCTTCCATAAACTGCCACTTCAATAACAAGTAATTGAATGATTGCCCCATTCACCCAGCTGTCCTAAGCCACTTTTGTCCTAAACTGTAATGATAATTCTTACAAAAACCAGCAAATTATAATTCATCTCAGTTTATATAAACTAATTGTCTCCCTAGCAGCTGACACAAATGTTAGCAAATACTGAAATCAGGTTGTGGGCTTTGGGGGCCAAAAATACCTTCAAAGTCCCTCTTTTTTGACTTAAGAAATGAGTCAAGCTTAAGAAGATATGAAAAATGAAAACTTCCACGGTATGTAAATATGAAGATTATACAAGAATTCACATCACTTTAGCTTCTTTAGAAGGTTATGCTATAACCCTGGAAAAAGAAAGCCAGAGCGGTGACCCCGAGCAGAGTAGCGGGAAGAGCGGACCTGGGAGCCGGGTTTCCCGATTCAGGAGGCAGACATGCACAGTGCTCTTGAAATGTCTTCATTTCATAAACAGGAACCTACTGCAAAAGTCCGCTTCCTTTCCAAAGCAGTGATACTGGCTTTTTATAGTCTACGGCCACACCACCCTGAACGCGCTGGATCTCGTCCGAGACCGGCTTTTTATCGTGTGTAGTTACTATAACATACCTTCACTAACCAATTCCCTCTAGAAAAGAGGGCACAGCAAACAAAACCAGGAGTTAACCGAAGAATGTATATATAAACCTTTATGAACACAATTTTAAAGGATGTACAAGATCTGAGTAAGTAAAGAGACAACTGTGCTCACAATGGTTCCGTTTAGCATAGTATGAATTATATTTTATATATGATTCAGTGCAGCTGATAGTATAAGGAACACAAAAAAACTCATTATAAATAATTGCAGACGAAAAGTCCACAAACACTCAAATTAATTTTAATAAACAAGAGGCACGTCTTACACTCAGAGTGCATCAAAGCACTATTGGTAAGACACAGCCGCACGTCTTACACTCAGAGTGCATCAAAGCACTATTGGTAAGAACAGCCGGACAGTGAAGCAGGAATGGGACCTCTACCCTCTGCCCTCACTCCTCTCATCACTGCCGAGGGCGGCTGCCCTCTGCTCAGCACGGGCCCCGGCTGGAGCTGGCCCATCCATAAACCAGAACCGGCCTTGGCCGTTCTCCTCCGTCTGAGGGAGGGCTGCCGGCCCCACGGCGGTGGGTGTTGTGGGAGCCTGGGCAGCCTGACCAGGCTCAGTCCCGGGGGCACCTCTGGGTGACGCCAGACTGGCGCAGGCCCGCTCGATCCCCAGAGGTGTCGGTGTTGTTCCCAGGGGAGGCAAGCATGGACGCATGGTTGCCTGGCCCCTCACACCCGGGTATCCCACCTCTACAGGGCCCTAGCAGCATGCCAGGTGCAAGATCTTCTGCTCTGGATGGCATGGCCTTGCTCTAGAACTCCAGGGGCCCTGCTCTGTGGTGTTCTTGCAGGGACTTCAGACAAACGCCACACAGCAGCCTTTGCTACCATGGATATACTTACACTGTACACTTGCAGATCATGTGACCCAGCAGCAGCCCTGCCGGCATAGCAACCTGGACCTGCCGCAGAGCCCCGAGGCCGTTCATTGCCCAGTTTACCAGCCATAGAAGTCTGGCCTCCAGAACCCCAAGCCCACCAGCTAATGTGCTTCCTGTCTCGTGGAAGGAGGTGCAGGAGGAGGGCACTTGTGTTACACTTTCCAGGGAACATTCCAACACAACTCTGGCCCCTGGAACTGGCAACTGTCTCAGATGCAGCCCGCCCCTGAAGTGCCCTCCACTGCCAGCCAGAAGCGCACTGGTCTCCTGGAGGCCTTCAGCCTGCGGCCACTTCTTGTATACTCATGTTTCACATCACAATCCCATCGGCAAAATGGAGCAGGGTAGCGTCTTTGGGATGTCCAGATGGGAGGCGCCCAAAACTGTCTCCTCGGGTTTGGTGAATTGGCTACAGGGGCTCCAGAACCCGGAGAAACAGTTCACTCATGTTTACTGGTTTATAATAACAAGCTATGATAAAGGATAAGGTGAACATCCAGACAGAACACCTGTGCAGGGCAAGGTGGGAGGGAAGGGGCGGAGCTTCCACGCCCTCTCTGGGCACCACTCTCCCAGGCCTGCACCTGTTCACCCACCTGGGAGCTCTGCAAACCCTGCACTTTGGGGATTTTATGGAGGCTTCGTCACACCGGCATGAGCCATCACTAACTCCATTTCCTGACCCGCCCTTGACTAGGAGCCAGCCAGTGTCATCGGCACAGAAGACACCCTTGTCCCCAGCAAAGTACAATGCAAGGTTTTGGGAGCCTGTGTCAGGAACTGGGGGACAGACCAACACATGTACTTCCTATTGTCTCACAGAAACCATTTCCTCAGTTCTGCCTTTGGGTTTTTTGTTGGTTTTTTTTTTTTTACTGCAATTTTTATTTTGCAAAAGTAAGCAGATACACACACATTCTTGTTTTCCCTTCCTTATTTAAAAGTTGTCATTCTATCTGTATTCATTTCCCCCTTGATTTTCACTTACTACAATATCCTAGAAATCTTTTCATACCCATACATAGAAATCTTTCTCTTTTAATGCAGTTACACGGAACTCTGCCGTGTGCACGTACCAGACTTTATTAACCAATCTTCTACGCATAGGCACTTAGGTTACTTCCAATATTTTGCTATTTCAAAAAAAATGATGCAAAGAATAACCCTCTGTATGTTTCACATTTGTGAAGGTACATCTTCAGGGTAAAGGCCTTGAACTGGGAATGCTGGATCTAGTGACAAACAACCACGAAGTTTTTGTTAGATATCACCAAATTCCCTCCAACGGGGGATAGCCCTTGGACCCTCCCAGCGCAGGCATCTGAGAGTTTGCTTTTCTCGCCACCACACCGATGAAGCAGGCTGTCAATCTTTGGAATATTTGCCTGCCTTGTTGGCGAAACACCTAGTTAGATTTTTTTGATCTCTTAAAGTTGATTTATTTTCTCACTTAACCCATGGTTTGTCATCTCTACTTGTTTTGCGGATTCTACAAATCCTAAGGCCACCTGGCCACTCCCTACCCCTCTGTGCCCCTCACAGTCACCTCCCACCGATCCATCCCCGCCCCCTGCACTTCCCTATGCTCAATCAGCATCTCCTAGAGAAACGGAATCAATGCAATAGACATCTTGGCAGCAATGGTGACAGGCTGGGTTCTTCAGAGGCTGAAATGGGGTGTCTATGTGTGTATAAAGATCTCTCTCCCCCCCCCATCATATATCTTTTAAGAAACAAGCTCATGCAGTAGTAGAGCTGACAGGTCTGACATCCACGGGGCAGGCTGGACACTTGAGCAGGAGTTAATGGTGCAGTTTGGGGGCAGAATTTCTTATGCTTGGGAAAGCCTGTTTTTGCTCACCAGGCCTTATAACTGATGTGACAAGGGCTGGCCACAGTGTCCAGGGTAAACTCCTTTACTTCAGGTCAACTGATTTTAGATGCTAATCACATCTACCAAATACCCTCACAGCAATACCCAGGCCAGCGTTGGGTTAAATGACTGGGTACCACAACCTAGCAAAGCTGGCCCATAAGTTTCACACACCCATAAGAGAGACACACCTTTACTTGTAGTGTGAGCTTGGTTGGGCCACTTTAAGAGTTTGAAATAATTACGTTACACCTGACTGTAATAGCATTTAGTTTTAAAACCATTTTTTTATCCATCTGCACCATCAAAGAAAAGGTGATGTATGCAAAAAATAAATAAATGAGAAAATAACTCCTTTTTGGAAAAGAACAGTTTTAAAAGAGATATGAAGAAATTTCACTGTGGTTCTATTATCTTTACAATCAAAACATGATGTCACTGTCTCCTGTTAAAAAAAATCTTATGACTGCCCACTTAAAAAACTTGAAAACAGTTTTCTAAGCAAAGATTAAATCTTTTTTCCAATGAAGAGTTTCCAACGCATTCTGTACTCACTTGTTAAAAACAAAGAAATCCGCCCCGGGACGGGGTTGGGCAGGCTGCTAGCCCTCACTTCCTTGCCCGGGGCCCTGTGGGAGCTGGGCAGCCAGAGAGGAGTGGTCCTCTGGCTCCCGCTTGCTCACCACCCGGGATTTGCTGAGCACAGGAAAACCGCATGACGGAACAGCTTGGGTCAGAACAATGCATTTAAAAGTCCAGTGCCGAGTCAGAAAAATAATTGAATTTATTCTCAAGTGACATAAACAGTAGCTAAAAACGGAAGTCTCCTGGCTGTGCCCCTTGCTCATACCTTGAAGGACAGTGACGTGTAGTCGAAACTAAGATGCTCTCCTGACCCAGGTCGCTGGGCTCTTTACGTCTTTCGTGTGCCTTAGGGTCAGGTAGTATTACGTGGGGAAGTGCTCTTTTCTACAGCCTCGCCTTGGTCAACGGTCTCACTGAGGCGGCCTCGTAACTCTGAAAACTTGGGAGTTAGCCAGATCTAATTTTCGTTTCCTTTGGTATTGAACCACGCAAGAGGAAGTTATCTTTGCAGGAAAAATGCCTGCCCTTTGAAGGAAGTGCCATTTATTTAAATATTTGATTCACAGAACTACCTTTATGTTGCTAGATTTTCAAATGGCAACTGTGATGTCTCAGCTCGAATGTGCTGCAGGGTGCCCAGATACATGGTTACACATGACTTCCAGGTGTGTCCGAGGATGTTTCCGGATCAGATAAACGTACGATCTGTGTGCCGAGTAAAGCAACGGCCTCCCCAGTGTGGATGGGCCTCGTTCAGTCCCGTTGCAGGGCTGAATAGAATAAAAAGCTGGGAAAGAAAGAGTCCTTTCCCTCTGCCAATTCAATTGTCTTAGAGCTGGGACATCGACTTCCTCCTGACCTTGGACTTGGATTAGAATTTACACCTCAGCTCTCCAGACTGTCCAGTCTGTTGACTGTAAACCTTGAGTGTCACACTCTGCATAATCATGTGAGCTAATTCCTTACAGTAGCCATCATCCATCTATCTTTCTAGCTGTCTAATTAGTTCTGTTTCTCTGGACCACCCAGATACAGCAACTTTGAAAGAGAAGGTATCTATGGTGTTTATCTATACTAGAAGGAACAGGACCCTCGGACACATGCCATGGGTGATAAATTAGCGAACATGACCTGACAACGTTCTGTAATCGGGATAGCCAGAAGAAAAAAGTTCTGACTTCCTGGTTTTCTTGTTTATCCTCTGAAGTGACCTTTGATGTCTCATAAAAATCTCGGTGAACCTGCTCTCATTCACTCAACAAACAATAGAGTGCTTACTACGTTCCGCTGATGTTCCTTTCATTGTGCTATTAGTGTTGTTAAAAATTCAACTTACCCAACCTCAGCTGGGTCCCGGGTGTTCTAATCAATCTTTTAATGTATCCATCAGGAAGCCATCCAAAGTCTGATCCAGGAAGCACTAAACAGGAGATCCTTATTCCTTCTCTCAACGGGGCCTGTTACCTATGGGTAACAGTTCGGATCCCTAATGGTGTGTCCTTCCTTTCATGCCTTTGCCGTTTCATGAGATGGCCTGGCACCAAGAAGAGAAAGAAACAATCACAGAAATGAAACAGGGCTGGGACTAGAGAGAATGAGGCCATTTAAGGAGGTGCCCAAACCTCTGTAATCCCAATAAACACTGTAAGGTAATGCTAAACAAAATTAGCGCCAAAAATCCACGATGGACAAAATATCAAATTTTCAGCAAAGACCACATGCACCCCTTCACACGCACAGCCCTGCCTCGCTCACCTCACCCTCACTCATCTCAGTGCTGCTGGACACCCCAGCAGCAACTTCCCAAAGTTCAGCCATGTGTCCTAAACTCCCCGGGAAGCAGCAGAGACCTTTACGGAACCCCCAAATGTCTCAGTCTAAGGCACCACAGCTCGTATTCCCGTTAAATCAGCATATGGTCCCGGCGCCTCTGCAGGGCGGACTTCCCGCCCTCCTGCCCATTCGGGTTCGGTGATGGAAGGGCCTCGGCACCACTCGCAGGTGATTTACCTGGATGCTGTCCCTGTTCTCCTTCTCTCACTCTGGTCAAAAGTTCGAACCTTCCACAGCCCCTGAGTCCATGCACCAGAGCTCCGTTCCCAGCCCTACGTCCCCGCAGACTGCAGACGACACATCCTCCTACGTGGAGGCTTTCTGGTGATCATCTTGCTCCCAGGGAGCTGATTTTGAAAAACAAAAAGTTCATCGCATGCTCACCTGGCAGCCGTGGACTGTGTCCCTCAAATCCCTGCTGCTGAGTGAAGGAGGCCTGCCCCAGGGCTGGAGGATGAAGGCCCACTCCTTCTTGCAAGACGGACACTTCCTTAGCAGGGCGCTTTGGCTCCAGGATTTCCCACTGGCTTGGCCGAACTGCTGAAGACTGTGCTGAAGTCTGAGAGCCTTCCTGGCTGGTCCTCCTGCCTCCCTTCCCTCCAGAGAGGTGGGACCCACCCTCGAGGGCTGAGGCTCCCCCGACCACCCGCGACTCTCCCTCTTCCCACCCTCACGCACATTTGGTCCTGCCTTGGCATCCATCTGTGTTCTGAAGGAGCCTGACACGCTCACAACACCCCCATCCCCCACAGTCTTCTGTTCAGATCCATAAAGGACTTGAGGTGTCCGCATGCTCAACCACCACGGACACGGTGCGCACAGTCAGGTTGTCACGTGTGCGTGAACACCACTGCAGTACCCTCAGGCCTGTCTCTGTCCTGTGACCGCTGTTCAAAGTCATTTCCCCGCCTCAGACAGCTCCAAATCCATTCTCTTTCTTCCTTCACCCTGACCACACCTGTGGCGGACACAGGCCAGCAGTGTCCACGTCATTATGGGTGAATTAAAACACACACACAGACGACTGAGTCTGGTGGAGGAGTAAGGACGACAGCGTGGCTTTTCTCTCAAGAGGAGCAAAAGCCGCAGCCTCCACCATGACAGGCCTTTATTCTAAAATCTCTCTACATTCCAAGATGGTTCTTCCTCACTATCCTGGTTACAACAAAGGAGCCAATGCCCCTCATTACATCACAGAAGAAGGATATTAGGAAATGAATGGGCAGCGGGTTACACTGGTCTTTGCAAAGTACTTGCAGGGTGAGGGGGGTTCAGCAAAGAGCAAGTCCCAAAGCAGCCCAGGTATATTGCAAATCTAACTACCCATGAGAGAACCTATCTGTGGGCGTGGGTCCTGTGCATCTCCGAGTGGGAGCTGGGCCCACGCCACGCAGAAGGGTCTGCCACACACACTGACAAAATCGGTCTCCGCCGCCCGCCTTCCTCCTCAGGCCACAACCTCTCTGCAGTTTCATGCCTGTCCCCTCCCGGATTCCAGCTGGGGTAAGACTTTCCGCCTTCCATGGGCCCGGTGTCTCTGGGCAGCTGAATCCATAGTAACAGGGAGGGTGGTGGGCCCACAGGCACTCCCGATCTTGTCCCCTTTTCTGTCCTTTAGAGGAAGCAGGGGTGACAATGTCCAGTCTAAGAAAAGTCCTCTTGCTCCTGCCTCCCCCAGCTCATTTGGTGCTCATCCCACAGCTAAACTCCCTGAAGGTGTATTTTGTGTTCGCTGTTCTCCCGTCCTCACGTCGCCTTGCTCATCTGCAAATTATGGAGCTTCCGTTAAAGGTGACACTGACTTCCTCATTGTCAGGCTGACGGCCTCATCTCATCCATCAGTCCACCCAGCCTCCGAGTTTGGCTCCAACGACCACTCCCTCCTTTTTGAAATTGCTTTCATCTCGGCTTGGTGCCATGTGGAAAAGCTCCCTGCTCTGCTTCCCTTCTGACATTTGAATCACAGGCACTCCCGAAACCCCACCCTTCTCACCTCTAGGTGGGCTTTCCGGTCCCGCTCGGGCTGCTGGCTGGCTGCCCAGGCCTCTGTCTTGGACGCCCCCTGGTCCTGCTCCTGCAGCACTGCTTCCTCCCTGCGCTCTGGGTCTCCATCCTCCAGCGCAAGGCAGTTCCCCGGGATGTGTCCTTGGAGGACCGCGCTCAACAAGTCTAACGCTAAATCCGTCTTTGTTTGCAACCTCGCCTCACCTTCCGCAGCTTCTGCTCTGCCTGGGGCCCCACCCCCTCCCAGCTACTAGGGGTTCCACCACCCAGAGACACTGGAGTCTATCGCGTGCTTCCCACACCCAAAGCTCCCGTGCCTCCCAGCTCACATGTCCACAGCCCCCTTTCCGGTGCTGCCAGAACTAGAAATGCAGCACTGGTGGCCTCCTGCTCACCTCAGACATCAGCCCACCCAGGACAACACATGCATCCAAATGAACGACAACAATGGCTTACAACTCACGGAATACAACAAGGGTTCATGTTTATCCTAACGGAAGTAGGTAAATAAGTGTGCAAGGAAGGAAACGCTCTTCCATACAGTAATAAGTGCAGAGGAAATGAGATGAGAAAATCACCACGTGGCAACCTCCATAGTAATTAATCATTGTTTCAAGCAAGTCGTCTCACTGTAAGCCCACCCAAGATGAAGGAAAGCACAGGAAATTCACAGCGGAAAAGCCCAGCTGGTACCACCTCACTAAGCATTCAAGGCTAATAGTGTCTGCACTTGGGCAAACAGGTACCATGCACCTCCCGAAACAACTCGCCGAGAAGGGGCCAAACGCTGCCCGAGGTCTCCTGCCCAGAACACGCTGTGTGGACCTAATCACGAGGAAATTTAGGAATTGGCAAACTGATGTTTTTCAAAATAAATGGCCCGAACCCTTCAAAAGGGTCAAGGTCATCAGAGTGGAGATTACAGATTAAAGGTGATCAAAGAGAAAAGAAAACCAAACAATCTGCGGGCCTAGAATGAGTCTTCAACCAGATGTCTTCCCCTTTTCCTACGAAGGCTGTTTGTGAGACGACTGCTGAAATTTGAATGACATCTGTGAACCACACCTACTCCCCCAGTTCGCCCACGTCAAAGTGAGCCTGCTGGTTAGCAACCGCGCGGGGACTGCACAGAGAATGCCCTTGGCTTGGGGACACCCGCAGCGAAGCGCTGGGCGGGGAGGGAGCCTCAGGTCTGCAACTTGCCCTCAGAGGTTGCAAAAACCAGAACTACAGCCACCTCGCTCTGTACGTACAAAAAATGATAAAGCGAATGTAAAATGTTCGCGTTGGAGGAGGAATCTGAGCGAAGTGCACAGGGAAATCTTCTGTCTTCACGGTATTTTTGCAACTTTTCTGCCGATCTTAAATCACTTTGAAATAAAAGCTTAGAAAACAAGACCTGCCCTGGTAGAATAAATCACAAAACACTTTGCATGCATTAGGATGCTAATGCATGCTCCGCCACCTGGTGCGAGCTTGAACCTGGCGCTGGCAGGCCAGCAGTCTCGGCCCTGCTCATCCTCGCTGCGTTTGATCCATTACCGCCTTGGCTGAGGTACCCCTGACTGACGGCTGTGTAGAAAATCAAGCCCGAGGCATTCCCAGTAGGCTTTTATTAGTGATGACGCAGGTGATGAGGATGAAATAAACTGCTGTACAGCTAGGTATCTCCCTTACAAATGTTTGCATTGTAGTACCTGCGGGTTTTGTCTTTATTCTTGACGAATTCATTAGTAACCATACTACATATCAGAAATCACAGCCTGTGGGACCCTAACGAGTAATTGCTCTTATCACCCCATGTAATTTTAGGAAAAGAAATCATTGTTTTCTAAGGCTGAAGTAGAAATTACTGGCTACCAACACCAACACAAGGGAGGGGGGAGAGAATGGGCCTTATTTCAAAACTCAGGCTGTTCTAAAAATTAACTGGGCTTTGAAACATGTTAATGTATTTATATGGGGATAGGGATGTGATTAATTTCCTGAGAATTCACGCAGAAAGAGCAAATGACAGCTACCATGGGCTAACACACCAATATCCGGGAAACTGCCCAAATTGGCCATCCAGCTCCTGTTTAAAAACTCTGGGCAGCTCGCTCGCTGTTGAGAACCTCTGGCAGGCTTCCCGGCTGCCCGCTGACGGTGAGCAAGCCCGTCCGGCAGCAGACCCCCACTGGAGTCTAAACGCCTTCTCTGCGTCCTGAACCTGTCCTGTCAGCCAGGCAGGTACTGTCTGCAGTCATGAAAACAACTTTTTTTTTTTTTTTTTTCAGTTGAAGCCGCTATTGAGGTAGGATTTGAGGGTGCCATTTCTTCGCACCATCTGCTGCTACTTTGATTGTCCTTAGCCACAAGAGCACCGAGGGGGGTAGCACTCTTGTTAAGCATTATGGCCGGGGCTAGGCTAAGAATAAGTCTCGCCATGCTGCTTTTGGAAGAGATGAGCATCCTGCAGGTGACACTCAGCTCTGAGGGTGGCTCGGGACAGAGGCGGGGGCTGTCTAATGAGCGGCCAGGAGAGGTGCTCACACCAGCTGCGCTCGCGAGCCTGGGCTGTGAATTTTCTGCTTGTCCTGCTTCCCTAATTGAAGCATTTTACAATTGAAATGGAAGCTGAGAAGCCTGGCAGTCCCCAGGCAGTTCAAAAGCATAGAAGTACTCCTTTTATTTTTGTCTACAAAGCAATGAGCCTAGATCTAGCCAGTGAGCCAGTCCTTTGAGAGAGTCGAAAGATCGGCATTCAGGTTCTAGAACACGGCCCTTGAATGTGTCATTCGGACAAGTCACTTAGCCTCCCAGAGCAGCGGTCAGCCAACTTGCTCCACGAAGGGGGCTGGTCAGTAAATATGTACAGGGCGGGGCAAAGGTACGCTCACAGCTGCGTGTGCGTGGAACAGCTTATTCTTGGGTTACCACTTATTGATTGATTACTGCGTCATTTCTCAGCCTAAGCCTGCGTTTGACCCACCCTGTATTCGCTTTGCCTGACACACAGCCTCCGCCACAGCTGATCAGCTGTGCAGGCGGAGCGTGAGAGCTGCCATGGGACAATATTTAACGGGCACACACAGATGCATCTCCCAATAAAACTTTCTAATGAACACTGGTATTTGAATTTCATGTAATTTTCACATCGTAAAACATTCTTCTTCTTTTGACTCCCCCCGCCCCCAACCCAGACATTTAAAAATAGGAAAATCCTCCTTAGCTCCCAGGCTGCACACGAACAGGGGTGGTCTAAAATTGCTGGCCACTGTCCCAGAACTTCGAGGTCCTTGTCTAAGAAATCACAATAGTTTCTCTTACTTCATGCGATGACCAAATGAGAAAGTAGAGGCAAGAGTCCATTTAAAACACTTAAAGCACTATATAAGACATTAACAGGATGCTATATTTTTATCAAGGGTATTTTTCTTTTTTCTTTTTTTTAAGATTCCACATATAAGTGAAATCATATGGCATTTTTCTTTGTCTGACTTATTTCACTGAGCACAATACCCTCTAGGTCCATCCACATTGTTACCCATGGCAAGATTCCCTTCCCTTTTTATGGCTGAATAACAGTCCAGTGTGTGTGGCTGTGTACCCCATTTTATTTAGCCGTTTCTTTGTCCACCTTCATCCATTCGCCCATTGATGGACACGTAGGTTGTTTCCATGTCTTGGCTGTTGCAAATAATGCTGCAATGAACACGGGGGTGCACATATCTTTTCAAGCTAGTATTTTCATTTTCTTCAGATAGATGCCCAGTAACATAGGTTAATGATTTGGACATAGATTAATTTCAGAATCACAGACTCAAAAACACTAAAAAAGCAACCCATTATGAAGCAGTGGTGGGGGTGCAGCAGTTCAGTCTAATTTTAACCACTGTGAGCTTGAAATGTCAGCGGGCCACCCATCCACCCTTTGACATCCGCTCTCCAGAGAGGAGAGGCCCCACGCTAGCAGCCTGCCCAGTCATCCTCACCCAGAGGCTGATGGTCGTGTTTGGCAAAAACGACGTTTTAAAATTTTGAATTTGAATGCTTTCTGTAGATCCAGGCCACATAACTTCCTATTGTCTCCTGCCTGGTGCTGTTGTAACGTCAGCTACCGAAAACAAGAGAGGAACTATAACGCGGTGTCCTGGTGAAGATGCAAGCTCCGGCCCCAGAGGGCCTGCCCTGGAGCCCCTGCCCGATGCCTATGAGCTGTGAGAGCTCCGACCAGTTCTTTACCCTCAAATGGAAGACACCAGAGACACTGCCTGGCTCACGGTAAGTGCTCCGTTAGATGTTAGCTGCTCTCACTGGTGGGGTTTGCTACTGCCATGGGGAAGGAGAAAGAATCCAGGGCTAAAAGATAGATATGTCTCAAATAGAGGTTGACTGGCCAACAGCGAGGACCACCATAAATGGCGGGGAGGTGGGCGAGGCCCAGAGCAGGGGGCTAAGTGGGGTGGCAAATACACAGGACTCTCCGAGGACGTGTGGGGTAGGAAGGACATTGACAAAGCTCGGACTGAAAGGCCTGCATCAGGGAGAAAAAGCTTCTCCTCTGACCACCTATGTCCCGTACTTGGGGGCCCATGAACTAAACTGACAAAGACAGATGAGTAATAGAAAAGCCAAAATTTAATCACGGAAACTGGGTAGGAGAGTTCACAGAAAAATCTAACTCAAGGACGTGTATAGAATTGGGGGCTTATCTATCATCTTAACAGAGGAAAGGGAGGGGTGATGAGAAACTACGTGACTTGCGAGAGGTAAGCGGGCCCTTCGGAGGGCAGATGGCAGCAGCGACGGTCTCGGCGCCGTGTGTGCCTGCGGCTCCCCCCGGGGATGAGTCCACCCCCCCGGTGGTCAATCTCACTGGGCAGGGACTGCAACTGGGTTCTCTCTGAGAGGCTCTGCTCGGAGGCAGATGAGGGAGCTGACAAAGAGCCCACGCTTAAACGCTCCCTGAACAAAGCCCTCTTCACAGCGGTTGCATCTTCTAGACCCCTTTGCCAGCGTTATATTAGGATTAAAAAAAAAAAAAAAAACTTAAAAAGAACTCTGGATAACAATAAAGGAGATGAGGTCGAGGGCTCCAACACTCGGGACTAGTGACCTGAGCCCGCCATTGCGTTCCAGAGTCACTGCAACCTTACGAACGAATGGCTCTGTGGGCATCAGTTGCCGTGATTCTGCCTTTATTCTGCAAAATTTCTGATGGATGAAAAAGCTAGTAGTGGGCAGAGGACACCTCGTCACCAAGATGGAGGTATGAGGTGAGATAAAATGTCCCAGAGAAAGGGGTAGGGGCCGCAGACAGCCACAGAGGTCCCCACCCCCAGCCTGCTGCAGAACTCCTTCCTAATGAAGCGAAGCCCAACCCAGAGAGCAGCGTGTCCGGGAGCCCGGGAGCTGCGACGCCGGGGTGGATGCAGCTTTCTCAAGAGAAGGAAGAAGATTCAAGTCATGTTTTTGAGACATTTATGTTTTATAGCCCATCATTATAGCCATTAACTTTTTATTTCAGGGTTTATAGCACCCCTGCTGAAGAATAACGCAGAGGTCTCATTTGAATTGTCATTATCCTCCACGGGTTCTGCCTTCTCAGCCTATTTCCCAACCTTTTGGCTCAGGGAAGCTATTTTTATAAAACAATTGAGCTGGATACCCTGCCTCTGCTGGTGTGCCGTGCTGGGGTGGCCCGTCCCGTTTCGATCACGGTGGCCTTTGCCAGCCCCACACTCCCCTGCTTTCTCGGGAGACCCCTCAGACACAGAGCTCTCTCCTTTCCTTTCTCCACCCCCCAGTGTTTTCCTGTTCTGCCCACCACCCAGCAGAGATGCTTACTCGGCACTTTCTCTGTGTCAACTCCTATTCTCATGACGGCTGCTGTCCCAAAAGTCCCTTAGGGCACTCCCCCTTACACTTCTGCCTGCTGGTGACCTAAACGCAGAATTCACTCTGCACGAGCTGAGGCCACCACCATAACAAAGGCAGCTTGGGGAGTAGGAAGAAGACATGTTGTGAAACTCTTCGATGGGGGTGGGAGGCGTCCAGTAAACATACTTGCCCCATCAAATTCATGCCCTGCAAAGGCGCTGAAATGGGGCAGTGGGTTGACGGCCCTGTTTCTGCCACAGCCAACGTCCCTGGCCCTGGCAGGGGTCTCTGGAGCTTAGTCCTTCCCCAGCCCCGTGACCTTGGACAGGGGGCTCTTTCTCCATGGGCCACAGGCTTCCCAACTCAGTGATGAGAAGCGGACTCTTGGGAAAAGTAACATGCTCACAGCATCCATGGTCTTAGCTCGAGCCTTTTCCCTTGGGTGCAACTTTCCAGGCAGTTCACATTTTTCTCATGGCTTTTAGGAAAGGAACGGACGCAGTTGTGCTTATTTCCTGGGCGGCATCCCAGCATCATGGGAAATGGAAAGCAGGAGCTGCGTGGCTGTGCTGGCTGGGGCCGTGACCTTCAGGACGGGAAGAAGAGAGTGCGTTCTTCCTAAGGCTGTTCTGCTTCGGTGACAGAGGGGACCATCACCTGACCCAAGAGGGTACTCTTTATACCACACATTGTTAGGCATACTCTGTAAGTAATTTGCCTTCCATTTAAGAAAAATTTTTAGATGAAAATTTAAAATGTCTCAGGCCTTTGGGGAAAATTGAACACTCTAAGACCTAATATCTGAAAACCATCCTCTGCTTTCTTCTCTCATTATTATTTCTGGCTACCCATCCAGGTCGACCTCTGACATAGTGTTAGTTTCACATGGTGGGGAAAATAAAATCAAAGAGATGAATTACCCCATGCTTCATGGCATTAATCAACGCATCTAGACAGACAATCTCAGTTCATTCAAAGAGAAGACGAGCAGGAAAAACTCAGGCCACGCAAGTCAACACCCAGCGTGGCTCTATGGACAGCGGAGCAGGTGGGAAGTGAGCTCATGAGAGCCGAGCAGAACGCGAGGGGGAGGCACGGAATCAGTCAGGTCGGTGGTTTGTGCCACCACAGCTCAGTCTGAGGCAGAACTTCGTTTTCTCCTGGTTATTTTTCAAACTCCTTATTATTCTTTAGAACCATTCATGTATTTTAGATGTAAGACTCTGAAGGAATATATGTTCTTTCTACTTCATTTTCATTAGTATAAGAATTCTACCTGTCGAAGCAATGTGTAAGTTTCTCCAAAAAGACAATTTTATCTTATTTATGAGAGAAGCTGGGGGAGAGGAATGCAAGTCTTGGGTCAGAGCAGTCGCTGTGTTTTCCCACCTCCCAGGTGGGGTGTGCAGAGAATGGGGTGAGCAAAGACAAGCAACAGGGAGGCAGCCTGTTCATTCATTCATTCGCTCACTCACTCATTCATTAACCCCCTCATTCATTCATTCTCTCATTCATGGACTCCTCATTCACTCCCTCACTCACTCGCTCACTCACTCATTTCCTGTTCATTCAGTCTTCAGCAAGTGCAGTGGCTAGGATTCAGGGAACCTTGGGAGACGCAGAATCACTTGGAGGCAGCTGGAGCCCAGCGCCCCATCTGTGTGCAGTGCCCTGCCCCTGCCTGTGACTGCCAGTCACACAGCCCATCCTGCTGAGCTCACTCTGGTTGTAGTTTCACCCCACGTCTGAGGAGTTACAAGCAAGCTCAGAAGGTGTTGTCTAACACAGGAAGCACAAGCCTTTCACACGCAGTGAAATGAAGGAGAACGCCCCATGTCCTCACTCTTTGGAACCAGGCGACACAGCAACGCAAGCCTGGAGGCTTTTGCAGACCCGAAGTGACGAACATCGTGAGCCCTGCACACGTCCGCGGACCCACAGCTCCTCATCAACAGAATCAGGGCCACTCAGAGCTGGAGCTGGTCTTCCCTTGAGGTGATCTAACCTTCTCATTTTCAAATTAAGAAGTCGGGGCTCAGATTCCAACCCCAACCTGCTCCACCCTCCCCCAGAATTGTCTCTAGAAGAAGACTCATGATGAGACCGAGAAAACCTAGCCATCTGGCCTCAGGAAGCCCACCCTCTTCCCCACTGACCAGCAGTGCCAACCCCAAGGACGAGTCTCCAGGCCAGTTGCAGGTAGTCAGAGGAACCCCGACGTCCGCCCCACTGCCCAGAGACCGACTGCGTGAGCTTCCTATTGCTGCTGGGATGGCCACCACTCACTCACAGGCTTAACACAACACAAAAGTTTTATGTTTTTTCTTCATTTTAATTTTTTTACTGTCTTTTTTCCATTACCATGTAGTCCCCTTATTCCCCTGCCCCTGCAATCACCCCACTATAGTCCGTGTCCATGAGTCCTTTTTCCTTTTTGCTCAATCCCTCCACCCCCTCACCCCCCCACCCCCACTAGCTGTCATCTGTTCTCCCTCTATGAGTCTGTCTCTGTTTGCCTTGTTAGTTTGTTCATTAGATTCCACACATGAGTGAGATCATATGGTACACGTCTTTCTCTGACTGGCTTGTTTCACTGAGCATAATGTTCTGGAGATCCATCCGTGCTGTTGCAAAGGGTAGCATTTTCTTTTCTTTTCTTTTTTTTTTTGGCCTAGTATTCCACTGTGTGGACAGCCCATAGGAACAACAGAGGCATGACCATACAGCCCGGGGGTCGGAGTCTGGCAGGCGCCTCCCCGGGCTAACACAGAGGTGTGGGCAGGCCTGCGTCTCCTGCGGAGGCTCCGGGGAAACCCACCTCCTCAGGGCTGCCTGCTTCCCTCAGTTTGTGACCCCGCTGCCCATCTTCAAAGTGACGACCTCAGGCCCGGTCCTCAGGGGCCACCTCACTGGAGTCTACTGCTCTGCCTCCCCTCCCCCACTTCCCCTTTTAAGGACCCACCTGGATAATCCGTGACGATTGCCCTGTTTTAGAGTCCACTCACTAGTGAGCTCCAACCCCCTTTCCACGTAGCCTGCCAAGTTCACAGGATCTGGGGCCTGTGATGCCAACATCTTCGCAGAGACTTTATTCCACCTCCCACACCTACGAACATGAAGTTTGTGCTCAGAATAATTTCTATGACCACAAAATTGGCGTTTTCATTTCTGGAAAGTTTTCACTTCCTCTGGATCCTCCAACTTCGTACGACGTGCCCCCTGGGAATTTTTACTGCTGCATAAAAGAGAAGATTCCGGAGGGAGGACCAGTCCTTGACGACAATTCAACCACAAAGCAATGATCATCGTTTGCCTTTTAGAGGCGTAGATCTCAGAGGCATCCCCATGAGGGGACGTGACATGAGTCCTACAGTTTTATAAATGACAGATTCATGACACAAACACTCCCAGGGCATGCTAAATCAGTCCCTGTCAGGGAACGAAATAATTCAACCAGCTTCTGAAAACTTCGGCGTGGGGCGTGTGTGTGAATGAATAGCTGTCTCTGATGTGCCCTTGGTACTAAATTCAAAAGTGAGGTTAAAAAGTTAGAATCCAGGCTCCCTGCACTTTTTCCTTTCTTGCCATCCACTCTCAGCGGGAAATAATCAGGATCCTTCCCAAGGTGATATGACTCGGATGTATGTTGCACCCTGCTGTGTAAAGCAGCAGCCCCTTCGGATGGGGCCTTGGCGGGGAGCTTCGGGGCAGCAGAGCTAAACTTCAGGCACTTTAAGAACTTTCTGGGTGGGGGGCAAGAGGGAGCACACAGGAGAGGAGCGACATGAGAGAAACTCAGAGGGTGGGCAAAACTTCTGGGTTCATTCAGGATGAAGCTGGAGACTCGGAGGCTCTGTGAAAACATAATTCGTGGTCACGATTGCTAGAAAACTTTCATTCTCTGCATTTTAAATTTTATGTTTTACGCAGTTGAAATTATATATTTTTTTATTTAAAATAACTGCTTTCTGCTCCGGTCTGGAACAGGCAAGGAGATGGGGAGGCTGCTACAGGGAGAAGTTTTGTCTGAGGCATCGGCCTGCCCTGCTCTTGGCCAGCAGCCCAGCCCTCAGCCGCAGAGCCCCAGGCCTCCGCCTGCAGGTGTGCCCTTGGCCTGCCCGGAGGGGAGGGGAGGGGAGGGAGGAGGGGAGAAGGGAGGGGGAGGGCAGTTCCAGGGCCCACGTTTCAGCACCCTGCCAGTCCTGCTGCTTTCGTGAGATTAGCATGATGTCTGTGGCCCAGTATTTCTGTCACAGCCATCAAACAATTCCATCACCAATTGCCCTGTCAGACAACAAAGAGAAGCATCTAATTTAGGCTGCAGATTAAACAGCAGCATCAAAATTAAACAAAAGCTCAAAATTAATCTGCACACACACAGACGCACATGGTTGCTCTTAAGGATAAAAAATCCTCATGAGATGAACAGCCGTAGAGAAGGTAGATTTGGTTATTCAAAATTGAGAATTTTGGGCTTCCTGGTTCTAGGACTATTGCTACCATTTTTCCATGATAAAACATTGCATCTTGTCAATTACTTAATGTAAGAGGTTGAGCCTCTGGGAAGAAAAAGAATAAGGAAGGGAACCTTTTGCTTAAGTAGGAATTTACAGCATCTTACCAGCAATAAGATTGTTTTAGACTTGTTTCAAGACAGAAATGCTGCAGGGTCACAGTTCTTAAAATAAGTGTCATATATGTTTTCCTCATTTCAAAATCTAGGGTCTGAGCCAGAGAGTGACTTAGGAATAAAAACTTGGGGAGAAGAAAGGAATGCCACCACGTTTCTGTGGGCATCGCTCTCCTCTGTGCTGAATCAGGTTATTAACCTCAGCGTTCTTCCCGAGACGACCTTACCAAGCAGCCAGCCGTCCAGAGTGAATAAGTGAAACATAAAAGAAAATGACCACAGTAAACAGACACCCTTAAAACAGCCAACGCTGGGGATATGCTAAGTGCTCACGTGGTTAGACTAGAACTCTTTCGGCGTAGGGGTCTGAAATCGCGGCCACTGGAACGGGATGCATGCCCGGTGCTGCCACGCAGAGCTGGGCGTACATCGCTGCCATGGGTAAGGCGGGTCCCTTTGGCCGGGGCCAGATTCGCGACCCCGCACCCTCGCGCTTTCCTCCTGCTCACTGACAACACGAGGCTCAGTGGCCACCACCACCACGGTCGCCTCTCGCTTCCTTTCACTTGCCGGAGCGGAAGAAGAGCATTTCCCCAAATTTTCATCAAACATTTCTTAAAGTTTGAGGAATATATGCATGTTTTAAATCATGGTTTATAAAATAGGAAATCTCCAATTCGGATCATCAGTAGGCACTAAATCATCTCTTCCGTATTTCAGGATGCTCATGTGTGGCCCTTCCTCCTCCTCCTCTACTCAGCCTGTTTCAACGGTGTCATACTTTGCCTGTACAATGCGCACCAACATTTTTGTGGGCACCATACACAGGATTATTGCCCCCATGGAATGTAATCATCACACTCATGCATAACGCCCATCCTTATTTTTCCCTCAAAAATGTGGGCAAAAAGTGCGCATTATCCACGGCAAAATATGCTCTATTGTAAAGGTAGTATTTGATGACTAGAATTCACAGATAACCTGAAATAATGTACATTTGCGCTTCTGATTTGTTAAGAAACATCTTGCTGGCTTTCTGCACTATAAAGAAAAACACTCTGTCAAAGTTGGTACCTGGAGTTAGCCTGCACCTACCATCCCAGGGGACCCGTCCTTAGATCCCCGACAAGAGCAGGGAACACGCAGCGCAAACAGGAACCCGGTGAACTTCTCACTGGGCACACTGTTTTCCACCCTTTACTCCCCATTGAGGGAGTAATCTCGTCATTGGTAAGAAGCTGTAAATCCCTACTCAAGCAACAAGGACGTCATATTATTCCAAACCAAGAGGAAACCATTCTGTCTCGTTTCCTGAAAGTATCAAGAGAATACCCATCCATTTGTCCACAGAGACTATGCTATTTTAAGACACTAGAGAGACCAGTGTACCAGAGGTGATCGATGAGGGTGCAGGTACGAAAGCCACAGGAGCACGAGGCAGGATACCAGTGGATATGTTCAGGGGGGGTGGTACCCATGAGTCTTTGCGGAGGCTCCTGACACTACCTCTGTTGGAGGACTGAGGGCACTCACGCTGACTGGACCCTTAGGTGTGCGGACAACAGGGGGAGGCATAGGGTCTGCCCAGACACCTCGGGGCCAGGCCACCGAGGTTGGAGCAGGTGAGACCTGGGTTGGTAGCAATAGGAAACCATGGGGTTTTGGCGCGGGCCAGCGGCACAGAGTGGTGCTTACGAAGTCTAATCCGGTGGCAGATTGTTTTCGGGACCTCATTCTGAGATTTAATAACAGGCAAGAAGTTCTTTTGGAATTAACCTACCCTCCTTTGCCCTCACATCCGGTCCTCATTGGAGGTGATGAACAGTTGGTTAATACCTTCTGGATAACAGCCCCTTCCCAGGCTTGAAATGGAAGTCTCATCTAAAATGACAGGATGTGAACTGAAGCATAAAGGTGCCTTTGACACGATCTAGTCAACCCCTCTGCAGAGGAAGCGGGCACACTCGCCCTCCAGTCTGTGGTGGCCCCAGAAGTTCTGATGTCTAGCCATCGGTTCCTCGTCTCACTCAGAGACTCAGCGGTTCCACCCCCCTCCTCTCGGAGCCTCTCCAAGATCCACTGTCACTCCTGCCTCCTGGAATCCACATGCTTGGCTTTCAGCTGGAGGCTCCTTGAACTCTCCAAGCCCGGGGTCGCTCCACCTCTAAGATTCCTTCTGCCTTCCTTCCTCCAGCTTAAACCATACCTGCCCCAGAAGATTCTCCCCAGTTAGCACAGCCACCTCTGGTTATTCCTTTCCTTTGTGTCCTCTCAGTTTCTAGTAATGAAAACACCATTTTTCTGCATTTTGGAGGGAATGATTTGTTTTAGACAAGGAAAAAACTTTGAAAACATATGCTATTTCTTGAACTGCCAATGGTGAGTCACCTGAGTGATTTTTTAAAGCTAAGTTTTCTGTAAGGACACATCACCTATTCATTCTGTCTTTTATAGCCAAGACCATTACAATATAAATTAACTTTTTTCTTCATGCCAAGCGGCACCATCATTAAAAGGCATCCATCTTCCTGTCCAAACCGCCTCTCCCACATCTTTCCCATTTCATACCAGCAATACCATCCTTAGAGTTGCCCAGAAGAAAATGCGGAATCTTCCCTGCCTCCTCTGTGTCCGTCGCTTCCCACATCCATTCTAACAGGAGATCCTGTGGGCCCCACCTCCAACCTACATCCAGAACTGCACTGCTCCTCGAACTTGGACCCACGCCTCCATCACCTCTTGCCTGGACCGTGGCATCGCTTCCTGACTGGCCTCCCTTCACTCCCTGGGACCCCTCCCACCCAGGTGTGTTCTCAACAGGGCAGGAAAGGTGATCCTGTCCTAGGGAGTGAGTTCAGGCTGCTCCTCTGCAAGAACCTCAGCAATGCCAGCTTCCTTCTCCAGAATGCCAGCCAAGGTCCTTCCAGTCTTCTGCCTCGTGGCTTAGCAAGACGGCTCTGGAAAAGTGCACGCATTTCCCAGTCTGGGTGTCCACTTGCTCCAACACTGCTTTGCACATTCAGGTCGGAGACTGCGCCCCAGAGCCGAGACCCTAGATGAGCGCTGGTCGGGCGACACAGTGCCAGACGCACTGTTTGTGCTCGATGTGCTGCTGGGTCGGAATGCTCGTCACTGTGCTTCCCACTGCCTCTGCGGCCTGACGGCCCTTCCAGCGACCCTTACCTCCCTACTTCGCTGCCCTGAACACAGGGGGCGGTGGCTCACTGCCTCTGCTCGCAAGGCCTGGCTCTCTTGAGAAGTGAAAACACACGCTCAGTGACTCCGTGGCCTATGAGAGGCCTCTGATGATCAGTTGTATCCATCCGAAGGGCTGTCTACCCCTCAGTTGTCTATTTACAAGAAACCCCCAACCCAGACTTGAGAACCATCTCCCCTTCCTTGTCCTGAGTCTGGAACAGGCGTTTGATGGGCAGCAGGTGGTCACACTGTACAAACGTGGGAGGCTCACCCCCAGCCCTGCACATGGCCGAGGATCACAGCCTAACCCCACAAGGCCACCCGCAGCCTAAGTGTGGGGGGAGTCTGTGTGTGTGTGCACACACGTGTGTGGCAGAGAGGGGTGGGGGGGAATGTTGAGGTACAATGGAAAAAGCATGGCACCGAGTTAGAAATTCTACCTTTTAATCCTGACTTTGATATTAATTTGCTTCTCATCTGCGGAATATTCCAATCTTTGTGCCCTCAGTTCCTCAGCTACAAACATCAATGAACTGAGCCCAATTAGTGATAAGAATATGTTTGTACTCCTCACACTCATGACTGCAGCAGGTATAACTTATCAACCAAGTATTCTTTCCTGCTGGACAAAGATTTGTCATCTCAGTCATGCTTAGCACTCCGGAAGTCACTACCAAGCAATTGAAGGTAGAATATGAGATAAACACTATTTGCCTTCAATGATTCAAGGCTTCTGAGTCTATTATTCCCTGTTGTCATAGGAATAATAGTTTTCCATGTTAGCTACCAAGACTTATTTATTAAGATAAATGTTACTTTGAAATGTATTGCCTACAAAATACATAATAATATTGATAAGAAATACTACTTATTGAGTATCTATTATGTGCCAAGTCGTAGATGTTTAGTGTATGCACAAATCTACATGTTACATGCGCTTGGTCATCAGAACAGTCTTTTAAGATTGGTGTTTTATTTTCACTAGGAAATTAAAGCTCAGAAAGGCTCAGCGACTTGCTCATACTTACATTTCTAAATTGAAATTATTTTTAAATTTCTTACTTATAAGATCAGTAACTTGGCAACATATTCCATTGACCAGGCACTAGGGGAAAAGAAACTTTCATCCATGCTGGTGGAAACACAAAATGTCCTAACTCCTTTGAAGAAAAATTTGGCAACACCTAACAAAACTATGCAGGTATTTGCTTTAAGGCCCTGCAAGTCCACTCCTGGGCATTTGCCCTTAACACACACCTCCACGAATTCAAAACACACACGCACAAGCGTATTCATTGTGGGATTATTTGTGACAGTAAAATATTGTAACCTAAATGCCCACCCATAAAACACTGTTTAAACAAACAATGGAGTGATAGTAGAATGAAAAAAATCTCTGTTTATTGTAATAGAGTCATTTCAGTACATAACCTTAAGTGAAAAAAGCAAGAGACAAAAACGAAAGATACAGTGTGCTACCTCTGTGCAAGAAAAAGGTGAACTAAGGATATACGTGAACATCTCTCCCCTGCCCATCATCTAACCCAGGTAATCAGCTATCCAGCCAGCCATCGATGATAGGAACAAGGTAGAAGGGGTTTGGAGAGAGATTTTGCTGAGTATACTTTTTTACGTAGTTTTGACTTATGAAACATGTCAATGTTATATATTTTCAAAAAATACAACTAAATTAAAAATTTTAGTATAAAAAATTAAGCACTAAGATGATATACAAATAATTTCAGCAGTATATGAAATTAATAACATATCCATATAGAAAAAAATTAATTCAAGTAAACTGTAAGCACACTCTCTAGATTGTATACCCATGTAGGATGTATAGACACTGCAAATAATTGTACAATTTTACCCACTAGGTTTGTTATTGGTGGTGTAATTCTGACACTATTTTGTATGTACATTGGATAAAACTAAGGAGCAAATATTTTATTGTTGGAAACCTCAGGTGATTTTCACTGAGGCAAAGAGAGATACAAAGAAGAGGATAAAGAAAAAGAATCTTAGTGTTGTATTTCGATTGCGCATAGTATAAACTCATGGTTTTATGATACATTATATAAGTAGTTTTTTTTTTTTTCAGTGAAAGGGCCTAGGAAAAATAATATTTCTCTTCTAATTGCATCCAGAATTCCATCTTCAAAAATGTATTTCCTGTTAAAAGGAACCAGGTCTCCTCAGAAAACCAGAAGATTCCTGGCCTGAGACGAGTGAGAGCAAGCACAGGGTGAGCCCGGAACACCTTGTGCCAGGAGGCAAAGACGTGCCCAAAGAATCTCATGCGCTTTTGTCTCATGATAATGTCACCACCGCAGGTAGCTGTGCCTGTCCGCAGGGTGCCCAGGAGTGACAGGACCCCCGATTAAGCTTCAGGTGGACCCTCTTCTCCGAACTTCACCTGATTGCTTGGACCACTTCATTTCTGGGGTCACAAGCCTGTAAACTTCCTACAGTCTCTCCCTCAACACCTGTTTCTTTTCACATCATATTGGTGACCTTCGGACATGCCTTTGAATGCATATTTTGACACATTCTTTTCCTACAAACTAACTGATCCACTTTCTTCCTTAAATACAGTATGATAGAGTCTCCCTTTGAACTTCACCTCTGGAAAAATACTGCCCTCTTGACAGCAACCTGAGGAACTCTGGTTAAAGAGCTCACCATGCCCTTCATTAAAAAACTTCGTGCCTCACCGCGCTAGTGTGGGGCGCCTACTGACTCCGGGTTAAAAAGGGAATTTTGTGTGTGCTTTCCAGAGGTTAGTTAGACCACGGGCTTTTGACTGTGGTGGGAGCCAATGGAATGGATGGCGCCCAGCTGTCTCTCATGGAGACGATGAGACCAGTGATGAGAAACAAATTAAACTGAAGCTTGGAGTGGTTTAGGTTCAACTTGAGGAACAACTTCCTGTGAATAAAAGATGCAAAAAATTGGAATGGCTTTCTAAGGAAGAGAACACAACATTTTCTGGATGTCTCCCAAAATGGAATGAGTTTGCCCTTGGATAGTTAAAATGATACCCTTTTATTGTAACGTAATGCCTCAAGATCGTTCCACTACTGAGATTCTTTAACCCATTTTTGGAGAAAACAAAATAATGAGAAGAGTAGACATCATTATGAAAATGACAAAAGAGCACTTTTAAAAAACAACGACAAGATCATTTCAAAATAATTTAAATTTATGATTTGATAATGGTTCGATGCGATTCAGACATTTTGGGGGTGTTTACTAACAAGATGATCCAGGCACACTCCTCGTTCTCAATCTGTTCCCTCTCTAGTCAGTCCGTAAGGCAGTGTGTGAAACAGACCTCCACGACAGCTCTTGAGGAGGGCTTAGGGAGAGGAGGTGAATTCTTCCTGCAGTGAGGTTTGCGGAGTCTTCACGGAGAAACTGACTTTTGAGGGGGCCCTGAAGGATGGACAGGACTTTGGTAGAGTTACAGCGGAAGAACACTTTTAAGATTCCTTTTAAAGGGATCCGAATTAGTAAGGTCTGGAATTAATAAATGCTTGAGCTAAGCAAAGGGTAGAAGGATGTGGCAAGGGGAGGCGCTGACGTAATAAAAGCAGTCCAAACAAGAGTGTGCCCCTCCAGCTCCCTGTCAGGAGAGACGGACATCCAGAGCATGGCTGACCTGGGAAGGCCAGGACAAGGGGGTGGGGGGGCAGTGGGACCCCAGCAGATGCACTGAGAATGCCAGAGTCCAATCCTGGAAAATCCGTCTGAGGTGAAATAGAAGCGTGATCCCCGCAAACAGTCTCACTGGAAAGCCGCACCCCACCCAGCGGACCATGGCACATGCGGGGCCTCAGGCCTCTCCACCTTGGTTTTTCAAACACCCCGGCCTCGCACTCCCCAGCTCCACCAGTCCTGGGTCACCTTCACGACGTTCCCCACACCCCTGCCCCAGCTGCACTGACATGTACTTAGTATTTGTCTTCAACTTAAATCATTGTTTTTACTTAAAAGGTGAAAAAGTTGGCATTACCATAAGCAGAAAAACAGTGTCATTTGCTATTAATAGAATAAAACCATAGAAGCAAATTCAACTGAAGGGAAATGATGTTATTAAATTCCAGCTAAATGTCACTCTCTGCCTGCGGCTTTGAGCTCGACGCCGGCTCTGTGAAAATTTTAGGCTGGAATCTGTTACATGCTGAAGACCTTCTTGTACTAAACTGAGAATTTCTTCTAGACCAAATAGAAGGATGGAAATAAGTGAAACAGGGATCTCATCCAGGGCCATCTAGTGCGGTTAACAAGGACCAACTTTAAAAACAAGACTTCCTTTGAGAGGCAGCTCTCGTATGTCAGTCTGCTTGCGTCTCATTATTGTAAAATCATCCTCCTTCTAACACTTGCTCCTTGTTTCTTTTAGTTCTTACTTGTAGTTTCCCCAAGTGTAGACTTAAGCAACAAAACATGGATCATCCGTCAAACGTGTCTGGCTATACGCAAAAGAAAAAATGTTTAAAGAATGAAGGAGCTGAATTTTCCATGATACGAGTGAAAACCAAAAGGGCTGCGCACATTCCGTGCTTGTGCTTTCCTTTCAGGGGGGACGACGGAGGGAACCCAGCAAACCCTCAGTCACACTGCAGAAGACAGATGCTCATCCGGAAGGAAACAACTACGTCAGAGCCTGTGAGCTTCCCACCTGAAAGGCTCTTTCCGATGTGGGTTCAACCCAATTAATTTATCTTAACTTCATGTATCTTAACCACCCAGAGACATACTCCGGGCAGCCGCAATAATTTTGATGATGCTACAATCTGAACCCAAGCAAGACAAGATTCGACTGGTGCTTTACTTAATTCGATGAGCCTCACCCGTGCGCACTTGGAGTGGCTGATTCACAGGCGGGCAGTGGGGCAGCCGCAGCCCCCTGCCTGGGGAAGCACCGGGTAACTGAGGCTGGTGGCTTTCCCGGGCGGGTGATCTGATTCCCTTTGATGTTTGTATCATGCTAATAACATTAACAAGGTCCCAAAGGACAGGTAATGAAATTTCGGACATGCTATACGTGCGGCCTCCTCTGCCGGCAAGGCTGGCCGCTTCCCACGCAGCTTCTCTCCCTCAGGGGCACTGGCTCAGCGTGTGGGAAAGCCAGGGCAGGAATTAGCAAACACAGGCAACTACTGACACTCTTCACATTTCAAACCTGATACCCCTGCTTTTAAGAATATCAAGAATATGCAGAGATCAAGGTGAGAAAAATATCTAAAACAGTCATAAGGAATAGAATGTGGTTGCCAGGGGGTGGGGGTCGGGGGACTAAAGAGGTAGCATGGAAGGGTATAAAGTTTCAGTTACACGAGATGAATAAATTCCACAGATCTGCTACACATATGACGTTGTCCCTACAGGTAATGATGTTGGGTTGTACAGTTAAAAAGCTGTGGAGAGACTAGATCTCAGGTGTTCTTACCACAATAAAAAGAAAAAAAGGAAGTGGCTGGATCAACATTAATTTGGCACAAGTACAGGAATAATGGCTGGAAACATCCTCTAATGTCTGGCAGCGATGGTAGCTTAATGCACAAAAAAATCCCACTTTGACGTTTCCCCAAAATTGCTTATATCACTTTAAATGTGATTTAGAAAGAAAACAAATGCTAAGTGCCATTAGGAGGAATTGAGACTCCTTACTTGTAATTTAATTAGCGGTGAGTCAGTAAAGAAATATTGAACTGTGTCTTTAAAGAGCTTTCCAATGAATAATTAACACTTGCGGGGGGCACCGTCACCCTGACTTCACTGTAAACTTGGAATATGAAAATTCCTCTCCACCCAGAAATGTTTGAAATCTGGGAGGACAGGTTGCTTTGCACAGCTCACGCCTGACTATAACACACAGGAGGGGGCTGTGTGCGAGGACCACAGTCAATATCCACGTCTCCAATCTTCCCGATCGGGTGGAAAGGGCTTCCCTCTGTGTGTGCGTCTGGAAGGCAGGTCTTAGTTCTCAGGGCAGAACTGAAAGTCGGGCGAGGGTTGGGTGGAGGAGAGGAGGAGGCTGTGGCTTAATGTACATATGAACCAGCCCAGAAGCTAAAGTTACTTGAAAACTAAGCAATTGTCAGACAAGAAATTAGGAACAGTAGGCAGGTACTGACCATCGCCAGTCAAGACAAGGAAGGCATCAGCCGGTGGACCTAGAATCCGTTTTAATATGGACCCAAGTTGCAGAATTTCCAAAGATGCCAGGTAAGTGGGCCGTGCGTGTTCTGATATTTGTGGTCATCTACAATTGTTATTAAAAGCAGCTCACTGAATGAAAACCAGGGAAGTGCTGTTGCTCTAACATGGCTGCTTGATTTTGAAATTCAGCAAGTAGGACAATGTAGTCTTGGTTTCAAAATGCGTAACGTATTCCCATTCACTGCAGCAGGTGTTTTTAAGACCCTGACTCCAAATTCAACCACACTAAAGCATTATTTGAAAGTTCTGAAAATCATTTTGGTTTCCTTCTGTTGAGAAAAATTGCCTTCTTGTTTTAAAAATTCAGATTCCACCTGGCTTTGTTAGCTAAATCAGAGAGCAAAAATGTCATGTGATGATGGCTTGTTTTGGCTTCAACTAGAAGAAAGGGAGACCATAAAATCACCAGAATTTTCTCATATATTTTTGTTAACTTGGGGCCAATGTGTACTGAGCCTTTACTACAAGCAAGGGTGGGCTTCATCGATATTGGGTGTGGACAGAGACAAGAGCCCTTCGGTAATCAGCTCACTGATGTTTAAATGTGTTCAAAAGTCTACGGATTATACAATAAATGCTCGCTCACAGGCACCTGAAAAGAGCAGACAGAAAACTTGGAGCTTGAACTTGGCTCTCATTTTCTGGCAGCGAAAGTGGAAAGGGAGCTGATTTCTTGCTGTTGTCGTTGTTGTTGTTGTTGCTGTTGTTGCTGTTGTCTGAGAACAAGGAGGCGCTCACGCTCCTCTGCAGTGGCAGCGCCTGCCCTGGAAGTAAGTCCCACTTCATGAGTGACTTTCCGACCAACGCTTATCAGCAAAGCCAGTGTCACCTGCACCAGCATAGGATGGATTTGTTTTTGCATGTCATGTACTTTGACAGGAGACTGTGACCACTCACACTCATACACAGCAGAGGCAGCGATTTTTGTTCTATTTTGGAGAATGTGCAGCGCGGTCATTCACGGGTCAAAAAATTTGAGGTAACAGCCCTTTTTTCATTGGTTCGGAATATCTTGGTTTCTATTATGTTGATTGTTTGCAAATACAAAAAAAAAAAAAAAGCATTCCGTTCTTCTGAAAATAGCTAACAGTAAGACATCCAGAAAGATGCATGAGGAAATACTTTACAACTATTAACTGTAATTTGCTCAGAAGGTTGCCCAAGTTCAGTGTCATTAAAAGCTTTTAATAGATGATTTCCTAACAGGACATAATGGTTCATAATGACTTTGATATTTTCTCTTTACTCAAAAGTTCTGTGTGTTTTTAAGAACACATTTCAATTATCACCAAGTAAACGTAAAATTTATTGGCAAGGACAAACATCAGTATACAATGCTATAGAAGTAGATGTCCACTGATCCAAGTTCCAGCAGTGAACATCAGTACAACCCTGGCCTGGTCTTTGGCATTCTATTCTCTGGCTGGTCTGTATCAATTTTTCCTTCCTGGGGCTCCATAGAATAACTGGATAGACAGGTGACTTGCTTGGCTTCGGTGAAAAAGAAAAATGGTTATCTCGAGGTCTGCGAGGTCAGGAAGTGTTTGGAAATTGAAATTCTTCACTCACTAATGTGAATTTAGGGACTAAGATTGTGTGGCCCTATTGACTGAGACACCATCCTCCTGAAACGCCGGAGGGAGGGTCGTAACTGTTTGTAACCGGGTGCTCGTTCATTCAGCAGATGTTCAGGGAGCCCCTCCAAGCTCAGCACGGTGCGGAGCATGAGGAGGTGATGCTGAAGGGAACGGTCCGAACCCCACGGCACCGAGCAGGGAGGCAGGCTGAGCCGAAGCCCCTCGTGAACACATGGGGACAAGCTGCAGCAGGTGCTGCTCTGCATCAAGGCTCTCCTACGGCGTGGGAGACGCAACGAGCACCCCGGGTGCCCCAGGGGTCACTGGCGGCAGCCGGGGGGGCACCAGGCTTTGGTACGCCTGGTGGGACAGAAGAAGAAGGGAGTCTCCTCTTCTTATTTACATGACGTTTGAACGTTTGGCAGGAGGAAAACCTCTGGCCTAGAAATTCCAAGATACCTGGCAGGGATTTCGTTCCTGGAGGTACGGTAAAAATGTCACAGAGGCAAACTCGCAGAGTTTCACAAAGACCGTGTGCGGAGCGACAGATGCCGAGAGAGGAGAGAACTGCAGGGCAGCTCAGGCTGAGCGCAGCCGCCTGGGGGTGGGACACCAGAGAAGGGGGTGCGTCCCGCTGTCTGCCAGTGCCCTGTGTGCCAGGCACACGCAGAGTGTGCTTCAGTCCGCAAACCTCCCGTCAACCCCCTCTCGGGAGATCGCTTCTCATGACCGGTTTGCGACCCTGTTTGCTCAGTAAATGGCCACCACTGCCACCTCTACTTTAAATGGATTCCGATGGAGCGTGTCTAAGCGAGCTTTAGCTCCCCAGGGCCTGAGACAGTCACACAAGCCCTGTCCTCGATTCCAGAAACCCTGTGTTGCAGGCGAGCGCCGGTTGTTCTCCTGCCTCGGTAACTGGACAGCGTGTCTGCAGGGTGCTGCGTGCGCGAAGTGGAGCGCGCCGAAGGGGGGGGGCGTGAGTGTCCTGTGAGCGCTTTCCCACCCCGAGTTCCTCTCTGAGGTGCCCTCAGTCCTGCAGGGCGCCCCCACAGTGGCAGGAGGTGCACGCGGCCGGCCAGGTGGGGAGTGCCGCTCTGCGCTTTCTCCAGGGCCATGGAAGCCAGCTCGCTGTGACAGTCACACTTACTCAGTCCTCTTCCGCTTTGCCGACTGCAGCGGGCTTCCAACCGTCTGTAAATGTACGTACGGTTTATTCTTTATTCTGTGCAACGAACGGAGCACCGAGCTCTAATTTAGGGGACGCTAGGCCATTCTGCACATCTGTCCCCCTGGACACCGTTTTAAGTGAGTTCAAAGTACGGGTGTGTTTGGGGCGGGGACAGGCGGTGGGGTCACTCGGACGCTGGCGTTCAGTATGGAGGCAACCCTGTCGACAGACACCGCTTGATGCCACTGATTTGTTTCACAGTGACAAGTGTGTCCACTGAAGCTATTCATCGCCCTTTGAAATTAGATTAAATGTTTCCCTCCCCATCTGATTCTAATTTTGATCGATGCTAGTAATCTTCCCCCACAAACACGGAAATTCAAAATTTAACCCACGAGTTATAGCTCTAAGGAGACAGAAGGGGGCGGATTCTTTAGCATCACTGAGGAGGAAGGTGTGACAGGCGGCAGTCCGCTGGGGTGCGGCCCGTTCGTCTGTGTTTTTACACCTGACCTTGACTTCGTGGTTCCCTGCAACCCTCTGCTCAGCGCTCAGCGCCTACTCAGCACCCTCCACATGGTGCTCATTCTGATTCCTGTGCCTCTGTTTACGTGATTCTCTTTAAAAAATATTTTTATTGTGACATATTTCCTTTCAGTCTAATGATCTGTTTGTGTTACTCAGCAAGCATTTCTTTATTGAGTATCTACGGCAGGCAGAGGCTGTGCCGGGGGCGGGGGGATAAACCAAGCAGCCTGACCCTGTAAGAGTTCAACACCCGAAGACCTTCCCCTGTTCCCATCCCCACTTCCCCATGAAGGCGTCCTCGTGGGCATCTGGCTGGCTGGCCTCCCTTCCCCAGACATCTGGGTCATCTATGGTCTAAGTGATACCGCTAAGGTGTTGTGCACGTGGACAAAGGGTGGGCGTGTCTGCAGCGGGCTTGTACCGGCTCCTTGGAGACCAGTGTGCGCACCTCCTTCCAGCCCTGAATTTGGTGGCAGCCGCAGTGGGAGGAGCTGCCCCACAGCGAAGGGCGAACACTGTGGACGGCTGGTATTCAGCTGCATTGATAGACGCCACTTGGTACCACTGATTTGTTTCACAGTGACAAGTGTGTCCGTTGAAGTCGTGTTGAGTCAGAGTTGTTTTTCGAGAGAGCTGTTTTTTACGGACAAACCACCGCGTGTAACGCTCACTTCAAAACACACCTCCCGTACACTGCAGGTGCTCCTGCGGACAAGCCTTCAGTCTGTGTGTGTGATCTCCCTAAGGGATGGACTCAGGGTCACCGTGACTTCCGAGATCCCCCAGCGCTGGGCAGACAGGGGTGTACACGGACACTCTGATCGCTGTGAAAGCGCGTGTCGTGAACGACGTTCACTTTGCTGTTTCTGTTACTCTGAATTTTACAATGCTGCCCTTTGAAATACTCTGACAGTGAATTGCTTCCCCTCTCCCTGTGGGGCAATTTCATAAACATGAAAATAGCACGTACTTGCAGCCCAGAGAGACACCTCCCAGTAAATGACAGTCTCTCTGGTCCTGTGCATCCCCGGCGCTGCCAAGCACTGGGACACGAGCCACCTGCTCGGTCTATTTCTCGGTCCCACTCTCGGCAGTGGGCCACACCCAGCAGGTCTCCTCCAGAGGCCCCGCTCGACGCTGGTGGGTCATGAAGAGTCTGAAGAAGGGGCGGGGGCGGGTGTGAGGGACGTGCTTCTGGAGCAGCACAGGGTCCTTGGCAGGGACCGCAGATCCGTGGGAGTGACATGGGGGCAGATGGCAGCAACACCGGCCACAGACAAGCGTCCCAGAGACCTGGCCTTTCTGTGTCTCCACTTCTCAATCCTCCAGTTAGACAGCAAAGCTCGGTTCTCGCGTCTGCAGACCCAGCTCCCCACAACAATCGCGCAGGGGCACGTCTGTGGGGAGCTTCCTGGGCTTCCTCGGGGGCCATGTAAGAGACCACAGATGACTGGGTCTTTCTCCTGTTTGGCCTGTTTCTTCGGGAAACCACCTCGGTGTTCAATCACTTTGTCCATTTTTAAACTGGAAAAAATGCTTTTATATCCTTTATTGTAGCAAAATGAAAATAGAGAGCGGATGACGATTTGATCCTGTATCCTGAGACGGTAAAGAAAGTCATGCCCTGGCTTTCTTTTCTCTCAATCCTAGTGTGGGAGGTGGGAGGGGAGGGGTTGAGGGGGCTCGGGGCTTGGTGATGTGACTGCTTCCGTTTATGTCGCATCAGAAAATGAAACAGCATCCACTTCCTTTCCGGTCGTGCCAGAACTCCCAACGTGCCGACCATGTGGCTCGCTGTCACCCCGAAGCTGTCCCTCCAGGTCCCTGTCCTGACCCCTGCCCTCTGCAGTGGCCTTGAGTAAGCCCCAGTCCTAGGGGAGGAAGCCCAGGCAACCCAGCCGTGTCCCCATTTTGATTGTCCAGTGGTTTCAGAATTCTCATCTGGAAAGAAAAGGCTTCGCACAGGCGTTGTCTTCCCCTCCATGTTAATGACAGGCAAGGGACTCTGTCCTGCCAGCCGCACAGCTCATGTGGCCCTGGTGCAGCCGTCCTGCAGGTCACGCAGCACTTCCCAGCCCCGTCCCCGTGGACCCAGGAGGGTGGCTCCTTCTGGCTGGGCTGTGACCATGTTTCTGTGCCGGTTTCCCCTGAATCCCTGGCTGGGCAGGCGTCACACTTTCCGGGTCAGGGATACAGCAACCGCATCCATCACCCCCGCTCCGGCTGTGACCAGTTCTCTGGCCTGGGCTGGGCTGGGCCAGAGGAAGTGCGAACATCCATCTTTTTGAACCACGGATTTACACAGGGCTGAGGAGCCTCTCAAGGGAAAACACACGCGTAAAACAACTCAACACTCTCTGGCATTTGAGTCCAGACATGTCTGGCAGATGGGGGGCAGCGGAAACCGGGTCAGCAGATCCGAGGCGGACAAGACAAAGCTCCCAGGACGAGCCAGGCACGGCCCCGGCAGCAAACGTGCACGGGGTGCCAGCTCAGTGCCATGCCCCGCACCGAGGATGGACCTCATTTTTGCATGTTTACCGTGGGTGAAGATGAAGAGCAAGGAGAGAATAAGGAGACCAGCCCACGGGGGGCCTCTGGGTGTGCTTCTGGCCATCCCATCGGGGCAGTGTTAAATTACGGTTTTCATAGCCTCACGGGACCAGGGTGTGGGGGACAAAGGCACGGGAGAGCCGGAATGCGTCCTGTCCGCATCTCGGGCACGTGTGGACGATTTCCCCTGGATCGGTCCTGAGATAAGTGCGCTGGGCACCCGGACTGCTGCCAATACGTTCCCACTGCTGTTTGCCCAGCACGGGAGGAGCTGCCAGCTATGATGTTACGTAACAATAATAAATGCAAACAACAACTAAGAAAAGCGGCACTGGTGGTTCAGACAGCTGGTGTCCTGAAGTCACCCAAGACCACAGGAGTTAGCTGACAACAGCAAGGTGCCCGAGGGGCCACTGAGGCCCAGGACGGCCACCTCTGCGAGACAAACACCCGCGTGGGAACACAAGCATCAGCCCCACTGACTGCCGAGTAGGCAGCGCACAGCTCACAACACCCGGCCCGGCATCTCCGGGGGAGCTGCACCAACTCCAGAGCAACGTGCAGGAAAAACGACAGCGCTCGGTAGTTTACGACGCCCTTCAAAGAGGCAAGACCCTTCGAAGTTTGGGGAGAGTCCATAAAGTAACTGGGACTCTCGTTTACTGCCATTTTGCATTAATTTCCCCAACGCTACAGCCTTTTAAACATAACCTGCCAGCTTCTCGGGGAGCCTACCAACCTTCAGCTCTACCCTAACAACCAGCAGCCAGCGGCCGGTGGCAGAGGAGACGAGGTCTGTCCTGTCACATCTGAGCTCATGCACGTCGCTCCCACACCAACCGCGTGGTCTGTGCTGCGCGCACCCACCCCGCCGCTGGGCACCCTCTGGGCTCTCCTTCCTTGCAAGGTTTTCATCAGGCCTTTCAACAAACTGCCCCAAGCCTACGTGTCCCAGTCGCCCCTGGCTTGAAACCAAATTTTTAACATTTACATGGGCTAGGACTGTTTTGACTGCTTTTTGGGTGAAACTATTTCTTCAAACCTGAAGCATTTTTACGTTTTTTTTGGCCAAGTCTTCCAATGACATATCGTTGGAATCGTTGATGTCATACGTTTCATCATCCGCAACTAAAACTGAACATTCCTGTTGACGTATTAAGAACCAGTTTTGCAAAATCGGTATTTGGGCAAACTGGTCATTCAGCGACTTCAATCTTACCTTGCCAAGCACTGCGTTTCGTGAGCTGGTTTACAGACGTTGGAGGCACCAGGTCCCCACTCACACTGAGCAACTTCCAGAGAATATAGAGATACTCGACCTTTGAGGTATTTTGGCTGCAACGGTATTTCCAATGGCAAACATGCACGATGACAACACACTATGTGTTACACAAATAGTTAATGAAGGGACAAGACCGTGAGAGATTAGGCTCCAGGAGCTGAGAAGTGTCTTGATCACAATTCGGAGTTTGTGCGTAACTTGGAGGAGGCCCCGGACTCTATGTTTGGAGATTACATCACGTCTTCATCCACATACCTCTGGGCCCTTCCATGGCACCTACAGACACTTTGATTTCACCGTCTAGGCCGTGGGGTCCCCACTCGGTGAGAGCTATGACAATTAGTATTGTTTGCATGGTAATGTATTACTTACATAAGTTTTTTGCCTACCATTGTTTTTATTAATAAAGCAATGAGCCAGGTATACTGCAGTAAATTTTTTATAAGGAGGAAGAACTTTGTACAGCAAATAGAAAAATATTTCAATTCTTCAGCTAACACTTCAATGTACTACACATTCACATGTAGAAATTTCAGTTATTTCAGGAACCCAGCTCCTTCTCCCCGAAGCTCGTTCCGCGTGGATGGACAGACAGACAGACTCCACCACTACTGTAGTTTGACTCTAAGGCAGCCCTTCCTGAGACAGGAGATAACAAATTCAAGAGGAATTGATTTGGCTGAGGCTAACACCGGGACAGAGACAACTGGAAGGGCTTCTCGGTAAAATCAGGAATCGAACTGATGCCACCAGAGAGAATGGGCCTCTCTGACTTCATAGAGAGACAGAAGCCCAAGGGGCAACGTTTGGCCGCAAGACCAGTGACAGCGCGTGCACTCGTACAAAACTGTTCTCCTGGTGTTCGAAAGGAGAGCTGTCCCCGAAGGACCACCCTGCCCTGCCCCCACCAGGCTCTGTTCCAATCTATCCCGGAAAACAGCACAAGGAATCACTGCCCTGCCCTGAGCCGTGGTCACACAGCTGGTGGGCAGGGATTAATTAATATCTGAGTTACAGCAGCACCCTCCAAGGAAACCCGTGCCCAAACCCCTACTCCGACCACAACATACTGCTGTGCTGTAAATGCGGATGTGAAATCCCTGGGCACTGAAAACCAAAATAGCCACTTAAGTGTTTTTCCTAAAGTAGGTTATAAGAATCGTCTTTTAACAAAGAGATAATTGGCTGCCATAAATAGTATGGTAAAAGTAGCCTCTTGTTTCTACTGTAAAAATTGAAATATATACATGAGCAGAGAGAAGACTCTGGATTCTAACCTTCAATTTTTAATGCTGTAGTCATTTTGCAAAATGTCGTGGTGTTTCATGGAATTGCTAAGCGGGCTAAGACTTTACCAGCAGATGATTACCTGCTTAGGCGCTGCTAATTTAATTTCCGATACACTTCTTCACTTAGTTAACAAGGGCTGTCCCTCACATTTAGCTCATATAATTTATAAATGATTAATGTGATTAAAACTTAAGTCTCGATCTAATTGTGGGAATGTGCCTATATGTGAAGCGGAGGTTGCAGGGTTAGGACATGTTTTTTAAAGTTGCCAAATAACAGGTTGACCAGCTGAATCCTGAGTCTGGAAAGTTTTCTAAGTCAAGGATAATAATGCTACCGCAGTAGCGGATGCCACCGAAACACGCCCGTCCTAAGTGCCGTGCTTGGCGGTGGTCTCTGCCTTGTGGTCGAAAGGCCGGTTCCACCTCACGCTGGAAGCGCAGGGCTCACGTCAAAGGGGCAGCAGTGGCAACTGCATGAGAAGCTGGTTCTGATAGGCTGGGTGCCGTCAGGACGCTGAGAAGGAGAACTGTGACTGGATGGAACTGAGCTACCTCTGATTGGTAGTTGGAAGTGACTATCATTTCATAAGTAGATGATAAAAACCATTCCGTATGTGAAGGAAACACTGAAATGGGGGGGGAGGGGTGGAGGAATACAGAATAGGAGGCCGGCCAAGGGGCTGTTATGAACACACGTGGGAGAACTGGTGACCCTGGACCTGTAAGAAAGTCATGGCAGGGAGAGGACGGAACAAGCGGGGCGGTGGCCGAAGGGGGAGGAAGGGGGAGAAAAGGGCAGAGGCAGTTTCCATTTCTCTAGCCCCCAGTGGGGGGCGCTCTGTTACAACAGGAACTGACCTGTAAAGGCCTTTTCGGGTGACGTCAGTGGATGTCCTCACCGTCCCAGTTCGACCAGGGGGAGGTCGCAGGAGGGGGCGTGCAGGTCAGACGGCAGAAGGAAGGGTGTGCTGGGCTGCGCAGGCTGCCTCTGAGTTTCTTTACCGAAGGCTGTGACGCCCAGACTGCTCCCTGACCTCCACCCTCAGAGTGCAGCCGGCACCTACCCCTCCCTGGAGCTCGCCCTTCACCCAGCCTGCACTTCTGCAACTCCTCCCTCCCCTCGGCTCCTCTCAGTTACCTACGCTGTTTGAATCACTACCAAAGAGCCATCAGTTTCGGAGATCAGAACCAGTCATCAACTGAGACACCCACCATCACCTTCCAAAAGTGGGCTTCAAGCAGAGCAGCCAGCACCCAGACAGAGCCAGACACTGAACTGACAAAGAAGAGTGGAAGGAAGTCATGTCATAATTTCTGCCTCATTATGATTTTTTAAAAAATCAATGAATGGCCTGGTCCACATAGGGAGGCAGTACCAAGTCTTGACACACGCTCAGAAAGAGAGGCAATGACGACAAATTTTGAGCGCTCACCACGTGATAGGTAGCGTTTTACATCCTTATCTCTCCAGCTCTACAAGATAGGTACTATTACTACCCCCTGTTATAGGTGCGGAAACCGAAGCTTAAAGAGATGAGGGAGATTGCCCAAGGTCACACAGCAAGTACCAGTCCAGGTTGAGGATTCACACCCAAGCCTGTGGCACGGACACCAAGGGCTCACGGTGCTCCCGTGACAAGTGGAAAGGAAAGGCCCTGGGTCTCCCGCTAAAGGCTGACAAACGTGGGGGGGCAGGAAGGGAGTTGCATTAAAAACAAACGGAATCCCCTCCAGGTTCTGCACGCTGGCTGCGAGGCCCCTGTTTTGGTGATAAGGAACCAATATTTTCAGAGGTAAGTAATGTGCTCAAGGTCACACAATTACGAAGTGGCACAACCCAAATTCTTCAGAGGACTACGATGCCTGTAGTAAGTTAGTGTTGAACTTCCATGTTGGGAGAGCTTGTGAGTACGGATTAACCTTGGAAATTAAAGTGCTGATCAAAAACACCGGATGCCTTCCCCAAAGAGGACTCCGTTATCACTAACTGAATTAAGGAGCCAGATCCGGTGCCTCAGGAGGGTACTTGTCCTCAGAGTAATCAGGCTCCTTGGCTTCGAAAACTGCATGGAATTCCAAAGCGGAGAAACCTTCGGCAGGACGGACCCCGTAGAGCCAGATCACGCAAGACCTAGGGGACAAGGCTGGACGACTGGGCGGCAACATTTCGGTAGGGCCACCGCAGAAAATGACAGTTCAGTGGAATTGAACTAAGGTTCAAACGCAGCGCGTCAGTTACAAGCATCTTATGATCTGGGTTTGTAAACTGTGTATTATATATCAATGAAATACATACTCACAATATAGAGAAGGACATTAATAGCACACGTCTGAGGCAGCGGCTGGAAACTTTAAAAGGTAACCGAGTGTTACGATGCAGCCGATGGTTATTCTCGGGGGACAGTTGCGCCTTCCTGGCCCCGCAGACAGGTTCTCCGTCCCACTAACAGATACCCTCCGCGGTTTCACTCACATAGGACCGTGCTGGGGAGTTTAGGAGTGGAAGAATAGCCTCAGGGGAGAATGATCTAACTCTGTAGTTCTCAAACGTGAATGTGTTCCGAATGCCGTGGGGCTTTTAACACAGATTTGGGGGCCGCAACTCCAGAGTTTCGGGCTCAGCAGGTCTCAGAAGAGGCCCGAACGTCTCCTCCAGCCGGTGCAAATGGCAGAGGCCTGTGGCCCGGGGAGACACTGATCCCCTCGGATCTAACTGTGCAGGCAGGTTGTTGCCTGGGCGACTATCACCCGGGAACATCTTCTTTTTCTCCTTTGTTTCCAGCAAGTACCAGCAAGAACGCACGACAACGTTCAGATCAAGATTCAAAAATGAAAAAAGTATTTGCATCTCTGTCCTCAACACAAACATAGAAGCCAACAAAATTCTACAGGATGAACCTCAAATCAGAGCAAAAGCTACCTACTTAACCTCCCACGAGCCCCGGCGTGCGGTCTGGGTGCGTGTTCACGCCGTGTTCAGGTTTACCTGATGAAGACGGAAGCGGGGCTGCTCAGCAGGATCGGGTGGGAGCAGCAGGGTTGGTGGCAGCTGACACAAACGAGGTGAAGAGCAGAGAGTGACTCACCCGGGGCAGCAGACTGAGGGAATGGTGACAGAGCAAGAGGCAGGAGGAGAAAAATTACTCAGTTTTCCTGTTTTCCTCTGCTTGTCAAATGCACAAACCACAGCTGCACTGAATGTGGAACAAAGAAAGGTTCCCAATGGCCCTGTGTGCCTAGCTGTGGGTCCCAGAATGTGAGAGCCAGGAGGGACGTCGTTTTACAGAAAGAGAAACTGAGACTCAGGAAGACTGAACAACCATCGCAAGCGCTTCCCGCTGCAAGTCCTGGGGCCGTGATCCAGTGTCCTCTCCGCCACGCAAGTCACACGCGTCCCTAAGACGAAAGGTGTTCTAGCGAGAGTGCAGAGAGCCCGAGGCTAGGGTCTGGGTTCTGGCTGTCCTCTGTGGACCGGTCATGTCATCAGTGTCAGGTCAGTTTCTTCTCTTCTAAACCAGGAATGACAAATCCTGTCCCCAGGGTTATTCTGGGGAGCACTGAGGGAGAGATGTGATGTCACATTTTGTAAATGCACTGTATGGGTCCCCAATACTCCAGAGGTAGCTCTGATGTGACAGGAGGGCCACAGATTACAGACAGAAAGGGCCAAGTGTCTGAAGGGAAAAAATGTATCCAAAATGAAGAACCCTAACAAGTGACTCCAAAAGACTTCTTTGTCACATTCCAGTGCTGAATGGCACACACTTTGGGGGAAAAAACAAAAAACAAACAAGCAAAAAGCAGGAAAGACTTCAGCAAGTAACACCCAGGCTGTGCTGAGGGCCGGCTCCAGCCAGGAGGCTGAGCAGGCCTCACTCGAAGTCTTTGGCATTAGTCACATGTCCCACAGAGCCGCTGGGCTCACTCCTGCTCTCCATGCCACGGCCGCTGCTGCCCGGCCCCGGCTGCGGAGGTCCTCGGTCAGGGATAGCCGGACCCTAACTTTCAAGTGGCTCGATAGCTCTTCGAATCACCAGGAGCCTCCCAAACCTCTGGTTTGGGGATCAGAGTCTCCGTGGGACTTGGCCACAGCGAGGCCCTTCCCATTGATGGGGATTGCAGCTGTGAGGCCCCAGACTCCCAGGCCTGGACGCTGCTGGCCTGAGCTCCAACAATCAAGCTCTTGAAGTCAGATGGTGACCTCTGTGACAGAACCAAAATAACCAAGGTCATGCTGGGATGGGATTGGGAAAACTCAGCCTGAATTAGCACCCATGATATACCGCAAGAAAAACAGAGGTTACTTGTCTCCACGGTCTATGTTTAGCAGAACATGCTCCTTAGAAAGCTGGGATGTGGAGCCGCTATTTATAGAAAGTACCGTGAGCATGTTCAGGACCTTCGTTGGTGTAACAAAGCCAACCGTGGGGAGCCGCAGAAGGGTGCTTACCGTCAGCGTTGACGACCGAAGCCCCCTGATGGGGATGCAGCTGGGCCACGCACCGGGGCTGTTTGCTCACCGGTCATGGGTGCTGTGGGGATCAGGAAGCTGTGAGGAAGCAGGGAAGCACCGATAGAAAATGAATTTTTTTTTAGTTAAAGTGAGTGTCCTACTGGACAAGGGATGCAACGGGACGGTCACCCATCCCAGTGCCGTCGGGTCGAGCGGAAAACACGCTACAAGGAAGAAAGCCGTGAAAAGAAACATGACGTGGTGTGAGGTGTGCGTTTGCCGTCACCGACCTTTCGGCATGTTACCAAGGAAAGTGTTACCGTTCTCATTCCGTAATGTGTTCGTTCAGCTTAATAAGCACTTAGTGGGCATGTGCGTGCTCCACTCGTACAGGGAAGACGTGACCCATCGTTATTTTTCCTTCTGAAGAGTTTGCGGCCCCGGGCAGGGTGCTTTGCTCTCGGTGGGGCCAGCACTGGTCTCTCTGGTGCCTCTGGGCGGTGCAGGCGACCCCATAGGGAGACGTGACAGCCGGATTTAGGCCCCCGCCGGCGCCCCCAGCCAGGCGACGCTGTGCAGTGGGCAGACTTGGCTGCCTCGCTCCTTGTAATAAAGATGCTTTCGAATAAGTCGTGTGTGGAGGAAATATGAGTGGACCCACCATGACCTTCGGTTTCCCCACAAGGGGAGACTTCGTACATTGTCAGGCAGGATCCAAGACCCTGAAACCAGGTATTTGCAGCAAGCCATGATGCAGCTTTTCATAAGGAGAAGAGTTACCTTCTAGTCTACCTGTTCTACAAATCAAGTAATATAGTAATTAGTTAATTATTATAAAATAATTTGATGATGAATTAAGCTCAGCTTGCTTCCTCATGTCCAGGATGGCAAAGAGCCTTGATCTTTCACTGAGGCCCCAGCGTTCTCCAGGGTACACGCTCTGGTGCCAGCCCCTGTGGAGGACCAGGGGCACCTTAACCGACTGTGTCTCGCTCCCCGGTGGCCAGGAAAACGCCTTCGCAATGTGAAAGTCCTGACGAGGGAGACAGGAACACAGGGGTGTTACTGGTGAATTACTTCCAACAGGGTGTCCTCTGCTCTGTTGAGAACCACATCATCTCAGTTTGGAGACGGAGAGGTGCGAGCCGTACACGGAGGTGGAAAGCAGACAGTCTCCTCCCTTTCTCTGGGGAAACAAGAACTTCGTGTGCTAGTGAGGGCCCGGTGTTGCAAAGTGCACGCAAGGGCAATGGGGGAGCTGGGACTTGAGAAGCGCGTGGTACTAGGGCTCAGTCTCCGCCATTCCTGCCTCTTCTCCATCTCTCCTCAGGGTTCCTCTCTCTCAGGTCTTGGTTTCCACCCACAGGTCCTCCTCTCCTTCTCAGGCCTACCTCTTCACGGGGGTGTGACCACCCACTGCTCTCAGGCCCCGTGTCTCTAGCTTTACTGCCTCTGGAGACCAAGGCTGGACTCTGGCCTCGGACGGAACATGAGTGGGGAGCCCCGCTGGCTGGCCTGGCATGGGTTCACCCAAGCTGGGCCCTAACTGTGCCAACAGAGGAGGCGTAAGAGTGGGATCTGGGAGTGAAGGCTGCCCTCTTTGCACACGACCGGAGCAGGGAATGGAGCACTCCCAGAAGGAAGCAGAGCAGCCACCCGGGCCCATTCTTACACCAGCGAGTCGGGCTGAGCTGCCGGGCCCCCTTGTCTGTGCCTAGTCCACACACGCTTATGGAAGCCCACCATGTGCCACTCAGGAAGCTTGGGGCTGGAAGACCCAGTTGTAGGTGTCCCAGGGCCTGGCCAGTGTAATGACATTTAGGGGCAGGACACTCGGGGGTTCAGAACTGAGGCTCGGAGTTGACAGACGTGAGCTTAAGTCACAGCTTCGTCACTCAGTCGGTGTATGACCTTGGGCAAGTTATTTAACCTCCGCCAGTTTCCGTTCTCCCTACCCTCAGAGCACTTGGCCGAAGAGCCTGGCTCACGGTAATTAGCCATAAGCACCCAATAAATGACAACTATTCAAAATCATATCGAAAAGATCTTATTGTCCTCATGGTGTTAAAAAAAATGGTCTTCATGGAAATCAAAAAGAGTTTTGAGAGAAATCCATATTGTTTTACTTGGGGGTGGGGGCTTGGGGGCACCTTCCCCAGAGCACCCCGTTCTGGCACAGACATCCCCGTGCAAACTAGACCCCAGCATAACTTTCTCCCTGCAGTGGCTCCTTGTCCTACATTCCTGGCGTGTCTGTGCTTTGTGCCTTTTCCTGCCCTTTCTCGGATAACGATGCTCCCTGCGGGAAAGGCTGGGAGAGGAGCGTGCACCTTGTGTTCACGGGTGGCAGCCCACCCTAACTCCGCCTCTGCGTGCTGGGGCGGCGGGACGGGGGCGGGAGCAGACCAGAGAGAAGGTGCGGACAGGAGGGTGCTATTGGCCGCGTCCCGAAGGGCGGGTGACAAATCGCCAGGACAAGGAGGGCAGGGCACGTCAAAGTGTGGCTGTGGTGGTGGCTTCTTTGAAGAACTGCAAGGCAGAGAGCCAGGGGCCCCGAGGGTGCAGCTGCGGAAGGGCTGAGAGGTGAATGCCGACGGGCCGCACGTGCTCCAGGCCCTGGGCAGGCGGTCTGCGGATGGAGGCTGGAGAGCCGCAGATCACATCTGCATCTCAGAAAGGCGACCTTAGTGGTGGTGGTGTGGGCAGTGGACCAAGGGGCTGGGGCAAGGCCCAGGTGAAAGGCAAGGAGCACGCAGGACGGCAGTGGGGATGCAGCGAAGAAAAGAGAGTCCCTGAGAAAGGCCCAGGTGTCATGCCAGCTGGTCCCATTGCCGAGAGAAGAGAGGACAGGGCCCCACTGGTCCCCTGATCACATTTGCTCTTTTTACTTCCTCACCGTACCCACTGCCGGCTCTCCCCGCCACCACTCTGCCCCCAGGAGTCGGTAAGGGACAGCGAAGAAGTGGCGCCTTGTTGGAACGCATTGGCCATTGCACCTTCTGGCCTTTGGCCTTTGGCATGGAAGATGGGCAGTCCTTACGTAGCTGGCAGACAGGCATGTTTGCACTGGGATTCTAGAATAATGCGAGAATCTGTATAATGCTTTGTGATTTACAAAGCGAGTTTCCACCTGTCATCTCATGTGGACTCCCATCTCATCACTGCCCTGGAGGGTAAAGCAAGTGCTCTGACCTTCCCCGCACCGCCAGTGGGAGCCACGAGCCAGGGAGGCGGAGCCGACGTGCCCCAACCTGCACCGCTTCCGAGCGGCTGCCCCGGAATCCCACACCACCGCCCTCCTTCCGGAACTTCACAGAATCCCACATCAGTGGAGCCTCTGGGGTTTAGTTTGCCACGCCGTACATTGATTTTTATTTCTATTTTGGTATTTATCCTATTTACCCTACTTGATTGTAACTCTCAAAAGGCTAGGAATTCGGTATCACACTTTTTTCCTTTCTCGCATAGTAATTAGGTAGTCGAGAAGAGCTTGCTGTGGACAATCGTGCTGTTTTCTAAAACTGAAAAGATCTGGGGGTGTGGGGCAGCATCTAAAGACAGCACGTAGTTACTCATACTAAAGGGAAGGAGCGTGGGTCTGAGAGTCAGGGTGGGGCGACGGTCCCCAGGAGGGGTCTGAGCTGAATGCGGGGGGTCGGGGGCAGGCGCTTGTGTCCCTCGGATGTCTGCCCTCTGCTCAGCTTCAGCCCTCACGACACTCGGCCAGTTAGTCAGCTTTGCTGCCCCCAAATTCCGTCATCTCAGCAAGAGAAAGCAATGAAAACCGCGCAGAACAGTTGGAAGGAAGGAAGGAACGAGAGAGCCCATGCAGACTGTCAGACTGAAGCCCTGCACTCAGCAAATCTCTGCGTCAGGGAGAGTAACTACCAGGATGTCAGGGACCCAGGTGTTAGCTCGCGCTGCCACCCCCTCTCCTCCCCAGACTTTCTGTGCCAAGCTCGGGGGACGTGCGTGACTCAGTTCCTGCTCTCAGTCTCACCAGCGTCTTGTCTCCACTTCCCCCACGCACACAACCTTGGATGTGGAACTCAGGATGTTACTACTTGAATTCCAACTGTACCCTCCCCGTCATGAAAACCAGTGCAGTTTGACAGATAGAAAATTTTTACTCATGATCCCAAGGAATGATGGCAAAGAGGTTACAGTGCAGATTTCCGGGCAGACAACTCAGAGGATGAGGCTGGGCTGTCTCCTCCGAAGCCCCTGGGCTGCTTCACCACCCCCAGCATCATCCCACCAAGCTGCCTGGCTCTGGCTGTGCCTCCCTCTTTGCCACCACAAACAGCCACAACCACAAAGCCAGCAATAGTCCTTGCTGTCATGGCTGGGGTGGGGGAGAGCGCCGCAGCTCTGTCTGACCTCTACCCTCCCCCCGCTGGGTGGCCGCAGACTCTGGGGAGCACGGGCCATGCCCCGGGGGCTCAGTCCCCCTCTCCTCCTCCACAGCCTCTTGTCAGGAAAGAGGAGCTGCACATACATTTAAAGAGATTGGTTTCTCCACTGAAATGAATTATGCCTCCTCCTCCTTCTAAGGGAAAGCCAGCCATGGTCAGTTTTCATTTCAGATTCATTTTTCCCCTTTGGTAACATGTTATCATTGTACATTGTGGTGATGGATGCTGTCTGTTTAATAAGACATAAAAATATGATAGTGCATGAACTGGGCTTTTTTTAGATATCTCTTCATTTGGTTACGAGCTTCCCCCAACCCAGGCCTTGTCACTCGCCGCGCTGTCACACCGCACAGCCACGCAGGTGATAACTTAAAAAGGAGCTGTGTGTGCGTGAGATCCAGGAAGGCTCCGTGCAAAGCAATGCCATAACTTTGACTCAGATAAACCACCTCCTAAAGAGCTAATTTGTCTTCAGCCTTTGGAATAACATGCTGTCCTACAATTGCATAGTATCCATAAATTACTGCAATGTTTTCAAGTTACCTCTATTGGAAATAAAGAATGTCTTGTTATTCTGGGGCAAGAAATTAATGTCTTTGTCTTTGTGCCAATGAAAATGCGGCAGTCTTGAGTTCATGCAGATCTGGAGATCTGGTTCTTTAAAAAGGTGAGTCCCTGAACTCACAGTAAATGCAAAGCTCAGGGGGAAATTGGAAGTGTGCCTTCCTTTTCCTAGGCACTCCCCATGTTCGATACCCTGTGACGAGAAGCTTTCGATGCAAGCTGATGGAGAGAAAGGGAAGAAGCTCAAGGTCCCCTTCTAACGCGTGAAGGCAGCTCCCTAACCGAATTGTCTTCTCTGACGAGCAGTCAGCGGTGCTGGCGTGAACCCAGTCACGCTGCATGACTTTACATCCGGGCTTTGTCGTTGTCACTTTGATGGAGCATAATAGATAGCTTCACTCAGGAATCTCGCTGTGCTATCTCTCCTCTGTCACCGTTCTGATTTGGTGACACAAAGGATGTCTCTGGTTTCAATTTCTTCCCTTTTTCAATGTACACTTGAGATCAGACATATTCACAGCCCCCTTCAATTGGGAAACAAAATTAACTTTTAGAATAATTAGACAGAAGGCTAAAATATTAACCCCATCCTCAAAACTTAATTGGTATATTAAGAAAAAAAAAAAAACCCTTAACTTAAAAACAAGTTAGTGTTGGATTCAGAACAACTCATTCTGACTTGCGAATAACATTTGTCTTTCGCTGCAATCCCTGCTATGAATAAACTAAAATTTCAACCTGAATCCGTGGCACACATAGTAACACAGGCACTTGTTTTTGTCGGCCTGGAATCCCTTCTCTGATCTTCTTCCACAAAACCCTTCCGAAACGACGGCTCCTTCACAATCCCTCCAGGGGCCCGAAGTCGGTGCCCTCCCCTCTTGGCACCGGCCAGGGCCTGTGAGGAGAGCCGCCAGATTGGAGCACCGTACATCTCAAGGACAGGCAGGGCCAGGAGATGAAGAGGGAGACTTCCTTACTCGAGCCTGGATCTAACGGGCCAGAATCCAGTCCCCATGGGGTCTTGGATTATGTAAGCTTAAATCAGCCGGAGTTAGGTTTCCTATTCCTTACAGCAGACAGAGTCCTACGTATAGCAGATAGCTTCAGAATACATTTATTCAGTGGCGTCTTGAGAAAGACTCGCTTTCGGTGGTTGTTTCCAAGGCGACCCAAAAACCACATTCAAGGGCCGACTGTTTCTGTTTGGGGATTGGAAACCTTTGCTCACGTGTTCCCCGTAGGGTGACTCGTCTGTGAGTCCAGGGTTCTGTTATCACAACCGTTTCTAAAACCTGGGTTTTCATTCCATTTAATAGCATATTTTGTTCCTTAGCTTCCTGTTTCCAGACGTTCCAAGTATGTGCTTAACATCTCACGGGAGCTGGAAGAGCTGGACGGTGGGAGACAGGCCTGTTTAGTGGGGGAGACACCGGCCGGGAGGCTCGTCCTTCTGTTCTGCACTGTGGCTGGCGTTTCTCTCGGTTTCTTTGACCTTGTTTTTATGTACAGATTTACTCTCATTAAGAATTGATTACTAAGAATTGATTACTCATTTCATTGATTACTAAGACAGTTAAATTGAGCTGCTTATAGCTCTGAGGAAAATCCAAGTGAACTGGCTTAATTTAAAAAATATGTATATTATTTCACACATCAAGCAGCCTGAGCAGGAGTGGCGTCACGGCTGGTGAATTCAACCACTAACTGATGGGCTTCTTTTCTTTCCCCTTCGCCATCTTCAGGGAGGCGTCCCTCACTCTGCAACTGGCTCTGCCAGGCGTTACTGCTCAGAGGTAACGTCTAGGGAAGGAGGAGGTGCTGCTTCTCCTGGGTCTCTTTCTGTCCAAGATGAAAGCAGATCCCATTGGCCAGGACTGTATCACGTGTACACGTCTAACCAAGTTATCGACGAAGGGGATGGGGATGCACCATTGACTTAATGCACCCTCCTGGTTGCAAGGATGGGACCGCCTCCCTTGAAGGACAGCCATGTGAGACAGAAGGAGTAGCTGGGGACAGCCATTGGGCTTCATGAGGGCCCACCCTCTATAGCCTCACCGAGCCCAACCCCAGATGGGCCTGCCCTGTCGTTGTGACATTCTTAATACATTTTGAACAAGAGGCATTGAAAAAATTACATGGCCTGTCTTAGTCCTGGCACATCGACTAACTATGCCAGGGGCTCAGTAGTGTCTTCTTTATCGCCTCCCTTTCCATCTGTCCTTGGAGGAATGAGAAATAACAGTTTGCCACGCGCAGGGGAAGCACAATGAGGCAAACACACGGTGGAAGACAATAGCTAGTGGCGTAAGGAGGAAGCTGTGCGCAGACAGGTGAGCGGTGAGAAAGCAGACAGAAGGGACAGAAGGTGGAGAGGAGAAAGCAGGAACAGGCGAGAAAGTCGGGCACCCTGCGATGGGCCCCCAGCAGGTCAACACAGCTCCCTCCCAGAGGCCTATTGCTGAAGGAGACCGAGTTCTGGAGCACGGGCCAGGGCAAGGCTGTCGTCAGCGCCACCGCTGTTGCGTGATGCTCGTATTTGCTTATAGTTACTTTTGTTTGTTGATCTCATGCTATTAGTCATTTGTTTTCTGCCGTCTCTCCAGCACTGCTGTTGGGAGCTGCCATCCTCCCCTCAGTCACTGTCCCTTCCCCCTTTTCAAGAGCAGTTTCTAGGGGGCAGCCTTCCCCACCAGTGCAAAGGCCTGGGGGGCACATGGGACGTGAGCTGAGCTGTTGTCAACCCCTCTGACCTCACACAGGAACGCTGCACGCTCACCGACTGTGGCAGTGCACATGGCCCAGCCCATACCTGGCCCCACTTTCAGGAGTGGGAGAGTGTGTGAGCCTGGCTCGTCAGTCAAGTCCAGGCCCCTGGACCCAGTGCCCATCTCGAAATGGACGCCTTACTTACTTAGTCATCTCGTTAAATAAAGTTTAGCTCCTGGATATCTGCCAGCAGTTGGGCGCGAGGTGCTTGCTCTTTTCCCGAGTTCACTAACACACAGGGTACCAGCCTGGGCTGCTGGCTGCCACTTTTCTCATGACGTGTCAAAGCCTGGGAGAGAAGTCAGCCCTGAGCAAGCAGAGCTGAGGGATGGAGAGAGACCGATTTCTAACAGCAGCATCTGAGTTCCAGTGAGCTCAGACTCCCACTTTCACTCATGAGGACCCACAAATTCCCTTTTTGGTTTAACTCAGTTTGGTTAAATCTGGTGTAATCAAGTCACTTTTAATCTAAAGAGATCTGACTGATACCTCTCATTGCCACCACCAGACAATATAAACGTGTGACAATCTCCAGCCACTATTTAAGAAGAGATGTTATTCTCAAGGGAATTTAATTTACTTTCTTTCCAGCTGTTCAACATCTACTTAGAAAAATAAGGGGCAATTAGTGTGACCTGTCCTTGCACACGGGCCCTCTGACTGGCCAGGACTATTCAGACCCAGGTATTCAACCAATCAGAAGTGAGCAGGACCTTGTCCTCAGCTGCCCAGAGGTGGGGATGGACAGCTGCCCCCAGCCCTGGGACAGCGCAGCGGAAACTGGTGGGCACTGGGTCAGCAGCCCCGATCTACCGGAAGGTGACTGAGTCAACAGTCCTCAGTTCACACAGATGGCAGAATGTTGTCGAGAAGCAGAGAGGATGAAACGGGCAAAGATTTTACATCAGATTATGAAATATATGCATATAAAACTCTATCATGTTAGGGATTTCGGGAAGAGCTAGGAACATGTAACATCGGTAATTCAATCTCACCCCACTGACATTTGTAGGTGAGCATTTCCTTTATGCCAGGGGCTGCTACAGGCCCTGGAGACACAGAAATACTTACATGTGACTGGTTCCCAGTCTCGGATGTTGGCAGTTCCACCACTGTGCAAACGAGGATGGAAACTGGGGATAAAAAGGGTGATTGTCCTAACATAACTTAATGTTCAGTATTATAACCTCTAGGTCTAACTATTTATTCTAGGTCAGGACCTGGGAATAAATAGTTAACTTATTAAAATTAACTGTGTCCTAAAAATTGTCATTTCCCCAAGATGGAATGGACTGCATTTTATATGAATGTGCTTTCTGTCATCTGAGCAATTTGAACGTAAGTGGAACACCCTCTTCAAGGACATTCGCGTTGGAACATGAACTTGAACTATGTGGCATTTCTGAAGGCTCTTCTTCCCCCGAGAATCCACTATTCAGAGTGCACCGGTTACTGTTACTGGCTAACAACACAAACCAGACACGTCAACTCACAGTTCCTGGGGGTGGGGCGGGGTGTCGCTGGGACCTCTGCCTCCTCCATTGCACAGGCTGCAGGGAGGTGTGGCCAAGGCCGGGTCTCAGCCTGAGGACCTACTGGGCAGGACCTGGGTGTTGGAGGGCTACTGTCCGAGGGCTGGTGGCCACTGGTCACCCTTGCCTCCTTACCACTATGGGGGCTTGCTTGGCCAGCCTGTAAGGGAGAGAGTCTGTTCATAAGACTGAAGTCACTACCTCATGTCACCTAACTGGGGAAGTGACGTCCCAGTATCTTAGCCATGTTCTGTGGGTTACAGACAAGTCACAGGCCCTCACATCCAGGCGAGGGGATCGTACGCAGGCATCAATACGGGAAGTGGGCCTCTCTGGAAGCCACATCAGAAACTCCCTGGTCACACTGAGAATAAATGACAGAGAGGTGTGTGGGGTCTCGAGGAGGTAGCAAAACCTGGGAGAATCACAGAGTACGTCATCTAGTAAACAATACAGGGACTGAGAAATAGGATTAAAAATCTTGCCAGAATTTAGCAATCTATGATGTAATATTCTTTAGGACAAAATCGTTCGTTACACTGGAAATTTCCCTCTGACAGAAAATTATAACTCTAATAACAAATCTAACACACACATGCAAAACAAGACTAGACCATTCACAAAAAATCACACTTCAATCCTGGCGGTGAGATTGCCCAACGGGATGAAAGAACAGTAACTACCATGGGTGAGGTGCTGTCCAGCATGCAAGGAAGGCTCGATACTAGAAAGTCTGGGAAGTTGATCCCTTACACGGTTAAAGGAGGAAAATCCAGTCCATGACCACCTTTACACATGCAAGGGTGGGGGCCATTTAATAAAACAGAATATTCTCTCCTGAATTGAATAAATGTTTTAAAGTACTAGAAAAACAGTAGCTAATATGGCAGATCGAGCACTTGATGGTCCCAGTTAAGAGACTCCCCAAATTCAGGCCTTGGCATCCCTTCCCATCAAGCGGTAGAGACTACTGCCCACGTCTGGACCCTGGGCAGGCCCTGTGGCCTGTTGGCAAAATATGGCAGACCTAGCTTGTGCCAGTTTTAGGCCTCAAGAACCCCCGCAGGCTTCCACAGTCTGTTGGGGCTCTGCCTCCGCCTGGGGCACACACTCCGGGCAGCCTGCTGGGGGGTGAGGAACCACCTGCAGGAGAGCGGGGGGTGCCAGCCCAGCCTGGGGGGGGACCCCCTCACAGCACAGGGCTGCATGCAAACAGGTGAAGGAGGCCGGGCGAGGCCAGCCCAGATGGCCACCTCATGATCGGGCGGTATCTCGAACTATATAAATGATTGTTGGACATGGAAATGTATTGAGAGCATTTGCTGCATGACAATGGGTAACCGATCCAGCAGCTAGCAGCTCTATGAGAATCCTCAGCTGGCTTCCTTGGCTTTGGACGTGATAACTTCTGGCTACGTCATCCCTTCCCTTCGTTTGAATGGAAGGAGGGGGCTGGGGAGGAAGGGAAGGAAGAAGAGGAAGGGAGTCTGGATTATATCCAAGTTGCTATTAAATTTCCGAACGGCGACACACAATGAAATAATTACTGGACATGGATAAAAGCTTTTCTTGTTGACTGTTAGACCACACGCAGAGCGGTGCTGCTTTGCCACTCTCGACGGCATCTCTAAGAATGCCTTGATGCATTTAAAGGGCACCTGGCTTCAGTGAGAATTTTAGCCAGTTTACACCTTTTTACCTCACATCTTGACGTATAAACGCATGGCAATGACTCAGGCTTCTTATTCCTGTTGTGCCAAGATGCTCACCGTGAGTGACAACCCTCGGAATCACCATGGAGACCTTGGATTTCCAGAGGTGGAATACCACCTTCAGCTCCTGGTTCAGAATCCCTCTGCCCCCAACACATCCTTAAGGCAACTGAGCACTTTTCCCTCTGGTTGCGTGCAATTAGAACAGGATCCCTCTGCTCCCACTTCCTTCGGGAAATTCCCAGCAACGGATGGCATTGCAAGGGTGATGTGGGGCACGCTACCGCACCACGGCTTCACGCTTTTCATTCCTTCCGTGCTGCATCCAACACTGCTTTTCCTCTCCGGCGCTGCGCAGGGTCTCCTGCATAGCACGGCAGACTGCGTACACGATATCCAAGATTGTCCTTGGAGGACTGGCCAGTCGTTCCAACTATTATGTGCCACAAACACGAGTTTAGATTACAAAAAGCAGTGTGAATCTGGGAGAATAAATAGTCTGTTAAACAGCCAAAGTCATGACTACGTCGTCGCTGTGAGCTCTAGTCTCTTCTGGAGGAAGAAGTGAGGGGCTCTGGGGGTCTTTCATAGGTCCCCGTGACGTACTTGGACACAAGGAAATGAGGGACTAAGTCATTTCACATCCGTTTAGCATCTCCAGAGCTGAGATTTCCCTCTAAAGTGACTCCCAGCTCTCGACTCAAATCTTAAATGAGCACACCGAGTCACCCTCAGGTAAACCCTTCCCTCTTTTTTTTCTCTGAAGATCTACTTCTTTTCCAATTTCCTGAGTGTGAGATGCCGCTCCTGGCGTAACAGCTTTGCAGCTGTATCGCTCTTGGGGATTTTCCCCATCCAATGTCTTCTGCTTGCACCAGTCCTTTACCGGTCTTCTTCTTATAGACACTCATGAAGCGGCTAATAGGACCCGGGCACGGGCTCTCTGACCCTCCACCAGGAAGAGAAAACATTGACGTTGTTCTTCTAAAAACACGACTTTAAAAGGCACTGTTACCTCTATTACCATCCAGAAAGCTATTTGGCAACCATTTCTCATAGAAGCACATTCATAATCCCTCCTCTTTATTGAGAAAGAGAATTAAGCTTTGAAATCAAGTGCCAAGCGAGTTTTCCAGCTTAGCAAATGAATTCACTCTGGCTGATGAATCAAATTCTGGAAACTAAAAAATGCATCCTCACTTGCTTGGCTCTGACCTGCTTCCAGCAGGCTCCGACAGAGAGAGGGAAGGGCAGGGAGGTGCAAGGCGTTCCAAGCAGCTGCCCTTTTCCGTCACCGGCCCTGGAGAGCACAGGTCAGTATGGCCAAATGCAGGAGTGCTGTTGACCCGGTAAGATACAGGGTCTGTTTCAGGCACATTTTTCACATGTACCACTTCGCCACTGGGTTTTTGGTTTGTTTCATCTTGCTACAAATGCGCTCCCCAAATAGCCTGCCAATCAGGATGGCTGTGCAGAAAATGGAACACGGTGTGAAAAATCATCGGCCTGTGGGACCGGGTTCGGTGACAGCAGTCCAACCCCCTTCCATCAGTCGGCACTCACGTCCAATCCGATGTGGCCCTGTCACAGGCCTCTCACTCTCTGCCTGCTGCAGCCGCAGCCCGGGTTCGCGCCCTCTCGTCTGTTTCATCGCTTTTGGCTCCCATTGGGCTCCCCACTTCCTGCCTTTGGGTTTCCAGTCCATAGTGACTCCAGTCACCTGGAGGCCAACGTTGAGCTGCTGGCAGACAGGTGTGCAGTTCTCTGTGGTCTCCACGCCCTACAGCGTGAGACTCCCACCCCGTGGGAAGCATCCTCAGCACCCTTGGTCTCCACGCAGCTTGTCTGCAGCCTCACGCAGCCCTTCCCACCGGCGCACACCCTGCCCTGTGCATTGCAGCAGAGTCTGTGATGCCCTCGCTCTGTCCCCCATCCACCGTCCGTCCCCTGCCCCTCTGCCTCTGCGCCATCATCAGTGCCTGGGCCTCAATACCTGCCCCATCCCTTCAGGGTGGACACTAGACCTTCACAGGCCAGACCAGGCGCAGAGGTCACATACAGTCCCTGTAATACCCCCTTGTAAATGCAACTGTTGGCCCCACAGCCCCTGCTTGGACGCAGAGAGAACGAGTTTCCCTTCGTCATACCCTCCCCATTCGAGTCTGCGGTCACGGCTGTCCCCTAGGCATGCTTCCTGGGTCCCGGTGGCCATCGTGAATTACTCCCATCTGGGGCAGGGGGTGGGAGAGACAGAAAACCTGCCCCATCCCGTCACTCTCAGCACTGTCCATCACCCCAGGGTGCAGGAGGACACCAAGAGCCTGCTGTCCCTGTGCCACACTCCACATCCATGATCTGCCATCTTGGACGTGAGAATGATGCCACCGCAACCCGGCAACTTGCCCGCCAGTGCAGGCCAGTGCCCTGAAGGCTCCCACGGGCCAGCCCCACCCACACCAAGGTCACTCTGATCTTTGCTTCCCGCCACCTCCTCCGTGGCGTGGTGGGGCGGGAAGGCAAGTCTCTCTGCCCGCGGGCACACTCGGCCGCCTTTGCCTGCATGCTTTGTGCCCGCAGAGCCCCGCCTGCCCTGCGGGATTTGCACCCCAGCCTGCACCCTCACTGCCACATCCTTCCCCACCACCCCACCCTTGGAGGCCACCCGTGTACCCCGCTCCCAAGACCAGAGCCTCGCACCTCCTCTGTTCAGTGGCAAGGCCTTCCAGCTCTTGTCCAAGCCCTTCCTGGGAGACGCTTCAAGTGAAAACACCTCTAGTGCTCAGTATGTTTCAACAGTGAGCCAGCGATGCAAGCCCTGAGCTGGATTCGACCATGACCAGGTCTGCTGGATGACATAGCAGGAAATGGCAAGGCGGGGCGGGCTCAGGGATGACTCAGTCCGGTCGGGGCCCTATTCCCTGCGGCTCCAGGTGGGCTTCCTCCCCCTTGTACTGGCCCCTTCCTCAGGGCTGGTGGTGGGGCACCCCTGGCGGCCTGAGCCTCACACACCACAGTGAGGAGAAGAGTGAGAGGGTCCCTTCTGCTGGCACCTCGTGGGCAGTGCTGGGGCCCCCCAAACCTCTCCTCAGGTCTCATTGTTCAAAACGGGGACTCTCATTCCTCAGCCAATCCCTGGTGAGGATCAGCAAGACTGCCAATGAGGTGCACCCACCATGAATCACATGGGGTGCATGGGGGGTGGGGTGACAGGGATATCCTGACAAAAGTGGGCTCCCACTGGGAATGAGAGCAGTGAGTGCTGAGCAGGCGTCCCCTGGGGAGGGATGCCATCCATGCCTTACGGAAGCTGCCTTCCTTCTGAACTGGGGATGTGCAAAACATCTCATATACATTGATTAAAATCTTAGAGATGGCAATATTACTCATTTGAAAAAAAAGCTTTGAGAGTCTTACAAACATAATATGGAGCAAAAGGAGACAGACACAAAAGAGAATATGTACTATATGGCTCCATTTAGGTCAAGTTCAAAAACAGGCCGCACATGAGAAATGAGAGGGGCAATGACAGGAGGGGGCAGGAAAGGGGTCTGGGGTGACATTTCTTCCTGGGTCCGTGCAGCTTACAGCCTTTCAGCAGCACACACTCATCCAGCTGAACATACATGACCGATGTGCTTTTTCGGAATGCATGTTCTACTCCAATTAGAAAGCTCAAAATGAAATTATAGTTTGAAGTCTTGTGCAAGATACGGAGATCAGCAAGGTCAGATACGCGGAAGGCCTGTCCAGGTGCACACGTCCAGGTGCACACGGCCAGCTGCTCGAAGACTTGCTCAGTTCAAGCAGGCGGAAGTGGCCCAGGGCCACCTGATTCCAGTGACTGGGAGGATGATGAAGACAGAAGGGCAGGTTCACAAGGGACCTGACCCACCAAGTGACCTTGGGGACATCCGTCACCTGGCCAGGAGGGGTCTGAGACGGCAGCTCCAAGTCCTGGCTGCGAGAGCAGCGGCTGTTCCTACAGTCCCTTCAACGCACTGGCTGCTTTCGCTGCCCAGGTCTCTGCGCGGCAGGCAGGGCCCTGGGCAGGATCAGATCCTTTTTCTATTCTCGTCCTCTGGGAATGGAGGGCCTAACAAAGTGCTTAGGCCTTTTTAATTTTCAGGTAAAAATACAACATCGAGAATACTCAGCGGGCCAAAAGCAGCAGAGAAAAAGTGCCCGCCATTGCATTTTCTAAAACCCTAAATTTATCTCCGCTAAAGTGAACAATGGAAAGAGTGACTACCAGGAAGGAAAAAGCCACTTACAGAGGAGAATTCTGATCTCTATTCCATCAATAATTCTATCAGCAGAATGTCTAGCTGCAAATGCAGAAAAATGCTCAATAAATACTATTTTACGGAAACAATAATCTGTTCATTTAAATGAACAGCTTGTATCTTTTAACAGGCTTATAATTACGTAAGGGTGAGCGTCACGTGAGGAAGCCGTGCTTTAGTGAAGATGTTTATCTCAGGGAGACAGCTTTCCAGTACCATGGGAGAACAGTGATCTAAAATCTCTTCGCTCCAAACACATTACTTGAAGAAAGTATTCATTTGGTTATGCTTACCATATTTTATTTCACAGATATTATTTTTAGCTTTTAAAGGAGCTGTTGAAAAGCTGTGTTCCGATGAGGAGGCCACTGCTGTTTTTCTCTGGGCTGCCATATTTGCTCTGTCCCCAAAGAACAGGATTAATGAACTTCCGTATTTGTTAAATCAGTGAGAAAAGATGCACTCACTCTTCAGCACTAGCTATGGAACCTACTTTCAAACATGTGCATGTAATTTGTTAAAAGAAAATAGGAATGCAGGAAGAAGAGAGGGAGGAATGGAGGGAGAGAGGGAGGGAAGGAGAAATCAGTAATAAGGAGGAGAAATTAAAATGTTCATTAGATAAATATAATTCACCAGTGCTTTGGGGAACTACCTGTCTCTGCAACTTTCTCACTTATCAGGCATGGGGAAATGTCAGGGAGACCCTGTTAGCACTTCTAAATGTGCCACTTTTTAAATGTATCCTGTCCTTAACTCCCCTCTGAGGGACACACGCGTTCTCACACCCAGTCTCGAAAACCTGTCTAGAAGGAAGCCCGTGAAAACCCACACAGTGCAACAGAAGCCCATGGCTCAACAATTCTTTGCCTCACTGACCCCACCAATAACATTCGGGGAAACTGAAACGATCAGTCTCCCTCGTTATAGGTGAGAATGCCAGTTTTCTTTGGGGGCTAATGTATTATTTACAGTGGCATTAGCTTCTCTGAACGACCAGAACCCCGTGGGAAGGGTGCACAAACATGGCTAAATACTGAGGGAGGAGAAACACCAAGGTTAGGGTCCTTATGTGAAATGCCTTCAGGTACCCTCAGTCCCGCCGTCTTCCCTCCGCCCACCGCACACAGACGTGCGGCGCGGTGTTGGCACCATTTGTACACCTCTCCCCGCGCTCTCCCCCCTGCACCGGAAAGTGCGTCACCAGCTGCTAACCGACGAGGAGCGACGTTTCCCCTCTCCCACCTTTTAATCCACACCAGGAAATGGGGAAGGAAGTTTCACGTGTTACATCTAAATTGAAATCTCAGGCAAGAGCGGGGATTGAAATGACAGCTGTCTGCTGTCAGGTTCTTGGGTGTCACTAAGTGGTTTGCAGTCAAGGAACCGGGAGCTTTCAGAGCTGCACTGTGCTAAATGCCACGGAAATTGGACTCAAGGGCAAGATCATTTACAAAAGATGGAGTCAGCAGTGAAACACAACAAATAGGAAAGAAAATGCATGGATCGGTTAGTGTACCAGATGAAACCCAGGAATGTTTTTTTAAAAGATTTTATTTATTTATACTTAGAGACAGGGGAAGGGGGTGAGAAAGAGGAGAGAAACATCAACATGTGGTTGCCTCTCATGCGCCCCCTACTGGGGATCTGGCACGCAACCCAACCATGCACCCAGACTGGGAACCGAACAGGAGACCCTTTGGTTCGCAAGCTGGCACTCAATCCACTGAGCCACACCAGCCAGGGCAAAATGCAGGGATGTTAAACAGAGAAGTGATTCTCCTCATAGCAATGTCTGTCAATATAATTAATATGTGCTTATTACCTTTCTATTCTTGGCTTGACTTGTTATTTAAACCTTATTGATTTCTTCAACATTTTATATTTTTACATCAAATTCTTCTAAAATCTGGCTGAAAGCTCTTTGACCGCAGGAAAACAGACTGTCTTTTAAAAAATCTTCTATAATATCTTGCACTAGGTTGTGTTAAAAATATTGGTTGACTTGGATAATGAAATTAAACAAAAACTAATTTTCATTTGAGCAATTCACTTTTAAATCTTTTTTTTTTTTTTTACTTATGTGAGTGCATAAAATTTGAAAAGCACAGAAAAGCTAAAGGACAATTTAAGTCATCATAAATCCTAAACACCCCTCTCCACTCTCCTGTCCCCAGGAAGAGGTGAAAATTCTTAGTCTTTTTGCTATGTTGGTTTGTACAGGAAAATGGTATAAAGCCATACATAAAATTCAATAACCCACAATTTTTACTTAGTGTATATCATGAACTTCTTCCCCATAAATATTCTTCTACCACATGACTTTTGTGCCCATAAAATATTTTATTGCATGGAAACACCATAATTCTTTACCAAAATCCTGTGGTTTCTTCTTTTTATTATATATTATGATACTGTGAATATCCATGTTTACATCATATAAAATACACAGAGCTATTAATAATTAATTGAGTAATTGATTGAGCTCTGATAAGGGAGGATGTTTGATTAAAAGAGGCAAAGAATGGAATTAAATGGGTTTGTACGAACCTGTATTACATATTTTACATTTCCACATAGAAAAAGTACTAATCTCTTGAGTTTTGAAGTGTAATTTAGATATGAAATACTATGATTTTACAGAAAAAAAAACTGTATGTCTTGATAAAGTGACTAATATCCTTTTTGGAGTGTAAACTGATTAGATAATGAAGTCTTAAATCATTTAACAATAGAGCAAACAAAGATCCTAGCATTTATTTTTCTGCACCACATGGGGAAGGACTTTTGCTAATTCAGAAAAGCTTGAAGACAAGTGCATTCTAGACAAATCACATAAATGCTGAATTCACTGATGTATGATCATTGATGCATTTCACTCTCGAGTTGTGCCATATGCAAAATTTTACATGGCTTTTTTTAAAAAAAACCTTCCAGTAACTGTCTGGATGAATATTTTCTAGGCAGAGGGGACCCATGTGTCAAGTCTCAAAGGGAAGGTGGCAGTTGGTGAGGCCTGAGAGACAGACAAAGGCCACATCGCCCAGGTTTCCGAGCGTGTTCAGCGAAGGGCGCCGTCCGGAGGGGATGTGGAGAGGGAGGGTTTGAGGGCTGTGCTGACGGTTTGATCTAGGTTTCCAGGGCATCGTCCTATAAATGCTCCGTCGACAGAGAGGAACAGCAGGAGGGAGGAGCTCGTGCTGCCGCCGATGCTGATGCTGACGACGCTCTGGGACTCTGGGAGACCGAGGGTGTGGGCTCGGACCATGCCTGTCTCACCTGAGACACCAGTCTTACATTCTCTGTGTGCACAATCACGTCACTCATGGCCGCAGCGTGTTTTGCACAGATATAAACGTAGCTTCAGAAACAGATCTGCACTCACGAATAAGATCTTCTACGTTCTTACATAGAAGTCATCCTAATAAACCATTCCATTCCTTCCCCCTTAACAGCACTACACATAAATCCTTAATTTGTGCTTGTGCTCATGGAGAGCTATTATTCCCCCGGAAGTCAGCTCATTTGTGGATATGGGGCTTTTGCCGACTTATCTCCAAGAGTGGCTTTGTTGATGTTTGAAAGCATTTGGCTACCGTGCACACAATATTTCCAGCCAAGCATGAGCTGATTACTTTTAAATAAGGTATTATTGGCAGCATAGGCCCTTCAGCGAATTTTTTGGTAAAAATCCACCTGTGATTCACCACGCTGACTATACATGAAAATTGAAGCTGTTTCTGGCTTGGGAGCCTGCCATCCCCTTTCTGATGTGCAAGAGGTCCTCTCTCCCCCTGGGGTTTCAGAATGGTAAGCTGGTAGCTGAACAGTTGATGAGGGGGGGAAATCCTCACAAACAAAATATTCTAAAGAGATGACTCCTCTCTGTTGTTCAGTAGCCAGGGCTACCATAGAGCTTTAACGAGAGGTATTTCTGTGCACAGAGGCGGCGAGTTTCACACAGATCCCCACCCGGGGGGTGCGCCCGAGCTCGGCAATGGGCAGCACCTTGGGGTCCCAGGAGAAATTCAATCTAAGCCAAGACTCAAAGCATCAACTTATATCTGACAACCTTCCCCTGGTTTGTGGTCAAGCCTATACCTACTGTCCATAAAAGTCTATATTCTGTCTTCTTTTTGGTTAATGACAATGTGGATCCTTAAATTGCTCTGCATTCCCATCCCCAACCCCTAATTATGAAGAAGTTCTGTGACTTTGATTTGTACCTGTCCAGGTGGCCTTTTCCGGTCCTTGTAGATCAAGATGGTATTGGAAGTCGGTGCTTCCCAGGAACCCTCCTACCTATCACCTGCAGCCGCCCCCCACCCCCAGCACCTGTTCCAGTGCTGATAGACACCACCACCATCCTGGTAGGGGTGGCTAATCGTCAGCCCATTTCCCTGATGAACATGTGAGCCACACCCTCCATTCCTGCCCCCCACCGGCATCTGAACCTCTTCTAAGAAAGGACGCAGTAGGGGCAGCGCAAAGGGACTCGAGCACAACAGGGGATCGGACTAGATGTCCTTTAAGGTGTGTTTCAGACTCACCCATCTCAACTTTCTAGACAGTATGATCTCCTCCCTTTCCCGGATCCTTAAAGACACTCTGATTGCATCATTTAAAAATATTAATGATGGATGTATACATTCCATGTTGTTGCATGAAAATCTTACCATTTTATTTTTAATGAAAATTTGTATTACAATAAACCATTGAATATCCCATGTATACGGATATTTCTTACATTTTTAAGGTAATTTACTCCAGGTGAATACAGGGAGAAGCAGAGAACCTTATGCATCTTCCTCCTATTTCTCGTTCCTTTTGTTCTCTCTTAACACTTCTGCCTAAAGTGAAGTCACATTTGAAAATGAAGATAGCGAATGGAGAGGGAGGTACGAAGGTTATGGCTTAAAGCAATGGGGACATACTGTCCTTTACGAAGCAGGATCCCCCAAAAAACACATTTATCTTCTGGAGCGGGACCCTTGAGTGCAGGCTTCCCCCACTGGGAGAGTGTACAGGAACCCATCTGTATCAGTGCACCAGCTGGTGTTGTTGTGAGAGGCTGCATTTGGCTTCAGTGAATTTTTTTTCTATCAACATGTTTGCCCATTTCATGATGGGTGATTTACCAGTGTACCTCCCACACCACGCTGAGTGTTCAGAAGTTTTTGACCAAAAATTGGCATGACCCCCATGCCCCACCCTCCCTATTCACCCAATCTCACCCCAAGCAATTTTTCTTTTGTTTCCCTGGATGAAAATGTCCTCAAAGGGAAACATTTTGCCAACATGGAAGAGGTGAAAAAATGGCAGAAGTTCTAAAAGGCATCAAAATCAATGAGCTTACAACTTGTCTTGAGCAGTGGAAAAAACATCTTGATAGGTACATTGCATCAGAGAGGGAGTACTTTGAAGGTGACTGAGGTTTAAACATGTAAGAATAAATACACAGTTTTTTATAAATAAGTTCCCTTTTTAGGGGAGTTCCCCCTCGTTTATCTCTAGAGTATTTAAGTGAGGACCACCTTGCCTTCCCTAAATCCTTACCTGGTTAGACTTGGGATGTGAGCAGGTCAAGTCTGTCTTCATCCATTGGTGGAAGGGACATATTGGTGCTTTTAAACAAAACAAAGGGAGGTGAACCAGTGATGTGGAGACTGTATCCTAACCCTGTTACGGAACTGTTTGGACCTTAGGATGGAATTGCATCTGCAATCTGCATGTAGCACAGAATAAATAATACATTAAAGGGTAGGGAAAAGAAAAAGAATTACATTTTAGTCTGTATCACCATTTTTAGTATGTCTTAAGGATTCATCCTGCATAGGAATAATATGAATAAGAAATTAACTCAACTCACTAAAAGGAAAACTACTGGGAAGATGAAACTCCTCTCTTTTTCTCAAACTCCCTCTCTCACAGGTGACGTAGACGACATGTTTCTGCCAGTTTCCCATTGGTAAGTGATCAGTACTTTCCTCCTCCCTCGAGGAAGGACAAATATAACTTTGAGGAACATGTCTTTAAATAGGTTTTGGAAGGGGGTGGGCTGGAATACGGATCAGGGTACAGCAGAGTTGTTCTTACCCTTGCCAAAAATAGAGGCCGGACAGATCTGATTTCCGTAGGTACACGCAGGGGAAACGAAAGCCAACCACTCACTCTGTTCTACCGCAAGCGCCCAAACGCAGCGCTGGCTGGAGGGGCGGTGGCGACCCGCGGGTGGTCGTCCCATAACCAAGCCCTCGTCAAGGCTGTCTCTCACCGAGAGCACTGATTTCCCCTGGTTCTGATTCCACGTAAAAAGTCATCGTGAGCAAGGAGGTAAAGAGCACTTGGGCACGGAAAAATTCGCAACACGTTTGGTCCCCCTGGGAAAGGTGCAAACGCCTCTTTAAGAATCTAATTTACTCTTGGAGATATCTGTTCTGGGGAGAGCTGAGAACTTTTCATCTGTGAACTGTAATAACTGTCGAGAACTATGAAGGGTCTGAGATTTCACACTATTTGCAAGCTAATAAGTTAGTGCGGTTTCATGGATGCTGGCAGAAGGTATGGACGTCCGGAACCAGGGACAAAGGACAGGTTATTACTCACAGCAGTAGCCAGAGTGTCACCTCCTGTCCCAGTTCCCTGAGCCTCCGTTCCCTGTCCCGACGAGACAGGGCCAGACAATACCTGCCTGTGCCGTGGGCTGCACCCCAACAGAGGAACCCCCACCCTAGATAACGAGTCTTCTAGAAAGATCAGGAAGCCGGCCTGGCCTTTGCCCCAGAGGGAGCATTCTCGATGCCCCACGGGACAGTGAACCGACCTGCTCTTTGCTCCGGAGACAGACAGACACTATCTCTGTTTTTCAAGGCCGTCTGCCATCCAAACACCCTTGAAAAGATTTTCCAGAACAAAGGCAGCACTGCCGTGCTCCTCACAAGATGTGCAGGCATGTGAGACACTCATGGAAAACTGTCTTCCGACGATGGTATATTTTGGTCCCTATTTTCTCAAGATCGAGACCATACAGAAAGCCGCCCCTTGTGCATGCTGCTCAGGCCGGCAGCCTTCCTTGACATCGCTGTGGGCAGATGCTGACAGGGGGTGGGAGACAAGCTTAAATTGTGTGGGACTGCAACTTCCGTGTCAGGGACGATGAAAGTCGGAAACCCTGAGGGAAGGTCGCCCCAAGGCTGGCTTGCTACTTGGTAGCTCCTCACCTGGCCCCCCCAAAGCATCTTCCTTTCACTTCACTTTAACACACAGCTAGTAACTGCACTAAACGCTATCCATGGCTGTTTTTTAAAAAGGGAAATCTCTTGGCCACATTCCCTTGCACAGCCAGCTGTGGCTGGTGGCCCTGGAGGAATGGAAGGAGGTCCAAGGTGCCTGGGAAGCAGAGGTCACTTCTGAGAGAGCAGGCCAGAGACATGATATCTCGGGAGATCGAAGCACCGTCAAGTCACCGAGTCCGCAGGCACCAGGGAGGGCGGGCACTACAAAATAGGGGAAAATGCAACAGGAAGAGGAGGAAGACATGGAAGAAAAAATTCTGCCCGTTCCCAGGCTGAACTGGAGGCTGGCACACTGTCCGAGGCAGAGGAAGAAGTTGGCTCCCTCCTCCTCACTCCCGGAGCCTCGTTCCATAAACATTGGCCGAGTGTCTGCCGCCCTAGCTGCCACCCCTTCCTTTGCTCCCGTGTTATGGGTAGCCTGGCGTGACGAGGTCCGTGGAGACGCCGCCCCTGCCCCCGAAGAGCTTCCTGACTGGTGGGGAAGAGAGCGCGGTCAACACCTGTACAGTCTGGGCCCCGGATTACGGAGCGGCATCTAAGTCAGACAGGGCGGCCGCGCTCCAGGACCCAAAACTTCAGGCCTGGGGGCTCAGTTACACAGTCACAACAGTGAACTAACGGGCTAGTTCTTACCCAGCAGTCGCCCCCTTATGGGCGGGGGACCTGCTCCGAGACCTGGAGAGGACACCGAGACCGTGGAGGGTACTGGACCGGCCACATGCCATACTTTCTCCTACATGTGCACGCAACACGTACATGCCTAGGGAAAAGTGTGACTCGCCAGTTACTCCCAGTGAGAGGTGAACAGCGACAACTAATAATGAAATAGGGCCATTCTAACAATACGCTACTGTGAATGTATCTTTCCCTCCTCAAATATCTTACTTCGCCGCACTCACCTTTCCCTTGAAGGAAGCTCTTCACGGCCTGGAGCCCCTGAATCCCCAGCAGAGCTACTCTTGCGCTTCAGAAAAACCGGGGTGACCGAACACAAGCTCTGGTGGAGGGGGTGCTGCCGGTGCAGACATGGGACCAATGGGCAGTCCTGTCCCCGGTCAGCAGGGCAGGACTCTCGAGATTCCACCGCGCTGCTCAGAAGGGCCCCAGTTTAAAACTGGCCCAGGGCCTCTGTTCTCCGATAGCTCCCCATGCTGCCGCTAAGCAAATCTAAGCTGCTTAGGCTTGTGTGAGCCGTCCCGGAAACAGAAGCATCGCTTACAGTGTATTTCTGCAATAAAGTACATTTTGAGTCCCAAACTTCTAACCGCTGAAGCAGTTTTCAAAATACTTGTGGTAAGTAAGGGAACTGCCTGGACGGCCTCGGCCTGTGACAGAGCTGCGAGTGTTTCGGATACACCGTTTACAGGGCGCCGCCAATTCTGCGTAAAAGGCGCTGGAACATTAATTATCCCGGGACATTCGGGGATCCTCCATTTTCAGGCTTCCCTGTTCTGACACGTAGCGCTTCTCATCTTGCTAGTTTATGTTGCTTAGAAAATCAACAACTTGTCTATTTTAAAAAGCAAAGAGTCAAGAGGACGACAAGACAAGCCACAGACTGGGAGAAAATATCTGTGCGGGGAAAAATATATATGTGATAAAATAATTATCCAAAATATACAAAGGACTCTTAAAACTCAGTGAGAAAACAACCACATTTAAAAAGCTGGGCCAAAGGCCTTAACAAACACCTCCCGAAAGATTGACAGGTGGCAAATCAGCATGTCATCAGGGAAAGGCAAACTAAAACAATGAGATACCACTGCATTCCTGTTAGAATAGACAAGGTCCGGAACATGGACAACACCCAAAGCTGGTGAGGATGCGAACCACCATTGTGCCCCTTACTCAAAGAAGTTGAAAATTCATGGCCACACAAAAACCTGCAGATGGCTATTTATAGCATCTTTATTCATGATTGCCCAAACTTGCAGGCCAACAAGCTGCTGTTCAGTAGGTGAACGGATGAAGAAACGGCAGGTTTTCAAACAATGGAATATTATTCAGCACCAAAAAGGGATGAGCTATATCAATCCATGAAAAGATGTGCAGAAAACTCAAATGCGTGTTGCTAAGTGAAAGAAGCCACACCGAAAGGCTGCCTACTGTATGATTCCAACTCGATGACATTCTGGAAAAAGCGAAAGTATAGAAATGATTTTTTTTAACTCAGTGTTTGAGAGGGGTTAGGAAGGAGGGAGGGGTGAGTAAGGAGAGCACCGATGATTTTTAGGGCAGTGAAGTTACTCTATGTCTGGAGGATACATGTTAGTACAAATTTGTCTAAACTCATAGAATACACAACAGCAAAAGTGGATTTCAACATACACTACGGACTCTGGATGACAATGATGTGTGAACGCAGGTTCTCAGCTTATCAAAGACCCCAGTCTGGTGGGGGATGTTGATGGGGGGGGGGCCTGGCATATGTGCGACAGAGCGTATTCGGGAATCCCCTGGGAAATACCTTCCACTCCGTATTGCTATGAACTTACAACTTCTCTAAAAGATAAAATCTTTATTTTATTTTTCATTACCATTTATCCCCCGGACCCACCCCACAGTCACCACACTGCTGTCTGTGTCCGGGAGTCCTTCCACCTCGATCCCTCCACCCCAACCCCACCCCCATAGCTGTCAGCCTGCAGACTTCCTGAATTCACTCGACAGACCTGTCTTGAGCTCTTGTCCCACATATCAGATGCAGAGCTAAATGTCAAAGACAAAAAGATGAGCCCCCAAAGGAAATAACATCCCAAACCACCTCCAAGGAATTCACATCTAAAGAGGGAACAGGCACAGAAAGAGCTAATTTCAATACAATGTGACCAGTGGTAAGAGAGTGGTACTGACAGAGACACTGGGAAGGACCAGGGGCCATGCGAGCTTCACTGGATGTGGGAGGGCATGTTGGGCGAGAGACACACGGAACCTAGGATTTTAAGGCAAAGCAGAAGTGCACCAGGGGAAGGACGGAAGAGAGAGACAGTACAGAGACAGGAAAGCCGCAGACAAAGCCTGGGAGGTAGGGAAGTGTCCGGAATGTCAGGCAGTGAGTGAGAAGTTCCCAGGGACCAAAGGTAGGGCGTGCATCAGGGCAGGGTGGGCAGCAGAATGAGTTCAGACCACGCAGAGGGATGAGCAGGTCAAGTCTGGAATTTAACCTGAGCGCCCTGGGAGGCCCCCAGAGACGGTCACAGACCTGCTGCAGCTGGTCTCTGTAGCAGCCTGGAGGATGAAAGGGCCTGGGAGAGGAACGCTGGGGACAGCGAGGGGGGGGGGCGGGAGTGGGGGGCCTGCAGCCCTGCTTTAGAAATACTCCCCAGGGGGAACAGAGGGGCTGGCGCTCCGCCTCCATGTATCTGCGCCCAACTGTGAGGGGCTTACCTAGTATTACTGCTTACTTCTTTCTGTGTCAGGTGTATGAGTAAACATTGCTTCCTTAAACATACAGATGTATCATGTTCTCAGAAAAACACAATATTTTATTTAATTTTTAAGAATTAAATTCCGAATAGCTGCCTTTCCATATTTTTTTTTTTGTTTAAACTCAGGAAGAATCGCTCCCCAGCGAGATACGGTCAAATGGGATACAATTAAAAATGAGTAACTTATTTTATTTCACCACCACATGCCTGGTATTTTTGTAATTCTTCCAAGCTGGACGTGCTGGAAAGCTGCCTACTGCAGGCAGTAGGAACTTGGAGAATACCGCGGGCCTAGGGTTAGTCTGAGCCTTCTCACCAGCTACCTCCCTCGGGTCGTTCACGCAGTCTCTCTAGGCCTCAGTTCTATCACTGCTGAAACGACAGATAAATCCCTTCATCCCTTAGACTCCTGACTGCAATTCCATGGGCCTTTTCTCCTAGAAGAAATACTGCTCTTGAATTTTAAAACTTTTTGTTTTGGTTTTAAAAAGACTTTAAATTTTGCCGGAAAATATTCCTTCGAAAGTATATAAAGCCTGCTAGATGTTTTTGAGATTCATTAAAAAAAAAAAAAAATCCCAGAGCATGGTGCACGTGTAAAACGTTAGCATTCCCGAGGTTCGAAGGCCTCAGGGACGCGTGCTGGAACCTCCGGGGGTTCAACTAAGCCTCCCAGCAGCGAGGAACAGGGAAAAGGGCCGCCTGGCAGCTGATAGGGTAAACAGGCCTGCAGGAGCATGAACTACGAGCCAGCCGGTTTCTCTTTTCCTTCCTTAGGAAACTTGTGTCCACAGGGAAAGGGCTGTGGGGCCTCTGGAAGAGCGATGGGCCCGTGGGGAGGAGGGAGTCTCCTGCCTCCCTACCTGCTGGCCGGAGTCCTCCCGGGCTGGCAGGGACTGAGAAGCGCTCGGTCCCCTCCCCCGCCCCCTCCCGCGCCTCCTCGCCGAGTCCCGCTGCCGTCCTAGCAAGTGATGTTGTCGGAGCAGGCGCGGGCCGCGGAGCAGGCAGCGCCCGCGCTCCGCTCGGCCGCGGGCCGACTCCTTGCAGCCGCAGCCACTGTGGGCTGCAGGGTGAGCGGCGGAGCGGCGGCTTCGGCTACGGTCCCCAAGGGCCGGGTGTCCGGCCGCGCCAAGGGGTCCTCCTCGCCCGGCGCTCGGGGCTGCGCTCGGACGCCGGGGCCACGGGAGGCGGGCCGGGGGCGCGGCGGGGAGACGGCGCGGCGGAGGCAGAGGCCCGCGGCAGGCATCTCTGCGCTCGGACCGTGGCCGGCGTGATGTCCACCAAGGTCAGGAAGTGCAAGGAGCAGGCGAGGGTGACCTTCCCCGCGCCCGAGGAAGAGGAGGAGGAGGAGGGCGAGGACGTGGACGCCGAGCCGCAGCGCCGCCGGAGGGGCTGGAGGGGCGTCAACGGGGGGCTGGAGCCGCGCTCGGCGCCCTTGTCGTGGGAACCGCTCGGCCACCGCCCGCCGCCCTGGTCGCCGGGACCCGACACGTGAGTACCAGCGGCTGCAGCCCGGGAGGGAGGCACCCCCGCCGCCCCGCGACGTGCCCGGGACCCCAGACCCAACCCTGTCTGATTCCGGGACCGCGCCCTGGGTCTTGTGGGGCGTGGAGCCGCCCCGCGAGCCGACACCGCGGACGCCGGGCGCGCTCTCCAGCCCGTGGACACTTCTCTCCTACAGCCACGGACATTGCGTGACGGCCCGCGGGTTGGGAACCACTGGGAGAAGGGCCTCCGGCAGCCCGTGCTCCCCCGGGGGGTTCGAGGAAGGCAGAGTGCGCCCAGACGCGGGCACGCGCGCTACCCCGACTCGTGCCCGCGTCCCGGCGCGGAGCTGCTCCGGGAACCTGGGTCCCCTCGGCCGCACCGGGACGTCGGGGCGCAGGGAGGGACCCTGCGCGACACAGAGTGCGGCGGAAGGTGCGCTGGGTCGCCTGGGGTCCCGACGGCCCATTCACAGGGAAGTCTGGATCGGGAGCCCCAGCGGGTCCCCCGGGAGAGAGCAGCGCGGGAACCGCTTCGCCGGTGACTTGGCTGCAGTCCCCGGGCGGCTCAGGGTCTGCAGCTGTGTCTTTTTTAAGGGAAGGTCGAGGTCGGCGCTCCAATCCGTCAGAAAGAGCAACTTTGCTTCATTCCCAGATCCGCTGCGAGACCCAGCGAGGATGGAAGAGAGGGTGGTTCATGCCACAGGGCGCAGGCTCTCAGCTTCTCCAGTCGCCTACCTTGGGCGTGTCGCGGGCTTTACTGTCTGTTTTAGGGAGAACGCGCACCTCTAGGTAGGAAGCAGGGGTCGGGCCGGGCCGCAGCCTGGTCCCGCACGGCCCACCTGGGCCCGGGGAGGTGGCTCTGCAGCGCCCCCTGCTGCCGCCCGGCCCGGGACACTGGGGCCACCCCGGACCCACAGACCCTGGGAAACAGACCTCAGAAGCTGGGAGCGGATGGCCCAGGGGAGGGTTCAGCTTTAACGTAAACGGCGCATCCCGTTATTATATTCAATTATTGCTGAAGATTGGCGTGGAGTGGAAGTGGCCCAGCTGATGGAGGGGAAGTAAAAGGATCCTCGGGGAATGAAGCACCCCCAGCTTGCTTCTCTGCCTCCCCAGGGTTTTATTTAAGACATGCTCCATTTTTTCTTTTGTCAATTTGGTTTTTAGAACCCTGCTCAATTTCTTGATTCTTTCACATTTTTTTTCCTTCACCTTAAATTCACACTAAATTGGACACCAGAGCGCTTTTAGCTGAGAAAGTAGGGCGGAGCAGCAATTCCTCCCACTTTGCCTTTTGAAGTTTGAGGTCACGCAAAGCAGGAGGCAAATGCTCTTGTGGACTGCCTGGCGGATGGCTAATGGAGCGCCTTCCTATCTGTGGGCTGGGCTTGCACGTTTCAACAAGGACGTACTGCAGGGTACTGATTTCCTAAAGTGGTTGAGAAGACCCAGTCATCTTCAGGAGCTAGACAGAGAGAAATGTTTCTTCTGGAGGCAGGGCAGCAAGCTCTCCGTGTTTATTTGAGGTCTGCGACTTGGGAAGGTCAGAGACTAGCTTGCTCTCCCTTGCCGAGATTAGCTCTTTATTCCATCTGAGTAGAACAGGCCCAGTTTCACAGCTCAGGGAGTGAAGCAGCAGCCCTGGGGCTGATGGGGGGGCGGGCATCAGAGAAGGATGGCCCCAGGGACGTTGAGGATGGGGCCCACTTCCACTGAGAAGATTCCTCAGGGTGATGTGTTGCTCATTTCACTGCTCCCTGCTGCAGGGTTTTATTTGGGAATTTTAAACAGACTGACTTAGGAGGAGGAATGTCATCTGTTATATCACTGACAAGACTTTTAAAAAAAACTGATAGAACTCTCACTTTAATCACTGATTCAAGACTTCCTTTATTCTAATTATTTGCCAGCCTCAGACCAAATCCTGGGTTGTTGGCAAGATTACCTCATTTCTGAATTTTTTTTTTTTTTGGTTGTAATATATCTGATGAACTCCAAAAAGGCATTTGAAGGTGCTCTCATGAGTTTCAATTCAAAGATATTTCTTAAGCGTATGCATGGGCAAAGTGCAGCCTGGGGACAGCATGCTGAGAGATGAGTGTGGCATCCTGTCTGCACTCAAGGAATTGAAAGTCTCAGGAGGGACAGGTGGAGATAAAACTGATCATGAACACATATGTTATAAGTTAGAGTAGAATGAGCACCATAAACACACACACACACACACACACACACACACACACACAGGAATAGAGCTATGAAGTGTCAAGTGCAAAGGAGAGACTGACAATCTAAGGTAGCGGAGAAATCGAGGAAACCTTTGTGGGCCTTCAAAGATGGATAGGCCACTAAACAGAGAGAATGCATAATTAATTCAAGTCCTCTCCCCTCCCCCCTCCCCACGTGCCAGTCCTGTCTAGGGAATATTAGCTGAGTTTGGTTGGAACATAGAGCGTGTGTAGGAAAGCAGAGAAATGTGGCTGAATGTGTTGGTTTGGGGCATCGAGGTGCAGGATCTTGTATTCCAGGAGGAGGTACTAGGGAGTCATTGATTGTTTCAAAGCAGCGGAGGGATCAGAGCCATTCTGAGAGCTGGATGGATTGAAGTGGCAATTGGCAGAATAGGAATAAATCTATTAGGGGCCATTGTAGCTATCCAGGCTGAGATTAGGACCTGTAACAGTGTCGGTGGGAAGAGAAAATAGACAAATAGAATCCTTGGGAATTTGCAACCAACCGCCCAGGAGGTGTTTAGAGAGAAAGCAGGGTCTGAGATGACTTGGTGATTTCAGCCTAGATGACTCAGATCGCTGATGTCACTGTTGGAAGGACAAGAACAGGGAGGAGGGTCTGTTTTTTCAGATAATTCTGAGAGATGTCAAACAGAAAGATGGAAATGCAAATTCTCAGAGAATTTGAAAGTCTACGATCTGATGGGAATTGTTACAGAGTCCTGTGAGCACAAGGAATGTGATAGGGAAAACAAAGGGAGCCTTGGCTCCTTCATCTAAGGGAAAATATTTTGTCAGAGGGCGGGGGTGGGGGGAGAGGGAGAGGGAGAGAGAGAGAGAGAGAGAGAGAGAGAGAGAGAGAGGAAGGACACAGAAAAGGAGGAAGGTACAAGTGGTAGTAAGGCCAGGCTGCCTAGAGAGAAGAGTTTCAACAAAAGGGGGGAACTGACCCATGGTTGTCAAATAATCGATAAATCAAGAAAGAAACCTAGGTGTCTACTTTTAGTAAGAAGAATCAATCCTCGGAGTAACATCTGTGCAAAAGAAAAACAACAACAGCAGTAACAACAAAAAGCCCTTCAGATCTCCCTGCACTGTTATCTTTCACAGAGAAAGATTTCTAGAAAAGAGGATAGCGTTTTAGTTTTTCTTCCGAGGGAGTGCTTCCGTAATAAAAGCAGTAGTTGGTGTTTACATAATACTTCGTGCTGTCATTCATACGCATTAACTCGCATCACACCTCTTTAAAGCAGGTTTTATTGTCATCGCTTGGCAAAGGAGAACTTTGGTGCACAGAGGAGTGAAGTCATTTTCAGAAGGTTACTGGGCACATCGGTAACAGAGCTTCCGTATTCCATGTGGCGTTATCAACGACGGTCACTGTGCTGTCCGTTAGAGCCCTGGACTCGCCGCCCTGCATAACTGCAGCTTGGTCTCCTCCGACCGGCGCCTCCCCATTTCCCACTCCGAGCCACCAGTATACTCTTTGCTTCCCGTTAAGTGGTGTTTTTGGATTCCACGTAAGTGAGGTCACGTCCTGTGTTTCTTTTTGTGTCTGGCTTATTTCACTTTGCATACTGTATTCCAGGTTTATCATCTACGTTGTCACAAGTGGCAGGATCTCCTTTGTTGAGCCGAGTAATATTCCGTAGCGATGTATATTCGTTATCACAGTTTCTTTGACCCTGTAGCGTTTAATGGTCACTGCTGAGCCAACTGGTGTCGTATGACAGCATTTCCTTTTTAATTACTTGTTTTCCTTGGAGTAAATATTTGTCTAATCTGGTCTTGCTTCTTTGGCTACATCTTCAGCCTCTGTGTGTATTTTCCTGTACACATTCCTTCTAAAACCCTCTGACTTCTTTTGAATGTGATTTTCAATTATTTTTTTTCCTTCAGGAAGCTTTTAAAATAATTGCCTCTTTATTAGTGGTATTCTGAAATTGCAAGATAACATGCCTTGGTATCGGTCTTTTTTCAGTTCGTGAGCTGGACACTTGATGAATCCTTTCACTGTCCGGGGATCGTGCCCTATGGTTCTGGGAAGTTTTCGTGTATTATTTCTCTTATTATTTCCTACCCACTATGTCCAGTCTTCTCTCTTTCTGGAGTCCCTATGATTTGGATGCTGGACCTCCTGGACTGACCCCTGATTTTCCTGTCTCTTCTCCATTTTCCAGTGCCTGTCTTTTCTGTTCTTTCTGAAATGTTTCCTTGACTCCATCTCTGGATTCTCCCACTGATTTTTTTTTTCCATTTGAGCTATTATATTTTTGCTCTCTAAGAGCTCTTTCTTGTCTTGTGACTATTCCTTTTTATAGCATTCTTCCTGATTTCAAAAATCCAGTATTTTTTAAAATATTTCTCGGGGGAGGAAGGACGGGGAGATAATAAGCCTGGATCTGTTATTCTGCAGCTGGGCAGGGACCCCCCGGTCTTGGCTCCTGCTGCCCCCCTCCCCCCACCCCAGGCCCGGCACTCCTACGGCTACAGCATCTCTCCGTTTCTCCAGCTATTTCACCGCCTGTCTTCCTTACAGGCATGTGAGTTGTCATTTATCATGTCATGGGGGGGTCAGAGATCTGGGGGAAGGGCTTCTACCTACTTACTCCTCATATAGACGTTGAGCCAATTCCCCCATTTTGGGCTCCCGTCTCACCTCTACTTTCTGAAATTTCTTCGGCCTTCAATTCCTGGGCCTTTTCTGATACGGAGCAGGTGGATCAGCTTCTCATCACAGGCACGGTGGTTGGACCTTCCTTCTCTGTGCTAAGTGTCACTCACCAGTCTCTGCTCCAGTCCCTTCCTGTCTATCCTCACGGACTGTGGGCAGGGTTACAGATGTCTCTCGGTTTCAGGAAGATGAAATCTATGTTGCTGTTCTTTGTTCTCCCTGTTGTTTAGTGATGCGGACTCGGGCCAACAGCACCGCCGTATTGTGGGTGCGACGAACAAATTTACACGACTGCAGCAGTCCTGTGGAGAAAAAGGGTTGGCATGGCCACTCTCTGAGTCAGGGAGCGCCCCGACCCTTGCCTGGACCGGCTTTTGTTGCTCTCTAGTAGTATACATCAAAGAGGGTTTTCGTTCATCATGCTCAGGTTTGCTTTAGGTGATTACTTTTTACAGAATACAAAGGAAAGGATGTTACTGATTACTTTTTACAGATTAACAAGGAAAAATGTTGTAAATGCAAAAGAACCATAAGAGTGATTGATCTGGTTACACTCCACCCTTGGGAGAAGTAGCACAGGCTTCAGGAAGTTACTTTAAAGATATGCAGTAAACATTTGCAACTTCACTTCAGGGTGAGGTAGTTGTAGCAAAAGCAAGCCTCCGAGCAGCCTAGGTACAATGCAGGCCTGATTCCCCACGGGAAAACCTATCCAAGGGTTTCGCTCCTGTGTGCCGACTTGCGCCTGTTGGTTTTCCGATACGGCTGGGCTACATTTGCCACACCAAGCGGATCGGTTCCCTGTAGTTTAGGGAGTAATTTTGGAGAGGAGATGGGGTAAGAAGGGCCTTTATTCCATCATCTTGAAACCGGGCACCCCTATGATGTGTTTTAGGCATTCACTTAGGGCCTCAGGAAGACAGTGTTAGGAAAGAACCGAGGTCACAGAAGGAAGAGTATTGCAAATTGTGAGCATTCTTATTAGGCAAATGGAGTAAAGAGTGACCTGGGTGGTGTGGACTGAGGGTCGTCTGAAGTCCCTGCCTCAAATCACCTGTGTCCCACCTGAATAGGACCGGCCCCTCTTCAGAAGCATGCTCAAGGGACTGCGTTGGCTGCTGAGGAGCCTTCCTTTTCAACACGCCCTCCGCACCACATGGCAGCAGCCTGGCCTGGGCAGTGTGGACGTGCAGGTCTGGGCCCGGGTAGGAGGTCCGGGTTGTGAGCCGCGGGGTGGCCGACTCACACTCGGACTCACACTTGTGCACAAGGGGCTCAGCAGTGACTTTATGAGAACAATGCATGTTTCGGAGCATTTCGTCTTTAATTCAGCATCTCGGTCAGGGATCTTCATCTGCAATTATCTAGTCCAAAAGAATTCCCCTTTTTTTCTTTGTACTATTCAAATACTAGGTGACGATATGGGTTTGGTTCTGGATGTTTTTAAACAATGAGAGTCAAATGCCCACAAGAGTGTGACCTGTCAAGGAAAGAGCATGACAGCGATCATATTCCTTCGAGTGTCTAAATCTACTTTGTCAAGTAGGACTGATTCTCCGTTGGATGTGGAATCTCTGTGGAAAAGGAGGTCGCAGGGTGACGAGATGTGAGCAGGCATCTTCAGACCCCAGCCTTCTGACCTTGGATAAAGATACCGACAGAAAACCAGATCCCTTTGTTTCTGATAACGTCAGCAGTGTATATGTATTCGATGCTAACATATTTAAATAGCCAAATAGGAGCTGCTTTGGGGGGAAGAAGTTTTCCGTTGTATTTTTTGAGTGTCATCAGCCCTGTACCGAAAGCCAGACCCACAGAGTGTGGAGAGCCCGTCTCTGCCCTTAAGGATGCGGAGCGTCGTCAAGGAGACGGGCGGGAGAGCAGCCGACGGCAGCGCGTGCCAGAGCGGGCTCCGTGGAGTCACCCACCAAGGGCCTTTCCCGGAAGCGGAAACCTCTAGGTGCTCCGCTACTTTCTTGCGCACCTAGGTTTAAGAAATAGTATCAGACGTCATGCTGGCAATGCTTAGGGTGGACCTTCGGAAGGAACACACCGGGAAATGGCTTTTCGCCTCCGTGGTTTCAGCTGCCGAGGGGCCTGGCACAGCCTTGGTCAGCCCACTTACGGGGAAGGGGTGACGGCAGAGAGAGGGGCCCAGAGCCCCTCCTCCTTGAACATACACAGCTCCTCTGACTGGTCACGAGGACGTCTGCCATGTTCGCGTGTGTCTGCTAGATGTATCTACATGCTGCGTGAAGCGTTGCGACACAGCACAGACCAACACAGCGTCTCAGGACATTCTTGGCTGCGGAGACCCAACTCTCTCTCTAGACCTGGACGTGCTGGCGTCCCTACATTTTAATTTTTTTTGTGGCGTCTTTAGGGATGAAAGCAGCACTTTCCTGCTTAACCAGAGTGCTGTCCCTTGCCAGTGGGGTTGGCCCTGTGACATTGTTGTCACTCAGCTGATCATGGTGTCGAGACGCAGCCTCAGGGCTGGAGCTGAGGGACATGGCCCTGTGGGCACCCCACGCCCCATCCACCAGACTCTGGTCACGCTGATGGGGCACCGTCCTCGAGCCTTGCACGCTGCTCACTTAGGGGCTCCGGAGCCGCAGCGTGGCCCCCACCCCACAAACACACACGTCAACAGATGGCCCCAACGTGTGCTATGGCGATACGACCGAGGCCCTTCATCAGCTGCCCTTTCCTCGTCCCAAGCACACTCGCAGGTAAGGTGCCTGCGTAGAGGCGGGTGTCCCCAGAGGCAGTGGCATTGCTGACAGCTGCCTGCTTGCCAGGGGGACGGTGGGGTTTGTCTATTTTTGACTTTTCTTCTAGGATTTTCATGTCCTCTGTCAGTGCCTGCTGCTGCCCATGGTCATTACCGCTTCCAATTAGCACCGTCCCAGCACCATACCAGCCTGGTGGCTGCTCACCGACACCCTGCCCCTCCTCTGTGCTTTGCTCACCGCGTGTCTCCTGCGGCGCCTTCTGCCCTTCCTGCCCTTCTCACGAGGACAGACGAGATCCTCGCCGGCTGGCACATTCACTTTCCTCAGTGTGAGGAACGGATTAGTCCAAACCCTCTGGGTGTGATTCTTGTTGCTTTGGCTCGTGCGGGTGGTGGTATTGCTTGGCCTGCGTTCTTGTGTGGGTGGATGGAGTAGCTGGTTAATTCTACACCTTTCAACAAAGGATCTCAGGTGACTTCTCTGACAATGTCAGTTGTTGCTGAGAGCTGAAGAGTTGGTGATTCGGTCCAGAGAGCCACAGAAACTGTTCTTGATAGAACCAAAACATTCTAACACATGAGCTAAACATATATTTTAATAGTTACTTTGATTTGCAAACCAGTACTCATTTTTCTTGCTCCCTGGACGCAGCGTGGTAAGGTAGAGGGAGCCGGGCACAGGCTCTCTGCCTTTCAGTGACCTTGAAGTAGTTTCTGTTCTCTCCAAGTCTCTGCATCTGGGGAGAAGTCAGTTCACAGCATTTTTGAACATCTACTGCACAGTGTAAGGCAGTGTCGAGGTGCCCGAAGTATAAAAACAAAGTAGGAAGCATGAAGCATTTATCTTCAGTTGACCTTAGGGGACCTGAGTATCCAAGGAGACAATAAACAAGGAGATGAAATAAAGTTAAGTGCGCAGATCCAGGAGCAGATTCAGGGCAGACCAGCAGCGTTACAACGCGTGGGCTGGAGTGGCCAGGAGGGGGTTCAGAAAGGGCTGGGAGGACGCAGTGTTCCAGAATGAGCAGAATCTTGCAGGTGCTCCAGTGGTTACTGTGAAACCTTATCCCCTGCTGACAGACATGTCATGCAGGCTGGACGGTGGAAGATAGGAAGGATTTGAGCCGGAAAAGGGCGGAAGCAAAAGGATGGCCCCAGGTGGAAACAAAAGGAGCATCCAGAGGCAGGTGGGGCAGGTCCAGAAGGCAGACAACTCGCATGAGCAGCCACGTGCGCTCCTGTAATCCCACCTGCAGCAACAGGCCTTTCTCCTGAGCTTCCTGCCTGCTGACCGGGAGAGACGAAACGGAACCAAATGCCCAATCTGTGGTTTGAGTCAGCTTTTAAAATTTTGGTTTGTGTTTTGCTTGCTCAACAGACACTTATTCTCATTCAACAAGTGAATTAAGCAATCGATAAATTAAGCAAAAGGCTGGCCCTGCATTTCCTAGCCTGGCCAGCTAGGACAGTGTATCTGTGCCTTTAGCCCGTGTCTAAGGGACCTTTGCTGGCTGATTTCTACCCCCACCCTCCGTCTCCACAAGAGGTCCGAGTCTGTTTATGGTCCACGTGTCCGCCCTGGTTCGGGGCACTCCGGAGAGCTGCTACAAGGCCGATTTCACTGATCTCAGGTGGATATTATAAAGAACGTTTTCTTTTTCAAGAAATTCTCTCTCTTAGATAAAGTCACTCAGGCTCTCAGAAAGCTGGCCTTTCCTGTGTTGTCCTCTGTAGCATCTGGGCTTGGGGGAGGGGAGCCTCTGTGTCCCCTGGAGGGGGAAGTACGTACATGGTGTCCTCCGGCTCTTCTGCTCTCTGGGCGATGTTTGTTGTCTATTCGGGTGCTGTCTGTCAGCGGAAGTGACTTGATCTGGGCCGACCTGCCATTGTTAGAACCCAGCTGTGCTCCCTGGGGCCCGGGGTTTCAGCTCGGCTCCCACGGGCAGTGGAGCGGCCCCTGCAGCACAAAGCCTGGGTCCCGCTCACAGCAGGGCAGCCGTCCGAGTCTTGGTGCAGGCCCCCTGGCTCTCATCGAAGGGTCCACCCGAGGTGGAGCTGCCGCTGGCCCAAGAGCCCTCACCATTCTGCTGCTTGACCAGACCGGGCTGTGGCAGACGTCCGAATAAAATACACAGAGCAAGACCCTCACCTTCTGTGGCTCCTCGGCCTGTCGGACCCTCGGACCCACGTGCTGACTTTTCCCCTCCCTTCTGCTCGGTCGTCTTCTCCTGCCCGGTAAGCACCGGGGCAGTGCAGCCGCGGTGGGGGACTGGTCTCATCTGCGTGACACGACCACTCCGGGACCAGGCTCCTTCAGAACTAGAGAAAGAAAGGAATGGAGCAAATCCTTCCTCAAGGCCATTTCCCTCTTCCCAAATTCTGTTTGCAAAATCTCATTTTTTTCCTGCAAAAAGCTGCAAATTACCTTGATCTTGCTCTTTGCACTTGTGCTCTAAAATCTGTCTTCTCCACCGCCCCTGAACGCACCCACCCACCCAACTCTATAGGACACCCCACACCCCCAGGCAGGAGTCCTGAGCCAGCCGGGGCAAAGCTCTTACACTTGGAAAGACAGAAGAGACTGATTTCAAAATCAGTCTCTTACTTATTTTACTTATTTTCAAAAAATACCCTTATCCTACAGGCGCACCCTTGACGGCACAGAACTAAGCTGAATGATGTGTTCACGGCAGCAAATGGCAAGGGAAGAAGAAGGCTGGCTGGCTGGCTGGGGGCGGGGCAGGCTGTCGGTGCCCCTGAAAGTCAGCCAGGGGGTCCCAGTATTTGTTTTTTGCTTTTAAAAAACACGTGAGAGTGCGGGCAGAGTTGAAGAGGAGTGAGGTGCGGGGGATGACGACTGTGGGGGTCCACGGAGGAAAATCGGGGCAGCAGGAAGCCCTGGGAAGGGTCGGCGTCAGACCTGGCAGAGCCCCAGCGCCGCGTCTTACCGAGTGTTACCTGGGGCACCCTCTTGTGAACTCAGTTCTCTTCTGTAGGAAGCAGAGGAAATCATTCCTGCTTCAGAGCACTGTGAGGAGAATCCACACGACAGTGCGTGAGACACATACGCACACCCCAGGTTCTCGGTCAAGGGCGCTTGCCTTCTCTCATGTCCTCTCTGTGGTGGACGGTGGCTTCTGAGGGTGATGCTGGCGGAGAGGCCTGGAGGGAAGGTCCTGGATGAGAAGCTCAGAGTGCAGTGACTGACAGGGTCTGGACAGTGAGTCGCAGATGACCTTGAGGTTGCTGAACCTGGATGAGCAGCCTGAGATGCTGGGCGCTGGCCTCAGGGAGACGGGAGTGACAAGGGGACAGAGAGCTGCATCCGTGGGACCTGAGGTCAAGTGAGAGGACAGGGCCGGGGAAGAGACTCGGGAACGCAACTGGACAGATGCTTGTTGAGTACGCCCCCCGGGGGACACAGGGTGAGGACAGACGAAGCATGACCTTACCGTGCAGGGACTGGCAGTGGCCGCTTGTATGAGGACGCATTTACTGTATGAACACTGTTTTTTAAAAGGCATTTAGATAACCATAAAGCCAATTTGAAACACATGGAATATAGACAGGATGGTTGATTTAAAGTCTATGTGAGGGGGAAAAAAGGACTCACGGACTCGGACAACAGTGTGGTGATTGCTGGGGGAAGGGGGGTATAGGGGACTAAATGGTAATGGAAAAATATAAAAAGATTAAATTTTTAAAAGTCCATGTGAGAAACCATTTAGGAGGGGAAAGATGGTCAGAAGTCGGGGCTAGGACTGTGAAGGTAACTGAGTAGTTTTAAATCTAAACTAAGTTCCTGGATACCGTGAGCCAAGAAAAAAAAAATGAAAAAGGCCACGGCTACATAGTTTATATTGTTAGATTAAAGGACGCAAACTTACCGAGAGCGAGGGGCGCGATGAGTTCCATCTCTGCCAGGGTCACAGGCAGGCGCCAGTGTCTGGAAACGGTTTCTGGTCCCGTTCCTCCGGAAAGCCTTTTGCTGCGGACCTGGAGGTCGGGTCTGCACGGCTGACAGCGGCTCCTGGGCTTCGGGTTCAGGCATCCCCGGCTCAGGGATGCGCCCGAGGGGCGCTGTGAGCCCCCACCGGGTGCGGCGGCCTCCAGCCAGGTCAGCCGCCCGCGGGAAGCCGTTCTCCCTAATCGCCCACAGCTGCTCTTTCCGTTGCTGCCGGCCAGGTCCATGGACGGAAGCCCATCCCTGAGGCGCAAGACGGTGATGCGGGAGAAGGGCCGGCGCCAGGCCGTGCGCGGCCCGGCCTTCATGTTCAACGACCGCGGCACCAGCCTCACGGCCGAGGAGGAGCGCTTCCTGGACGCGGCCGAGTACGGCAACATCCCCGTGGTGCGCAAGATGCTGGAGGAGTCGCAGACGCTCAACGTCAACTGCGTGGACTACATGGGCCAGAACGCGCTGCAGCTGGCGGTGGGCAACGAGCACCTGGAGGTGACGGAGCTGCTGCTCAAGAAGGAGAACCTGGCGCGCATCGGGGACGCGCTGCTGCTGGCCATCAGCAAGGGCTACGTGCGCATCGTGGAGGCCATCCTCAACCACCCGGGCTTCGCGGCCAGCGGGCGCCTGACGCTCAGCCCCTGCGAGCAGGAGCTGCAGGACGACGACTTCTACGCCTACGACGAGGACGGCACGCGCTTCTCGCCCGACATCACGCCCATCATCCTGGCGGCGCACTGCCAGAAGTACGAGGTGGTGCACATGCTGCTGCTGCGCGGCGCGCGCATCGAGCGGCCGCACGACTACTTCTGCAAGTGCGGGGACTGCGCGGAGAAGCAGCGGCACGACTCCTTCAGCCACTCGCGCTCCAGGATCAACGCCTACAGGGGCCTGGCCAGCCCGGCCTACCTGTCCCTGTCCAGCGAGGACCCCGTGCTCACCGCCCTGGAGCTCAGCAACGAGCTGGCCAAGCTGGCCAACATTGAGAAGGAGTTCAAGGTAAGCCTGGCGCCCGCCCTGCTCTGCTCTGCTTCCCAACCCGTGTTGCCCCGGGGGCATTTTAAATCTTCGGGGATTGGGAGAGTCCTTCAGAAGGGATGCGAGGATTTTCCCTTACTCTCAGCATGGTGCTGTGAAAAATGCGCTTTTGGGACGGGACGTGCTGGGTCCGAGAGCTGTAATTCCGGGGCTGCTCTGTGCTCTGGGTAAGCGTTGGACAGAACAGGAGACTGCTTCCCTTCTGTCTAAAGGAGATGCTGGGTGTGACCGTCTCCCTTTCAAATCCTTCCTCCTCTTTTGTAGTTGGTTGTTTGGTGGGACCCAACCTGCAAGTAGTTTTTGGTTCACAGCTTATCGGCCCAAACACTGGTATATCCCCTTCAGATTGAAAATCAAAAGACTGGTAGAGAATGCTCCCAAGGCCCTTTCATGACTTTGACAAAAATGCCTCTCCCTGCAATCCACAGTCTTATGTTCAGCCTGGAGAATGTAGCCCCGCAGACATCAGGTCTGCCCAGAAATGCGAGGACAGAGGAGTGTTTTGCTTTAGTGGATTTTTAAAAAAATGAGCGAACGTTTTTCCTGGACATCATCTCCAAGCAAGCAGTATTATTTATTTCTTTTTTTAAAATATATTTTATTGATTATGCTATTACAGTTGTCCCATTTCCCCTCTTTTACTCCCCTCCACCCTGCACAACCCCTCCCACCCACATTCCCCCCTTTAGTTCATGTCCATGTGTCATAAGTTCTTTAGCTTCTACATTTCCCACACTATTCTTGCCCTCCCCCTATTTTCTACCCACCATCAATGCTACTTATTCTCTGTACCTTGTCCCCCTCTCTCCCCCTCCCACTCCCATTGCTAACCCTCCATGGGATCTCCATTTCTGTGTTTCTGCTCCTGTTCTAGCTGTTTGCTTTTGTTTTTGTTTTAGGTGTGGTTGTTAATAATTCTGAGTTTGCTGTCATTTTACTGTACATGTTTTTATTTTCTTTTTCTTAGATAAGTCCCTTTAACTTTTCATATTTCTTTAAAAATTATACATTAATGTGGGACATTTTGAAAACTCAGCTGCTCCATCCTTCTCTGCATTTTGGGTGGTTCCACCAATTAAACCTGGGGCGAGGGAGGTTGCGTGCACTGTGGGGACAGGCGGTCAGACTGGTTTCCCCGGGACCTCGTCTCCCGTTGTCCACCGTCCACCTCGGAGGAGGGCTGCAGACCCCCATTCCCTGAATCCTTCTCTGGGGGCTGCGTTTCCCTTCTTTCTAGTTCACTGTTCCGATGGCAGGTGCCAGACAGAGTGATTGATTATTCCGTCTTCGGATCCTACTACAGTTTTTCATGCTTACGTGAGTTGCATGAAATGCATTACACAAATGCAACCAGCAATGTAATTTAAGCTAAGGGGCTGCAAGAAAATGGTAGGAAAATTTTGTGGGTTTTTCCCCTCTTCCATATACACCAGATTCCTAGATATCTATCAACCTTCATCTTGTCTGAGTGGAGCCCTGGCTGTAGGATAATCTCACTTGTTATTATATTAAAAATTTTTTTCTTACATAAAAGCTACAAAATTTTTATATTTATTATAAAAATTTTGGAAACTGTGGAAAAATACAAAGAAGAAAATAAATGTTACCTTGTATCTACTCCCTTTGAAGAGATTCATTATGTGATACTTGAAAGACTTAATTCCTTGGACCCCTAACTCAGAACAAATCGAAACCTCAAATTCTGTTTAGAGAGAATAGGAAAACATTCAGGTAAAGTAGTTCTAAATGTTACTTCTTCATTTTGGCATAGAAATAAAAAAATAACATTTGCCACTTTCAAATATTTATACCTTTTGCCGGATATATATTGAAAAGCGTATAAAAGAGATTCTACAAAAGGGGGTATTTTCTAAGACTACATTTTAATATTTATGAAAGGCAGTGAAGTATACAGTTCTGCTCAGAGAAGTCATCTCAGTGAAGCCAGGGTTAAAAATTCTGTCATTCTTAGTTTTCCCCAGAAATCAGCTAAATCTATGTTGATAATGCTTAGAATCTCCTTTACCCCAAGTGAAAGAGTCACCTCTGATAACCTTTCAAAGGTGGGAAAATATCACAAATAAAGAGGCAAAAAAAAAAAAAAAGGAGAAAACACAATTGAGTTTAAGAGGGCGCACACAAAAGCCACCAAATATCCCAGGTACTCGATAATCACCTGGTCTCACCGTGTATCTGAATTACGTGGGAAGCACTTAGGCAGTGGAACCTTCTCCGAGTCAAAACACAGTCAGTCCTTGAGAAGTCATGACCCCCAGGGGCCGCAGGCCCCTCCCTGGACCGAATGTGCCTCTCCTGCCCCGGTCTCACCTGTCCTGTTAGTGCCTTTTTCCCTGCCCTCCCCTCACCTGCTTGCCGTCTTGTCCCACACGCATGTCATCTGTCAGGGCTTTAGACAGATGGAGAGAGTGGCTCTCACAGCTGGGACCCCGACTCCCTGCTCCGAGGGGCCGTGGAAGGGACACCCGTGGCGGAGACGAGCAGCTCACCTCCTTTGCCCTGTTTCATGGTGTTCTCTGTGTTCCTCCCACCGGGACTTGGAGCTCAAAGTAGCAGCTCTGAAATGAAATCGTAGACAGTGTGTTCCCCAGTGAAAAGGAGGCGATTGTCCCCTTTTCCGACAGCTCTCCCTCCCTCACCCCCTCACGGCCCGTCAGAGCCAGCGCCTCACCCCTCACCCTGCCATCAGGCAGGGGCTTCGGGGGAGGTTCCAGCTGCCTCGTCGTTTCCAGAATTCCTGGAAGAATACAGGAGTCCTGCTGCCGAAAATACATGGAAGTTATCACCCCAAGAGGCTGAACGTTCTCAGACAGAGATTTAGATAAATTAATGGAGGACAGCGTGGTGACAGGTCATTATAGACGGGCGGACACAGCCTGCAGCTATTCTGAGAAACGGAACACCGGGCAGGATGGGCTCCGGCTCCGGGCCTCCACCCGTCAGAGGCAAGCCACCAGCCATTGATGAGGCCGTGAAGACGCAAAGTGAAACTTCCTAATTCTGAGCCAGTGAAGCACTTGTTTGCAAAAAAAAAAAAAAAAAAAAAAAAAAAAAAAAAAAAAAAAAAAAAAAAAAAAGAAAGAAAGAAAGAAAAAAAGCTATTTGCCTTCCCTGTGCCTCAGTTTTCCTCTCTTTAAAGCAGAAAAGCAATTTCAACTGTTATCACGGTAGGGCTGTAAGGAAGAGAAAAATGAATGTAACCCTAAAGCAAGGTAGCATTTTATAGCAGGACGATAGCCTAGGAGTCATTTGGCCAAACAGACCTCTCATTTTACAAATGCGATGACAAAGGCTATCGCCCAGGTCCCATCTGCTAGGCCTAGGTTTGGGAGTCTTGGGTCTCAGTCCTAAATATTCCATCTCACCTGCCATACCTGGTAATATTGAAGCCCTTCCATAGTGGTTGATGTGTACTCAGCACATTCTAAGCATTTAATCCAGTAGCAATATTAGGTAGGCTTATTCTCATCAGAGAGGCTGAGTAACTTCCACCAGACCACACAGCTAGTAAGTGGTAGACGCAGCGTTTGATCCCAGAACACCTGGCTTCCGATGGATGTTGTAACCACTGCACTGTCTTTGTTATTAGGGAAGGTGTCAGGCAGGACCCAGCCTGCTTCGAGTTGAATTTCCATTTTCCTCTTATGGATAAAAAGGGGTTAAAAAGAGGATAAAAAGGAATGACAACGACAAGGAATATCGTTGATGTGCATGTGCTGAAGGCCGCAGACAGGCTGTCGGGAGGACGGAGCGCCATTGCTCCCCTCTGCCTTGTGTGGGTGCTCGGGCTTTGGGTTCCTGCTCGAAAGCATGCGGCAGGGCCCTCCAATAACTTCGTGACGGCCCTGGTGATGGATGAGTGAGGACAAGTGAGCAAAAACCAAATTAGGAGAAAATCACCAGAAAATGCAGAGCAGACAAGTGGTCTGCGTTGTGAAGTGACAGGAGGCAGGACCCCCTGGCAGAACTGGCAGGCGCCTGCTGGTCAGCAGACTGTGAGTGGTCCCTCCTGCACCTGAGGAAGGGTTGTGTGTAGCCCTCCATTTCCCGGGACCTCTGCCCGTGTTGACGACGTGCTACCTCATGACCATGACCGTGACCGTGACCGCAATAAAAGAAGTGCCAGTTATCTCCAGCTCTGATTATTACCCACACAGGGTAACAGACTTCTTCCAGCAGGAAATGTTTAAATTGTTAGGAAAACAAAGTGTCATCCTCGCAACTTGTATCACTGATCTTTGGATGGATGTGGGGAAAAAAAAAACCTCACAAAACTCACACAGCTTTCTTTAAGACTGGACAATTTACAGGGTATAATTTTTAAAGATAATGAGTCATTATTTGGATATTACTTTAAAAAAATGGTTCCTATGTTTTCTTCAAGCATAGAAAATAGTCTCTTTTCTTTCTGCTCAAGGGCGCAGTGGCCATCCTAGGTTGTACCGAATCTTACAGAGCAGTCTGAACGGAAGAGTAACACAAGGAAATTTCATCTAAAAAATTGTATTAAAAGGGGAGCTTTCTATAGACACAGACATGGATTTAATACTACTTCTGGGCGCTCTAATAAAATATTTCATTAGCCTTTCAGGCATGGAAGGCAGATGGATGTGTAACTGACTCTCTGCATAGAAGCCAGAGACTGAACATTTTATTAATTTTATCAGCTGCCTGGTCCCAGCTTGAATGGAAAGCAGACTGAAGTTTTTATTCATTTTATCTGTTCCCTTATGAGGGGAAAAGGATTAACTGCAACTGTTCTTTGTCTGAATTTCTGATATCAGACATGGAAACTATTCTAGTCTGTGTAGCCTTTAAAAAGGGTTCACAGTCTCTTCTTCATGTTTATTTTAGCTGGTGATGTGAGTTTTGCCCATCACGTCACACAGATTAATTATTCAAGGGACGAAACTGGAATTCTTCATGCCTTTTTAAAAAGTATCATTTAAAATATAATTTTTAGACGCCCAGAATTTGGAAATCCTGCTGTGCAGTGTTGTTTGGTTATTAGAAAAACACAGCATCTCAGGACATGTGGAAATGAGGAATGCTGTTTTTCCCGATTGCACCAAATTAGATTATCATCTGGTTAACTTTCTTAATGGGCTGGAATTTTAGGGAAAGCCGTAGACATGGAACTGGGGTTTCCGAAAGGAAGACCCTTGCCGAGGGACAGTCGTTGACGCAGTGACAGGAGCCTGAGGGGAGAACTGGAGCTCCATCCAGAAGGTGACGGGGAGGCTGCCAAGCGGCTTCCCCACACCGGCCCATGCACTGCGCACATACGCCAAAGACATGAAAGATTAACAGGTTGTTTTTCTCAAGGTATTCGTTCCAGTGGCCTGGACATCTTCTCCGGAGTATCGATACTCAGCAGCCCTTGCGAATTCAATGACATAGAGTCAGACACGTCTCTTCCTTCAGGTTCTGCAGCGCATGAAAATGTGCCCTGCGGACAAACAAGGAAAAATAACCCACTCTCTAGGCTGGTGCCATCTCTTGACATTCCCTGCACACCCATCCTTCCCAGACATCAGGACTGGGGCCTGAGGATGGCCATTCTGACACACGGCCAGGTGCTGCCGATGCTGCAGGTGTGCGGGCTGCAGGTGTGCGGGCTGCACGTGGAGAAGCAAAGCGTCCCCCAGGGCAGGGGATCATGAACCGGGCATGTTAGTCTCACACGTGGCCAATCTTCTACATCAAATCGCCACTTTAGAAAAATCACCATTTAAAACTTTTTCATTGTACACCAACTGTAATTTTTAAATAAATTTTAAATAAAATAACCAATACAATTTTTGCATTATACAAATGGTTTTGTTTGGGCTTTAAGAAAACTATTGTTTGTCTGCACAGAAGAGATGCAACTCTTTCTGATCCTTTGTCTTTCCGTGGTGGTGTTTAGCCAACGTCACGTACTGCAGACCAGTGAGCTAAGTGCACAGCAGTTTCGGTGCTGGCTGATATGGTGGGCAGGTTGCAGAAGGTCTGGCTAGCGGGGTGGGGGTCAAATCCAGCCACGTGTAACTCAGCAAGCCTAGCATCCCCGTAGGGACTGCAGCTCCCCACCCAGAGGAAGGGACACCCTGGCCTAATGCCAAGAAAAACCTCAACACTTCCCATGGGATTAAAGCAAATTCTCTGCATGAAACTCCAAACCTCTCATTCGCAGAACGACTATCGGAAGTTGTCCATGCAATGCAAAGACTTCGTGGTGGGCGTGCTGGACCTGTGCCGGGACTCGGAAGAGGTGGAAGCCATTCTGAACGGAGACCTGGAGTCGGCGGAGCCCTCGGAGGCGCACAGGCACCAGGCCTCGCTGAGTCGCGTCAAGCTGGCCATTAAGTATGAAGTCAAAAAGGTGAGCGGCCCGCTTCCATCCCGCGCCAGAGTGGGAGAGACGCGGAATCCCCGCCGTGCCGTGATTCTCGGGCGTTTTCGTTTTCGTAATAAGAATAGATATTATTGGGAAAAAGATTTTTTTTTCTTCATGAGAGAGATGAAGGGGAGTATGGTAACGTTAGGACTCAAATATCAAGCGTCTGATCCTTCCCATTTGTTACAGGTTGTGAGACCTTGGATAAATCATAAGACTTATTTAAATTTCAGTGTTTCCTATAAAAGGAGGATGAAATTTTTCTTATCTACCTCAGAGTTGTGGTGGGATTTCAGTGGATTAAGATATGACAAAGACATCTGTAAACTGCTCCTTACAATGCAATTAACAGGATAGAGACCTGGGAAGACCCTCAGGAGAAGTGAAATGACTTTTCCAAGCGTTGTCAGTTACAAGATGATGGCACTGGCCCTGCTGCCCCCCCCCCCCAGCATCCTGGCTGGCAGAGGTTTTGTCATCTCGGGGGAAAGAAGATAATTTTGAGTAAGATTGATGTTGAAGCACTTTTAGAAATCCGTCTGGACGTTTATTCACAGGTCTTGCGATTCACATCTCTTCTCCTGTGCTCCTGAGACAGGAGGACTGATTTCCCTTGTCACAGGTTCTCGATCATGGCTTTGAAAGTGTCACATTAGTGGAGACAGCTCACCTACGGGTGTGCGTGTGTTAGCCAAGCTGTCTCGCAGAGCAAATGTCCTCCCGCACGTCCGTTTTAAATAAATCAATGTGTAGATTATAATGTATGAGGTGTCAGCAATAACAGCTTGCTGCCAGTCAGCTCTCAGGCCACAACAACAAAAATAATGTATTTGGAACTGAAAGGAGGTTGAAGACTTTGCAGGGGCTTCTGGTTGGTTTGTTTCGTGCTATCCAGTGAATAGTAGTTAAAGTTTTAACTTGGAATGTTCATTTGATCAGTGTATGTGAGAACTCTATTCTGGAATGCCCAAAAAGCCCCAAGTCAGAAAAAAAGCCCTTTTTTCTCTTAACGGCCACTTTTATCATTCATTCAGCACCCACCCATTTCCACTCCAGCAAAGAGGGAAAATATGATACCCATGCATTCACCATCATTCCCACCACCTCCTTTCTAGTCTCCAAGAAAAATCTCTTCATGGATCATAAGGCTGCATGAACCCTCCCCCGCCAGCTGTGGCCCTGAAGTAGTCAATGGTTACAGGAAGCCATTGAAGTAGTCAATGGTTATAGGCATTTCAAAGTAACTTTAAGTTATAGAATTTTCCCCCATGACAAAACAAGCTCATATTTATTCAGATCAGCCTCTAATTTCACCAAGGAGCCCAGTTTGATGTCATGGTGAGCTCGTAGGTCCCATAAGAGATGCAGGCAGCCACTCCAGCCACTGCCCAAATCCGCCCCAGGTCTGGGTCCGGGCCTGAGTCTGCTGACCTCTCGCTGGGCTCCAGGCTCCTGGAGCTGGGGTCTTCCCTAAGGAGCACACCTCGGGCTCCCCCAAGCCTGAGAGGCTTAGTGGCATTTCATCCAGAAATGAAGATATAAACACGGCGTAGGAGGGATCGGAACATGAATTTAATGAGTTCTTCCTCCTGCTCTCCTGTTTCCTCCGTGGTGGGATTAAGTTTAGCTGCAGAACAATCATCTAGAAGAGAGACAGGCAGCAATATAAACACACACAATTATCCCTGGTGTATGCGGAGAAAGCTCAGACGTGGAGCCATGCAGCGGGGCATATAGCCCCTCAGAGGCTTTGGGTGCGTGTGCTAGCGAAGCCCTGACCCCTGCCCCGGGCAGCCTCGGGGCCGGCGTCGTGCCCAGACTGCAAGAGGTAACAGAGCATTTTACACCTGGCTCATTTGGAATCCGGAAAACTGTGCCACCTGAGTTCTCTGTTCATATGCCACGACGCGAGGACTTTAAAAAGAAAATGGCATGCTCTAGGTTCTACCCACAAGAGTGTGTCCTTTTCAAGTGTGTGCACTGGGGCTCCAGCAATGAAACTGGAAACGAAGCCGAGTGTTCCTACCCTGTGTCTGCCCCAGAGTGTGCCCAGGAGGACAGCTCTGCTAAAGGCTGGTCTGATGCAAAGACGGTGCAACGTGAATTTTTTTTAAGTTGAAAATTATCTGCAATTGTTTTCCATACAGGCCCTGAATGGTGGTTCGGTTTACAAGAATCTATCAGTCATCTCCAGCAGGAATCTATCAGTCAACTCCATGCCACCGTAGTGTTGTTTGTGGAAAGACTGAGATTTTTCTTGTGTGTCAATCATTCTCCCTTCAAATCAGAAAACCTCGAATAAGGGTTTTATTTTTGGAATGCTTTCAGTTTGCTGGCCGCTGAGGTCAGGACGCCGCACGCGGATTTCCTCCAGCCGGCTAGGGCTGGGTGCAGCGTAGGGAGGATTTCAGGAGGGGGCGCGGTCTGAGGAGACAAGGTCGCTGCCCTGTTCTGAAGTCACTGAAAAGGGCAAAGGTCATCTCTGAGAGGGATTAGCCTGTTTGCCCTCAGCCACTACTATTGCATTAGTTTTATTTTCTTTTTCAAATGTCCCTTGTGTACCCGTGTTAGGATTTAAAATCACTGGAGGAAAATAGCCATTTGTATTTTCTTTCTGTGGATTGAAAGAAATCACAGAAAGTGGTTTATTGAGATAACAGACACCATCCAGTGGTGAGGGCAAAATTAGTAGGACGGGAAACATGCCTGTTCAGCAGAAGGGTGAAGGATGACAAGAAAAGCGCGAACGTGATTGGGGCTGATGCTTCCACACAGAGGAAGTGTCTGCACTTCGCGTAGCAGCCTCTGTGGGTCACCTGCGTGCCGTGCGGAAAGGATCGATTTCCATCAGGCCTTTGGGTAACCTTATTCGGTATAATTAATGCCATACAGCACATCATCAAATTTAAAGACTGGCTCGAGGAGGAGGACCGAGATGAGGGAGCAGCCATACCACAACATGAGTATTCCGTCCCCGAAAGCCTAAAACCTACGAAAGAAAGGCGGGACACTCTCAGTAGGGAAATCTGCCCGCCAGTTCCATGTGGACACGCCCACCTGTCTGTTACCTCCGTGGCATTTTCTGTCTTGCTCAAACCCTTGGCCTATTAAACGGTGCCCGTTGACTGACTTCCCAGGCACTGATCTGAGTTGATGGCATCACATGCTCTACCTGTGGATGGATTTTCCAGGATGCACCACCCCCCATCCAAGCCGAGCCTGCCTGCAGTCACAGGCCTGCCTTGTCTTTGCATCCACCCGACTTCCCACAAATGCAGACCCTGTGACCACCAAGACATTTGGACCAGCATTCAAATTGGGACTATGTTAAATGCTGATTATTTCTCCTGGCAAGCGTATGAGTGCAGGTCTCCATTCTAATAGCTGTTTTTCACATGTATGGGTGGCGTCCTGCGTGCCCACCACCGGGGACCGCTCATCACTCAGCAGAGTGCTGACGCTTCCACTTTCATCTTCCTGTACCTGAGGCCCAGCTAGGCTCCTTGCAGGGGCTTCTGCCATCCTGGAGAATGAGTGAGTGCGTGAGTGAACGAAACAAATAGTTACGGGCGTAGAGGGGATGAGGGTCTCTCACGTAGGAGGAGGGGTGAAGCAGGAAGGAAGTGATCCAGTAGCTACAGGGGCAGGGGTGGGAATGTGCAGTTTTCGGGAATCCCCGGAAATGGTCGCAGAGACCCCTGGAAGCCTTCCACCTTGATTATATCCACATATTGTACCATGAACGCGAATAATGACCCCATCGACCTTGAAATACAATTTTCAAAAATCAGAACTTCGGGAGAGTGGCAAAATCTTGAGTTTAGAAAGAAGGTCTCATATAATTTTGTGGCTGGCAATGACCAGTGACCCCCAGGACCTAGGAGTTTTATAACTGAGTTGAAAGGAACTTATAAGGTCAAATACTCTTTTTCACATTGAGCTCATCAAGCCAGGAAAGATAGTATCTTCTTTTTAGTACTTTTAACTCTCCCAAACCCTACCAGTTTGTATTATTGAAAAAAATTCAGTCGAGTATTTCAAATCTAATATCTGTAGACTCAACCTCAACCCCATCCATCAGCCGACCTCTCCTCCTGCTGCCAGCGGGGTCGCCATGGGCTCCCAGAGCACGGGTACGCTTGGGGGCGGGAGTGGGGTCTGGGGGAAGTTGTGCCCTGCCTGCCCTGGGGCGTGAGTTTTTATTTTTTATTATTGTTTTGGTGGAAAGTGCTGGTGGAAAACTATACTCCAGTAAGTGGGAACCTCTCCGCTGCCCTGGAGCCACGCACAGTACAGAGCCCGACAGCATGCAGAAGTGTCTGGAGTCGCTACAAATCACGAGGGTTGGTTCAGGAATAGGGTTTGGTTCCGGAGGAACCCTGTGCCCTCCGGGAACTGCGGCTGCTCCCTGTGCCTCCCCGAGTTCGCAGACACCTCTCACGGTGCTTCCTAACTGGTCCGCTGTTGCCCTTTATCCTGTTTGTCAGAAGACAGCGATGCTTTGACGTTTGTGTTGCTAAACCCTTTTTCTGAAACTCTGTTGGCACTTCCTGTTGACATGTGCATGACCCTGAATAATTCCCGAGCTTGGGCAAGTGGCACCTGGCCATTCAGAGAGAGGCAGATCCAGCTGCAAGGGGGCACCTTTCGGGGTAGGGACCTTTACCTGGGCTGGGTGACGCGTACAAATCTGCTCCCTGAATAAGGACAGGGCCTTAAAGAAGTCCCAGTTCTTCTCAATAGGTTCAGGCAGATGGGTTAGCAAAACCAGATGGCAAAATCAAACGCGATGGTGGGGATGAAGGAAGTCTAAGTCGCTCATTGTTCCTGATGAGAATCGTAGTTACGAAACCACCACTGCGGATAAATGCGGCTTTTTTCTGACCTGTGACAGAGGGAGCAATAAAAAGAGTGCAGGTTACTCAACAGGAAGGAAGCAACATTTGATGCCAGCTCCTGGGGCCGTGCACGTGGGCTGAGCGCGGTGCCCGCAGGCTCGCTGACTTTTTGTGACTCTTGTGCAGGTTTGCAGCGATTGCACATTCGTACACAGCGGCCACATCCTGTATATATTTTCACACGGGCGTGTTCTAGGGCTCGCTTGAGAAACTTCACACATTTCGCTTTCACCGTAGTCTACAATAAACCAAATGACTCTTTCCTCTTCTGTTTGAACTGAAAGCCAGGATGGGACGTGTCCACAAAGGAGCGACTCTGTCCCCAGATTCCAGAAAGGAACCTGAATTGTGGAGAGCTTCAGACAGAAGGAACTGGTTCAGGACAACATCAGTTTCGCCCTCTTGTTTCCCCTTTCATCCTTCTATGAGTTCTGGAGCAGTGTGGGAAGATGGAGGGAAGGTGGTGGAGGATGGGACCAGAACCTTCCAGCACCCATGTGCTGGGAGCATGGGCATTAATATCTTTAGGAGGTTAATCTTCACATTCAGCAGTCTACCTGTGGCCGATGGCATGGTAACCCACCTCCTTCTCTCTCCCCCCAGTTTGTGGCGCACCCCAACTGCCAGCAGCAGCTCCTGACCATCTGGTACGAGAACCTCTCGGGGCTGCGGGAGCAGCCCACAGCTGTCAAGTGTCTGGTTGTGCTGGTGGTGGCCTTGGGCCTTCCATTCCTCGCCATCGGCTACTGGATTGCGCCTTGCAGCCGGGTACAGCTTTCTTACGCTCCGTGTTACCTCTGTGTTACTGTGTCCTGTGGGAGTGAAGAAGGACAAAGCTTCCTGCTTTAGGCTCTTAGCGGTTCCACCCTGAAGGTTAATTGACTCCAGCTTTGTAATGACCGGATGGATTCAAAAAAGGGGCGAGAAAGCGTTCCGTGCCAGTGGGAGAGGAGGCCTTTGCAGGCACACGATGCTTAGGCTTTTAAGATGAAATCCCCGTGGTAGACGGGAGGAAGAGCTGCCGGGAATGAAGGAGCAGGTGCTCTTTTTCTGTTGACAGCTTGATAAACGGAGAGCCGATGGCCCCCCCCGGGGAGGGATGGGGAAGTCCCCAATGCCAGGGCTCTGAGACACATCCACCCGTCTGCCCCAGGGTGCTCAGTGGGACCTGTGCACGCCATCCGCGGCTGGTGTGGTGAGCCCAGCTGCGGATGTGGTGTTTCCCAAAGTCCCAGAAAGTGCATGTCGTGTGCCCCAAGCTCTTTGTTCTTCTTCAAAAGAACAAATGTAGAGTTTGGGCCTGGGGGGTTGGCATGTTTAGACGGTTTGTTTATTTAGCTTTGCTTGACTCATTTTGTTCACGACCTTCCTCCCTCTCTCCACTTGCCGTGGAGAGTCAGTCTGGTTGCGCCTCCGAGGACCGCTGACCGCGGTGGGGACAGGAACACGGGGCGTGCTCACAGACTCTGCATAGGTTCCCTGGGGGTGCTGCCGAGGACAGGAGGCTGTTCTGAGATCCTTTAAGCCTGTTTTTATATTCAGAAACCTGGTTTTGTTTAGATCAGAGGCAGTTCAGACAAAATGAGTCAGGGCCCTGGTATGGCCCTGGAAGCCGGGCATCTCTCTGGCTTTTGTCGTATATCATGGAAAAGTATCTTAAAACTCCTCAAATGCCAAAAGACTAAAAACTAGAAATAATGTGAGAGAGCATGCCTTAAACACAAAAATCATATCCCATGCCAGTAATTCCCCTTTCTGGGCAAGAGGCGTTGGAGTCCAGTTTGCAAGTGTTGGTCTCTCCAGGCAGCTTAACCAGTGGACACGTGGCATCAGTTCCGGCGTGGGCATCTTCAGTCCACTGCCCTGTTCCTCCCTGCCCAGCAAAGCGCAGCTCCTGGCCTGGGGACTCCGCCCAGCAAAGGAGCGAAAGGAGGGACCTGAGCTGTTTCTACCCCCATTCACACCTGCCGTAGGCCCTCTACCCGATGGTGAAAAGACAACGCAGCCAGAATTCTCTACATGTACCCCATTTTTAGGACAGGCATGCTGCTTTGTTTTCATGGTGTTTGAAGTTTTAAAGGACCAACCGTTTAGAGACTCGGCAACTCCCAAGAAATCACTCGGTGCTACGAATGAGCTCTGCCCCCCACCCCCCGCAGTGTGCCGCTGCGGGACAGCGCAGTGACACGTCAAAGCACCGTTTGTTTTCCTGCAGAAAGTGTGACGTTCGTCTGCATGCATTTGCGGCCCATCCCAGGAGGGCTTGACAGCTCACGGCTATTTGTTAACATCAAGTCAAGGTTGTGGACATGCAAAAACACTTGTTTGAACTTGCAGTCTTTTGAACGTGGACTGTGGCACTTGTTAAGGGCACAGACAGAGTTTAAAAGTAGGGTTTGAGTGTGTAGAACGGGGCACTTCCTTGATAAATCTACCAAATGCACCTAAATTGTGGGCCGCAGAAGCTCTGGGGACAGGAGGAGTTGTTTTCATTTCTCCTAGAACAGGGGGCTTTTAAGGACATCAGACCGCATGGGATTTTGAAGGAGTTACCTTAAAATAACTATAAAATGGACTTTAAGATGATCTTGCACTACTTATGGACTTTTCCAAGCTCGAGCATGACTTTCAATTAAATTGACCTACTTAGAGGTTTGAATCATTGGGTATCTTTCTCCCTCTTCTAATTGGGATGGTAACAGACAAAATATTTATCCTGATTATAGTATTTTCTGCCTTTTTTTCTATCATGCAAAGCGTGACTTGATTTCAGAATATTTGGAAATGAGAACTAAAATTTGCTTATATAGTGGTTGGATTTTTTTAATCTGCAAAGGGTTTTCAATGTGCTGCAGACACATCATAACATTTCAGTGATAAATGAACAAGTCTACAAATTTATCGTAACATTTCCATTATAAAGCAGCAGAGGATGATTACACATTGCGAACTTGGAATTTCTAAATCCTAAGCCCTAAACCCCCCAAACCTTGACATTGCACAGTCTTTCAATGTAAAAATAAGAACAACCAGTGTAGGCCCTGCGATTTTCAGAGACGCATCTGTGAATGCAGGATATTGTAAGACAAACTGGATATTTAGAAACAATGAAGTCTGAAACCTTCTTAAATGATTTTTGTGGGAAACATCCTTTAAAAGGAGTGATTTTCATAATGTATAGCTTTTCGGAAACAGCAGCAAAGCTTTGAAAGTGTTCTCATTTCCTCTGTTTTTGATCCTGTATTTTCATAAGTGGAAGCCAGATTTTCAAAAGTGAAAAAAAAAATTTTTTTTTGGCCTCGTCACAGCTGGGGAAGATTCTGCGAAGCCCCTTTATGAAGTTCGTGGCTCACGCTGCTTCCTTCATCATCTTCCTGGGCCTGCTTGTGTTCAACGCCTCAGACCGATTCGAAGGCATCCGAACGCTGCCCAACGTCACGGTCATCGACTACCCCAAACAGATCTTCAGGGTCAAGACCACCCAGTTCACATGGACCGAGATGCTCATTATGGTGTGGGTTCTTGGTAAGCCTTGCATTTTTAGTACTCTGAGAGCCACCCCAAGCAATGCCTGTTTGCCATTTTCGCTCTTTTTCTAATTGAATTTATTGGGGTGCCATTGGTTAATGAAATGATTTGGGTTTAAGGTAAATTCTGCAATGCACCATCTGTGTAGTATTTTGTGTGTCCACAAGCCCAATGTCATTTTCTATTTAAATCGCATTTTACATTCTATGGCAGCAATATCACCATGGTTAGATTCATGGAAGAGTGAAATAATCAAATAATTTGTCAGCTTGGTAACACTAAAAGGTATCCTAACACTAAAGTTAAAGTTTTTTATAAGTAACATGAACCTAGTATTAATACACTATGTTTCAGAAACTGCACTTCAATTACTGAATAAAAATGTAAGTTTTTTACTGTGACTCACTGTGACGAACACATATTTCATTGAAATTCTTGCGACATAACCCCAGTGGCTGTTACCTGATGAGTAAAGGACGTGTATGTTATTTTAGTTTGAGGGATTTTCGGGGAGAGTCCATCGTCAGAATATTTGCCACCCCTGCCTCAAATCAGCCCCCTTTGTTAAAGGGGAAATTGTGGGCAGTGTGGGAAAAATGACAGATGTGGGAACCCGTTTACCTGCTGATCACTAGTCCAAAGCTGCTCTCTCTGTTTCTCCCAGCGAGTTCCCCGGTGTCCTCTCAGCCCCTGATGAAATAGGGTCCTTCCTCCCCCTCGTTCACGCCCATGGCCTCCGTCTGGGTCAAGCAGTTATTTTACACATTTTACGTTGAGCTGTGACATTTCTTTGAAAAATCCCAAAGTATTTTCCCCTGACGTAGTCAAGACAAGGAGCGCCCGCCCTCCCTCCCAGAGTGGCATTTGCTGCCTCCCGTTTCTCCCCACCCACCGACCCCCTGCTGCAGGGCCTCCCCTTTCCCTCACCTGCCTGCAGGAAGCTGGGTGGGGCCCAGGGTACAGGGAGGCAGGAGTGATGGAAGGGCTCCTGGGGTTGGTGGGGAAACGGTACTTGTTACAAGTCCACAGTCAGGTGCTCACTCCAACACCATTTCTCCAGTAACCACTGAGGTTTGATGATGAACCAATGTAATTTCATAGAGATGAAGTTTTCTCTTCCCCAAAGGCCTCCTGGGGCAAGCTCTGTTGATTCCGTGGCATTCTCCTCCTTCCTGCCCTCGCCCGCCCGCCCGTCTGAGCGGTGGCACGTGTGGGCCCATGTGTGGGGCTGTGTCTCCCTGAATGCCCACTTGGTGGGGGAGTCGTTCCCCTAGTGGAAGCTTCCTCTTCTGTTGACTCTGCCCGATGAGCCAGACGGTCCTGGCTTTGGGGTGCCCGGGGTTGGTGCTTCACGTCCATGGGGACGCACGACTTCCCGGGGCCATGCCGTGAAGCCTGACGTGTGCCCTCCGTGTGCGCCCTGACAGGAATGATGTGGTCTGAGTGTAAGGAGCTCTGGCTGGAAGGGCCGAGGGAATATATTCTGCAGCTGTGGAACGTGCTGGACTTCGGGATGCTCTCCATCTTCATCGCCGCGTTCACCGCCAGATTCCTAGCTTTCATCCAGGCAACAAAAGCACAGCAGTACGTGGACAGCTACGTCCAGGAGAGCGACCTCAGCGAAGTCACCCTCCCCCCGGAGATACAGTACTTCACTTACGGTAAGTCACCCGCTGCAGGGTCCCCGTGCTTCAGGAAGGCTGCGGGCGCCACGGTCCGGCAGGAAATGCCGAGGAAGTCGAGGTTGGTGTGAGAGGTGTGCTGAGTGCCTCTGGACAGTGGAGGCAGCGGGAGCTTTCGAGCTGGATTCCTATCCAGGCCGTGACTCTCCAGGGCCATGTGACTTTGTTCAAGCTTGTTTAGTTTCCTGTGCCTTGGTTTTCACATCCGTAAAAAGAAGGTGCTGCGAGGTAGGAGAAAAGTGGCCTTTCAGCCTAACAACCTAATTCACCCCGATGTACTGTTAGGACATGAAACTGCCCTAATGGGGGGAAATAGCTTGAGACAGAGAGTGATGAGGAAGGTGAGTCCCCGGGAGCGCGGCTTCGAGGAGGCCAGGTAATAGAAGGCGCTGAACTGCCGTGCAGGGGAGGCGGGCAGAGACCCAGAGGGGCAGGCGCTACTCTGGGCTTCACGATGTGAGAACCGGCGGGAACCCCAGAGTGGGGGGCATCTCCACGCCCCATGCCCCGTGCCCTTCCCCACACAGCGGTGATGTCACAGGCTACGTCAGCGTGTGAGGCCGGCTGGTGCCCAGCGTGCAAGGATACCGGTGCCTCTCTCCCCGCACATGCCCGTGTTAAGCAACCCCGACCCCCTGCTCCTGAGGCCGAATGGGGAGCCGCAGTTACCAAATGCTCCCACGGTGGCAGAATCTCAAGTCTGAAAGAGACTGTAGACACTCTGGCCTCACCTTCATTTTACAGATAAGGAATCTCGGGCGCTGAGTTCACGTGCATTCCACGTGGGAAGCCTAGCTCTTGAGAAGTGAGATGAAGGCTCACTTCGGGGTCAGGACGAGCAGCGTGCTCAGGGTATTGAGGAAGGCTGGGCGTCCGCCCCAAAATGTAGGTGTGAAATTTCCACACGATACACCTCTTACTTCCGGTGAGCAAGGGCGTGTTTGTACCCAGGAGACCAGATCCAGTGAACAAAGGATCGCCCTCCTTGGGTTGCATGTTCATGTAATACAAACCTCGAGTATCACACTGGCCTGTTTGTTTACGTGTATTCACATGTCTTGGATGACTGTCACCTGAAGGGAAATTGGTGGACTCGGGCTGCAGTGATTCTCATGTGTGTAATTTCGATCAAGTTTTTAATCTTTCTCGGCCTTGGTGTCTGCACCTCTGGAAGAAGGTAACAGTAACACCAGAACCATCGGGTCTGTTGAAAACTCAGCGTCTGGTGCATATTAAACATTCAGTAAATGGTTGTTACAAATGTCTACGAGGTGTGCATTTTTCTGGGAGTGGCCCGGTTCACCCGCAGGGCGCTGCATCGACCTTCTGGGGAAGTAGGTGTCATCTGCTGTGACCTTCCTACGTGACCTTCAAAGGGTGTTCAGGGTCCTCATTTGGAATCTGTCTCCAAAACAGCGGCACCTCGGTAGCAGTTTTCGTTTTCCAGGAAGAAGTGTGTTGCTCAGATACCGTGTAGCCGTTGTGATTTGGCGACATTCTCGCTTCTCTGACTATGACCTTTGACTTGCATCATCCGTGAGACGAACTCATGTTTCCGCGAAATGCAGAAGTTGTGCGGCAGCCAAGTTCCCAGGCTGAGGAACTGACTGGTCGTTAAACCTGGTCACCGAGGGGAACCCGGTGAGGTCGCCACGTCTCGGTCCTGACCCGGCCTGCGCGTGTCTCAGGAAGTGTGAAATCTCTCCATCCTTGTGTTTCACTCCATTTCTGCTCCATGTCAAGTCAGCTTAGTGTCTTTATAATGGTGTTTTCTGCACCAAAATAATTCATCTGAGTGTGGGATTCATATGATTCTTGTTTAACATGACAAAGAGAGCCCAGGCTGGTCATCAGTTCTAGAGCAGTTTTGACTGAGATGTGAACCGCCTGCCCGCAAGAGAGACCCGAGGTAAGGTATCGACTCTGCGTAGTGAGCGATGCAGAGAAAGTCCGTCTTTCATCTCCCCCCTCTCTCTTTCCAGCCCGAGATAAGTGGCTCCCTTCTGACCCGCAGATCATATCTGAAGGCCTCTACGCCATCGCTGTTGTGCTCAGCTTCTCCCGGATCGCCTACATCCTCCCCGCAAACGAGAGCTTTGGCCCCTTGCAGATCTCTCTCGGCAGGACCGTGAAGGACATCTTCAAGTTCATGGTCCTCTTCATTATGGTGTTTCTCGCCTTTATGATTGGCATGTTCATACTCTACTCTTACTACCTTGGGGCCAAAGTTAACGCTGCTTTTACCACGTAAGTAAGATGGCTTATAAAAAGCAGTACGAGGAAGAGCAGCTCAAACACGTCTAGAGGAAGCAAAGGAAAAAGTTCAGTGATCGTAATGCAGATGGTGTTAAGAGCCGGGAGAGACCCATTAAAAACCATTAGCACCTACCTATGCGTAATTACATTGCTCCAGAGATTCTCCTTTTGGACCTTAGAGAGCGTTTGACCCCGGAATGAATCAGCATTCAGAAAAATCCTAGACAAAATTGGCTATTTCGAGAGAGTTGAGTAATAAAATTTTAATCCTGGATATCTCTTACTTTATGTAAGACATTAAATTTAGTTTCATCGTTTTGTAGCCATTACTGTTATTTCAAAAAAGAGGTGTCGGCTCTCACTTTAATGTATCATTAATTAGTACAGGGAGTGGAGGAAGGGAGATCACAGCTAAGCGTGTACAGCCCACTGCGAGGGCAATGCCGTTCCCTCCCTTTGGTCGTGCTGGTGACTGCAGTGGAGGCCCCCTCCCCCAGGAAGTCTTCCTTGTTTTTAAGCTTCTTTAGTCCATGTCCTTTTTAAGTTCTTTCAGCGTGGAGACATCCAGACCGTAAGTTCACTGTCACCCACCTGGGTCTGGTTGTCACGAGGGATGGCCCTCCCTCTGTACTGCAGTCCTTGCAGGTGGGGAGGTCATAACCCTGCTGTCTGCCTTTGTGCCCTGTAATGCCACACTGGACACCAGCTGGACAGCCAGCCAGTCCCCTGTGGACTCAGATGGAACCTCCTGCCCTCCCAGACGTCAAGTTGTTTTGAAATGAATGTTTTCAAATAGTCAGTATAGAGCAGGTCTTAGGGGTGAAGGACATCTGAGGCTCGCTCGCTTTCAGTGAAGAAGAAACTCAGTTTGAACCCTGCGGGGAGGCGCAGAGAGACATGCACAGCCCCCCACCCGGGAGAACTCTGAGAACTCACTTGACACCCGGCATTTTCTTCGGGTTCTACATGAGGACGGGGCAACCTGCTGAGGTGGAAAGAACACGGGCTTGAAAATCAGACCTGGATGAGAACGCAGGCCTGCTGGGCTCTAGCTGTGGCCTTTGATTACGTTACTTAATGTGTCTCTGGGTTCATTTCCCTACTTGCAAGGTAAGCACAAAAAGGTTTAAATCAGGTCGTAGGGAGGGTTGTGTGAGGTAGTTCGTAGAAAGCCCCTTGCCCACAGTGAGGGGCTGCTTCTTCCCGTCTGTCCCTTCCCCCCACCCAGGGAGAGACTTCACTCCAGACGGTCAGAGGGAGTGAGGGTGGGGCTGGGGTGCGAAGCAGCCAGAAGGAGGCCAGGCGGGGAGTTTGTGACGCTGTCAAAGTGGGGGTGGTGACAAGGAGGCCGTAGTTTCTCTGTCTCCGTCTGGCATGCGTGCTATGACATCACATGATCAGATACTTTATGATGGAGAGTAACTGGAGGAGCAGTTTTTTACTCTGCCCTCTACCCCCAGGGTCTAGCACAACTTCTAGAACATGATAGGAGCTTCATCAATATTTGTTGAACCAATGAATTAATAAACTAGTACTGAAGCCTGTAAATCTATAGAATTATTTAGAATCTGTTATAAGAAGTCAAAACAAGTTTTCATAAATCTTTTCTTCAGAAAAAGGACTCCTTTTTGTCCTCTCCTTTGCGATGGAATTGTACATGCATATTTGTTTAGTTTAAGGATTGCCTTGCTTTTCACAGACCAGCGGTTACAACTGGGTTATGTGATAAACCAGCCAGATTCAGCTGGCCACGCCCACTGAAGGGGTAGAAGCGGGGGACTTAGCCTGGTGAGGGCCTCCTCCGTGCTTGTGGCGGCGGCGGAAGAGTCAGGGGTGGCTAATTTAAATTGAGGGGAAAGAAGAGGAATCTGTCATTCTGTCGCCTCTTCTTCTTTCGCAGCCAAGCATAACTTTCAGCGAGGTCATCAATTCTTGTGACAAATCATTCACTTGGGGCGGTGTCTGTGGCGAACAGCCTGTCCTCTCTTGTCCTTGGGCCTCTGGCTCTGAGTGCGCCTCAGTCCCCACGGGCACTTGCAGAGACAGGAGTGTTGGCGTACTCCTCTTTTTTATTCAAATGGTAGAATGTGTTTTACTCGCTACATCTTATTTTTTCTTTTTTTAAAGATTTTATTTCTTTATCTTTATAGGGGAAGGGAAGGAGAGAGGGAGAAAAATATCAATGTATGGTTGCCTCTCATATGTCCCTTGCTGGGAACTGGCCTGCAACCCAGGCACGTGCCCTGACTGGGAATCGAACCGCGATCCTTTGGTTCGCAGGCCCTCGATCAATCCACTGAGCTACACCAGCCAGGGCTACATCTTATTTTTTCACTTCAGACTATATCATTGCTACCATTTGTCTAAGCCCGCGAGGCTAGACCTGTGTCCCCTTTTCCCCATGGCTGCACAGCGCTGTGTCGTGTGGGCCTGCCAGGATTATTTCCCCATGCCCCTGGGTGGGTACGTAGGGTGTTCTCATCCTTCCCGACTGCCAGGCTGCAAGGACGATGCTGGTGCATCCTTCTCTGGAAGTGGATATAGAACCTGAATCCAGACCTTGTTCTCCTTTGGAAAACCTGATGTAGATTCTAAGCCACCTACAAAATCACACCTCAGTGCTTGTCCTTCCAGGAGAAAGGACTGGGAACTATGTGGCTTCTTCCCTCGCTGACTTCAGAGAATTCTTTCTTGGTAACGTACAGAAAAGCTAGGTCGGCACCGTTCAGTTGAGAGTTCCTGAAACCCTGAGAGAATGCTTTCTGTTAAATGTTATGATAAAACAGCTCTACTCCTGGGTTTATGCGAATGCTCTTTCATCATGGCATTTTGCATCAGTGTTCAGGCCCTAACTTGGCTTTGCTTTTGACCTTCTAACACTGAAAACTGCTCATTTGTTGACTGTGTACCTTATTCTTTCAACAGCGTGGAAGAGAGTTTCAAGACGTTGTTTTGGTCCATATTTGGGCTGTCTGAAGTGACTTCCGTCGTGCTCAAATATGATCACAAATTCATAGAGAATATTGGATATGTTCTTTACGGAATATACAATGTCACTATGGTGGTCGTTTTACTCAACATGTTAATTGCTATGATTAACAGCTCGTACCAAGAAATTGAGGTAAGCGTGATTCCCACCTGTGGCGTCTCTCCTCCCCCTCTGTTCTACTCACCCCATCACACATGTGCTGCAAGCCCTTGGGGGTGCCCAGCTTGCGTGAACCAGGAGGCTGGACCCTTCTCTGGGTCTTCCTTCTGGGCAGATAGCCACACGCCTCCCACTGTCTTCCAGGAGCACAGCGGGGCCCCGTGACTCCCAGGGCCCCCGTATTTCAGAAGTTTTGAAATTAGTGCTAGCGGAAGCCCTGGCTATTGAGAAGCAACTCTCTCCTAGGTTAGCCAGCCCACCACCTGAAAGACCCTGGTGGAGGAATTGCTGGACGCCTGGCTAACGTTGATGATGTTCTCATCCAGTCAGAATTTTCAATATTCTGGAAATCCCCTTGCTTTTCGTTGGGATTGGGCTCCTTTGGAACTTCCTTCGCCGTTGTGTGGGTGTTTCCTTGTGTCCTCCGGTTTAAGCGTCGGGCCTCTTCTTAGTGCTTTGCTGTCTGTTAAGCCCATTGAGTCTCTGCGTGCTTCAGAAACATGCAAGATGGCGCTGTCAAAGCAGCAGTGAGGTCCTGCAGAATGGACACAGGTGCTTTGCACACCTGGTTGGGTGTGGTGATGGCCGTCCGGGGTGTGTGGACAGAGTGAGCCTACTTCCTCCACCTGGGGCCTCCTCCCCATCCTTCTCTCTGCCCTTCTCCCGGTCAGCATGTTATGCCCACCCCCATGGGTAGCACCAGGATCAAAGGAGATATAGGACAGGAACTGGCCACGGAGGGCCTCTTGTGACGTTTGAGTACGTAGGGCAGACACGTAAACCCCGAAGTGCAATTTCACCTGATTGCGTTTTTCCCTTTGCTCTTGGGGTCCACGGTGCTGTGTCTACAGCCTCTTGGAGGGGCTGGTGGGAGCGGGAGGGCGATGGGAGAGTGGGGGCTGCTGTTGGGAATGAGGAGTTGGCGGGGGAGAGAGGCACGGGTCTTTCCACCCTTCCTCGGTCTGGAATCATTCTTGGGATTTTGCTTTGTTTTTGTATGGGGGACAGAAATTCGGGTTAGATTTCAATGCATACACACAGAAGCTTATGGGAGAGAAAAAAATTTTAAGAAATGGATATTAAGAAAGTGATAGACTACTGTATAGGGTAACAGAGACTAATAAGTCATTCATCTATTTCAAAAGCATAATTTAGGTTCATTGTAAGACCCTACAGGAATCAATTACTGGAATTTTTGTTTTTTAAAATGAGTTCTTTCCTTTCTGTCTTGTGACACAGGATGACAGCGATGTGGAATGGAAGTTTGCCCGTTCAAAACTTTGGCTGTCTTATTTTGACGACGGAAAAACATTACCTCCACCCTTCAGTCTAGTCCCTAGTCCAAAGTCATTTGTTTATTTCATCCTGCGGATCCTGAACTTTTCCAAATGCAGACAGAGAAGGCTTCAGAAAGACGTAGAAATGGGACTGGGGAACTCGAAGTCCAGGGTAGGTATCGGACCCCAGTCTTATGATAAATATCATCTTTCTCCTTGTCTTCCATGTGTGTTCAGTAGTTTTTATGTGTGGACTTAGAAGATATTGAAAGTATTGTCCATTCCGTAGTCTTCCATAGACTAATACTTAATACCTTCACAACGTTTCAGGAAGTCATTTAGTCTATGCCTTGCTTTTGGTTGTGATTGCATGTAAACTAACAGATTCAAAACAAACAAACAAACAAACAAGAAGCCTCTTTAACTTGTCACACGTGAACGGAACTCTTTGTCTCTTGTGTCCGTGCGTCTCAGTTGTTCCGAAGTGAAATGGCTCCGATGGCAGGCTTTCCTCGTGGTTGTGCATGCGGTCCCCACGACCACGTCTTATTGGAACAGACCCTTTATGGGGCTAAAAACGTTTTCCTTCATGATGAAATCGCTGCAAGCCTACGGGCACTCTCAAATATTCACTGTAAATACCCCTTTTATAAATAACCAAGAATGGCCTGCCCTTGAGTGGTCTCGGTAGGAGTCAAACTCATCAACAGCGGTGAGTTTCGTGGTAGCAGTTCACTGTCCTGACCTGAGCTTTCGGAGACAGTCTGGGCGCAGGGGACAGGAGGACATGGGCAGAGCCCCAGATAATGGTGAGCGAGGCAGACAGGAGTGAACGTGCGGGGCTGTAAGCACGGCCAGCGGCCGGGAGCCACCAGAGGGCAATGCCATCTTCGTGAAAGGCGGGCCTTCCTGAGCAGGAGGAGACGCGTTTGCTCCAGCTGCAGCTGGGTAGAGGCTGGGTGGGCACAATTTAATTTCTCACTTCTTAAAGCAGATGTGCCTTTCCAAGATTGGCAAAACCCTGGCCTCTTATTTTTTGAGAAGGTGGCCTTTGAAGCCTGTACACCTGGAGGTGGGCTCGTAAGGCCACGAGGCTGCAAGGCAGCGACTGGCTGAGGCCCCGTCTGCGCACCGCGAGCAGCGGTGTAGCGTAAGGAAGAGGCCTCGGCCTCACGCCCGGATTTGATTTCTGGTGCTTGTGGCTCGCTGGCTCGTACCATGGAGGAGGCCCTTCATCACGCTGAGCCTCACTTGTCCCAACTGAAAGAGGAGACCTCCTGGGGTTCTTGTGGGGGTGACAGATGTACAAAGTTCCAGCCTCGGCAAATGCCGGTGCCCTCCTCATTCACAGTTGACACAGTGCTTTGCTGTGCGTTTGAACCTCACGCAGCGCTGTGAGGTAGGTGTGACTGTTACTCCCATTTTATAGGTAAGACAACTGAAGCCCTTAAAGTGACTCTTTCACGCAAGGTCATGGTGCTAGCCAGCTCAGGGTGGGTGTGGGGTTCAAGTTAGTGTTGGATGCCTAGCCCTTCCTGCTCCACCTGCTCCGCTGCACCTGGCTGCCTCCTGCTCACAGCTGTGCTCTGGCTTGGTTGGTACCCCACCCCCTTCCCCACCAGCTGCACCTTCCACTGCAGGTTGGCCGGTCTCTTAAAGGGGCCAGGCTCTGAATGCCGCCTTGGGCAAATTCTGCTACTGCCGAAATGGACTTTGTTTCTCTGGGCGTTTAGTCACCGAGGCTTTCTTATTTTCAAAGGAAGCCTCTCAAGAATGGGAAGACACAGCTCTTACACCTCACACCTTAGAGTCACTTCTCTGCAGGCAACTGGTTTCATCGACTCTGTGCCTGTTGTTGCCGTGATGTAGAAGGACAAGCACTAACAGGCGGCATGTAGATGCCAGGGGGATTGCTGGACCCCCTAAAGGAAAGGCGGCGGTGTGCTCCCCACCCCCGGGGGCTGGCGGGAAGGACAGCTGTTCTCCTCAGAGAGCAGAGCAGCGAGCAGCGTGCTGGAAATGCAGGGAAGGCTGGGCTCTGAGCTCAGGGGCCACGCCCCTGGACGCCCGGCTCCAGTATCTGGTTAAAAACTGTCATTTGGATTTTATGTTTTAAATTGTACGTGGAGCTGCACTTTAAAACCTCATAGATGTAGACACTCTCTGTGTACTGAACCGAGCACAAATTTGGATAAATCATGTCTCCGTTTTTCTTTTTTAGAAAAAAGGAAGGAGCCTCCAGAACTCTTTTGTAACCCAGCCATCCTCAGTCGGTGGTCAGAGACTGACCCCCGGTGGCTCCTAGGAGAGTTCACTTCAGCAGCCGAGGTTTCCTCCTGGCTGCACTGTGGCAGGACAGAGTGGGAGGGTCCCCTTCCCTCCTCAGGCACCCACACTCCCGGAGTCAGGCCCCTGGGAGACAGGCACGCTGGTGGGGGTGGGGCGCTGACTTCCAAACACACCTGGTGTGGGAAGAGTTGGCCCCTCGCTGCCTCGAGCAGAATGGTGGTGAGCACCTGCGCCTCCTGCCTCGGGGTCCTACCCACTCAGATTAAAACTGAGAAAAGAAAGAGAAAAGGAAAGAAAACCAAAATTCTTCAGTCCAGTTCTCTCCAAAGCTGTGAACCTGGCTCAGTCTAAGGCCAAGATACTCGGGAAGACGTGCTCTTTGGGCAGATGTGTGGGTTAGCAAATACTGAACGATGCCCTCCGAACGCACGGGTTTCTGTTCAGGTGCAGGAGACGAGCCAGGCTGGGAGCAGGGGCCGCCACTCACTCCTGTGCAGCTTTGCCTTCGTTGTGACAAAGTGGCCAAGGTGCCAGGAACGGTGATGCTTGCTTGGCACAAGCTGACTTTTCAAAGAATCTTTTTGGTTGATCAGCTCAGCTGCAGCGCATGCTGCCAAGGTGCCAATAAACGTGAGCGTGTTGCTCACGTTGATTTTTACTTTTGGAAATACATCAGATCACTTACAAAACTCGACTTCCACAAAATGGTCCTCCAAAGGGTGGAGTCCAGAAGTGTTATCAAGGAGAATAAAGTAGATTATATTTTTGATTTTCCAAATGAATGTATTCTGATTTACTAGGTTAATTGTATTTTTTCCTAGTTAAACCTCTTCACTCAGTCTAACTCGAGAGTTTTTGAATCACACAGTTTTAACAGCATTCTCAATCAGCCAACACGTTATCAGGTAAGCGTTCATTACACATCTCTCCTTGTCTGTCTGTAATTCCATGTGTGTCTGTGTGTCTGTGTGTAGTGAGTACAATTAGATTTTTCAAATATGCCATGAGGATAGAATAGAGTATGTTTAACTATGGAGGGAATTTTATAAATCAGAGCCCAAGTTCTTTATTTTTTTTTTGTTGAGGAGGAAGTTGTTTTGCTCTATCAAACACAAAGTGTGGCCACGATTTCTGAAGGACACTTACCCTCTGAGCTGGAGGAAGTGGGACGAGATACAGTGCATTTGGAAGATAATGTTCTGATTCACTTCTTCAAATTCATTTTTTCAAATGGATTCTTAGGCTGTACTGTCTCATCGGTGCTACTTGAGAATACCTTTTGCATTTTGAGGTCGGATGTGACATTTGAACACTATCTTCCAACTCAGAACAGGTTCTGGTCCTTTATTTTCCATCTGGTTGATCACTTTGGATTATCCAATCTTTAGATTTATCATGTGCACAAGATCACAAGAATGAGGAACAAGGAATTTCCAATGTGTGGTGATGACAATGAATGATTATAATCCTGGTTGTACAGTTTTTCGATAGCAGCAAATGCTGCACAGTTTCTTGGCACACTGCCAAAGCCCGACTCTCTAATGGTTATATACATTCCACCATATGGTTGTTCTTAATTTGTCCGTCTTCTGTTGCTGGGAATGGATGCTATTGCCAGTTTTAGCCACTGCAAGTCACACTGCAGTAAGCAACCTTGCACACGTGACATTTGAAGTGTGGAAATCTGTGGCACTGTCTGGTTCAGGTGTAAGTGCATTCTGACTTTTTAAGTGTTATCAAACCGATTTTGATGGAACGTGTACCCATTTAAATTCTTGAGCCAAATCCACGAGAGTGCCCATGTCCTCCTCAATTTTCCAACAGCATGTTACCGAAGATTTTTATCTTGCCCAGATGGTGAAGATGGTACCCCAGTGCTGTTTCACTTTGCATTCTTTACCGTGAATGAACTTGACCCTCTTTTTACTTTTAGCGTTCTCTGTACTTAAGATCCAGTGTGTACTCACCTCTCTTGGTGGGCTTTTTGCTATGAATTAAGAGGAATTCTCTTAAGAATGATTTTAAGAAATCAGTCCTTTCTGATATGAATTGAATTCCCCACCTCCCACCCCCCGGGGGGGTGTGTCTTTTTAATGGTTATGGGTGTTTTTCCCAACTTTTTTATTTTTGTGTAGTCAATTTTACAAATGTTTTTATGATGTCAGATTTTGTGTCCTACTTAGAAAGATCTTCCACCATATGAGAAAAAATTTGGAAAAATTACGTATTTTCTTTAGTACATCCATGGTTTAACTCTTTACCTGAAGATATGTGATCCACATAGAAGATATTGTGATGGCAACATGTGAGATGAGAATTCCAGTTTATTTTCCAGATGCTGACACAGCTGCCCAGGCTGAGTCATCTCCCTTTTCTATCAATTTAAAATACCACCTGTATCATTTACTAATTCCTGGGTCCATTTAGAGGCAGTTCTGGGCTTTCTGTGCTGGAGAACCACATTATTTTAATTATTATAATTTAAAGGAAAATCACACAAATAAAATACACCCGCACACGCACGCGTCCTTACTTCAGGACTCCGGTTTTCCGTGGTTTTCCAGGCTCTCCCGTCTTGTTTATTTGTTCGCGCTTTAGAGTCAGCTTGGCCAGTTTGCACAATATACCGTTGGTGTTTTTACTGGATTGTGTCAATCCAAGAATGGGCATCTTTATAATATTCTGCCTTTCTTGTCAAGCACACGAGGTACGCCTTGCCATGCATTCAGGTCTTCTCCGGTGTGCTTGGCATCACTTCAAAGTAATCCTCGTAATGTGCATATTAATTAGGGGTTCGGTGTGAATGACACAGAACCACGGAATATACCAGCCACTGAGTGGCTCGAAGAAGACAGAAATGTCTTTCTCCCGTTCAAGAAGTCAGGAGGTGGCCATGCCAGGCCTGGTATGGTCCCTGACGATGTCTGGGGCCCATGCCTTCTCTACTGGGTCAAGCCTCTCTCTCCGTCTAACAGGTGCTCATGGCCCAGGAAAGCTGTTGGAGCCCTGGCTATTGTTGTTGGATTCCAAAATACAATTAGAAGGCAACAGGGAGGAAAGAGAGGCCTCCCCCGTAGAAGGAGCTTCTATAAAGTAGCACAGATAGCTTATCTGCAATGGAAACTAAGAAAGAAAGTTTCAATTCCAAGTGGCCTTGTGCCAAGCTAAAAAAAAAAACAAAAACAGGGAAGACAACGGATAGTCCCTGCATATTATTTGTCTTGGGCTTATCTTTGTGTCTTTACACACAATGATATCTCTGTCACTTGGTTTCCAAGTTTCAAGTGTTATCTTTTGACCCTCCAGCCCCTAAAAGATGAGAAAAATCAATGTGCTTGTTTATCTTGTATCCTGTTCCCCCTTCTCCTCCCAGATTTTGCTAGTTAAATCATTAGACCTGTAGGAGAGAGGGGGGGGAAAAAACCTTCCTCTACCCATCAGGTTTGGTACCTACGCCTATGAATTAAGCTAACAGAAGACAGACTGATGGGAGGGGGGAAACCAGCTTATTTACACATGCAGGGCTCATGGGCACAGGAGAAGATGAGTAACTCGAAGGGGCAGCTAGAATGTGGGGTTCAGATACCCTGTGGGAGACGCGGCAAGATGAAGGAACGGAGGTCTGGGCTCCTGGTGGTGGGAAGTCCGGGGGAAGGTGAGTAAGTACGTTTGCGGGAGAGATAGTCGGGGCTCTGGGAAGGCTGGTTTGTGCAGACCGGTCTCTGAGCCAGCCTTCCGTCCTGGTGATGGTGCCGGAGGGTGGAGGGCGAGCCCTTTCCCTGGGGAAGCTGACGTCCTGCTTTTGGGGCGGGAGGAGGGGGCAGAGATCTCTTTCCTCATTTTCTGCTTCTCAGTTGCCTTCAGCTCAAAATAAGCCTTCTGCCCCTGTGGCATGTTTTGGGGTGGCCACTTCTGATCCCCTTCACCGCCCTGTCAGGAGTACAACCCACCTTTGTGTTACTTTGAGCCCCGCAGTTAGTTTGCCAGTTTTTTGCTATAGTTTTCTATTCATCTCTTTGTTGCCAATTTGTCTTCTTGTGGAGTCTTCAAGGAGAGATCATGGAAACTATGTTTTCGGAGTTACTTCATGTTCTCAACTGTTTTCTATTTTCTGTATGTTTATAGTGACCGGCTGTAAAATTTTTGGACATGACTTTCTTTCTTAACGTGAACATTGTCCCCGCTCCTGCAGCGAACTGCATGTTCACGGGGAGAGTTTGAGGCCAGGCTGATTTTCTGGCTGAGGTTGTGGTTTGAAGGCCCCAGATTTTTTTTTTTTTTTTTTTATCTTTTAAATTCAATAACTTGCTCTTGATTGTCCCATAGCTGGCTCTGTGTGAATTTTTCTGGCACACAGTATGGCCATTCCATGTGCACATTCAGGTCTTCTCTTGTCTCTGAATGATTTTCTTGAGTTGTATCTTGAAACATTGCTTTTGCTCCACTGTCTGGGGTTTCTTCTTCAAAGACTCCCGCTAGATGCCTGCTGAGTCTCCGCTGCCTGTCTCCCACGGCTACCATTTTTTTCTCTGGTCCCTTTCAATTTTCATCTGTTTCTCCTTTTGTCTCTTTTTTCTAAACTGTATTTTGCCTTGTCTCTCTTCATGTACGCTACCTCTGATTCACCTTTCACTTCGGTGATGATTTTGGTTTTCCCTTCTTGAAAGTTTTTAGCTTATATATCATCTCTGTCTCACTGAGTACTCTGGAATATCTCTGTTCCAAAAATGGAATCACCTAACATCATGGAAAGGGCCGACCTTTGCCCCTGGTTCGAGGGCACATCACTTTGGCATTCACACGAGTGGTCTTTCCACCAGGAACTAAGGGACAGGCGGCTTCCATGCGGTGTCTCATGTGGGGCGAACTGGATTTCCGTTCAGCGTGAGGGTCTGCTGGCCCTGTAGACAGGCTCCAACTCCGTGCCGTGGTGCCTAAGTGTGTTTAAGCCGCAAATGTCCAGGTGAAACTTTCTGCAGGGTGCACGGAAAGCCGAAAACACACCTGGTTTTGAAGGGGGAAAACTCTGAGCCGGCAACCACAGCCTTCCCTGCAGCTGAAAGATGGGATGGAGAGGGGTGTGCCTGCCTGCTTCGCTCTCTTGGTGAGGGAGTGTGATCCAACGGGCCTGGCTCGGGATGTTTCCAGGGAGCCTGAGCGCTGTGTGAACTTCCAAAGTATTTTCTTTTCCCATTATCATCCCTCTGGGCAGAAATGTTAGTTTTCATAGACGACTTCTAGCATGGGTTCAGATAATGTTACCTAAACAGTTTAGAGAGATTGTACTAGGGAATGTAGCGATCTGAGTCTTCAAATTTTATCTTGCAAATAATGCTAACAGGAGCTAACCTTTTCTAAGCAGGAACTGTGCTTTTACGTGTGTCTGACTATTTAATCCACACAAGGTAGGAGTTGAGTCTTGGGGCCCCCATTGAAGTAGATGAGGACATGGAAGCTTTAAGAGCTGAAGCCAAGTTGCGCTCCCTTGGCCAGAAAAGAAGGCCCGTGTTCAGGAAGAAGCCGACGGGCAGACACGCTTTCACCTGAGCTGACTGTGGGCTGCAGTTGCTCCCTGGTGTCGGTCACCGCCACCCTCACAGTGACCACAGTTCGATGTCCTCCGCCCTCTGTGTGGCAGGCCCTGAAGGGCCGCCTCTCCGACTGGGCGGGGTGGGTTTCCAGGCTTCGAAAGGCCGTGCGGGCTGCTTCCCCTCTGCACAGCTCCCTGACCTGGACATCGGGCTCTGACTTGGGGTGGATCCAGCTGTCCCCCTTGCCCTGTGGATAGCCATTGTCCCAGGCCTGTTTACTGCATAGACGATCCTTTCCCACCGACGGGGGTGACTGCCTTCCACGCGGCACAGTGGAAATTTATGTTTGTCAAGGAAAGAAAGCACAGACGGACCCAAGGGCTGTTTCTCTCTTATCCTGGTTCTTTTTTTCCCCTGACAGGTGCCAGGGGCAGCTTAGCAAGCATGCAGGCAGGTCTGCTGGCAGAGATGGGTGAAGGGGGCCAGGATGCCAGGCTCCCTTTTGTTTAGGCAACCCTAATCTTCAGGAGTGGTTGCGTAGGGCGCCCTGCTTCCCTTAGCTTGGGGGGTACCCCCCTCCTTTCCATGCTGGGGAAAAAGCTCCTGATTTCCATCTGTGTCTCAGTCTTTTTCTTGTGGGGGAAGGAGGAGGCACATGGTGAGTTCAGTGCTGGCCTAGGGATTGACTAAGCCTGAGAGGAGGTGACTGGCCCGAGCTGCTGGTGGCAGCCTGGACTGAGATCATGGGGGCTTAGCATCCTTGGTCATCATCAGTTTGGGGTCGATCAACAATTCCAGGACAATAAGAAAAGTCCCCTCGGACATAAGGTTGTATTTCATCGGTGCCCTTTCTTGTATAAACGTGTTAAATTGTCTTAATAGAGTCAGATTTATCGATTTTCCTTATGGTTTATCCTTTACGTTGGCCTTTTTGAGGAGCATTTCCCTTTTTCATTACAAGTTGCGGCTTGCTGCATTGAGGTCTTTTGTCCAGCGGGTGTGTGGTGTGACGAGAGATCCAGATTTACCCTCCCTCAGGGGCAGTCCGTGGTCTCAGCACTGCTTGTCGAAGAGTCTCTTCTTCAAGCTCCTTTCGCTGATACGCATTTCTTGGTACAGGAATCTGCCCTCACTGTCCCCTAAACTGAGTTATACCCTGGGTATGTCCACCCGTCCTGGTGAATTGTTCCAGTGATGTTTCGCTGGAGTAGGAGCTGTGTTCATTTTTGCATCCTGAGTACCTAGCTCCCTGGCCAGCACGGAGTGGGCTTTCTGTAAATATTGGTACATGAACGAGTGAGTTCAGGCTGATCATATCCACCCAGCTGTGAGTCTGTCCCATGGTCTGGATTCCACAGAACTCGGCTGGTTTTATCTTGTACCGTGGCTGGTACGGTGAGCTTTTCCTGTAAGCCACCTCTAGATTAGTCATTATTTTCTGAGACAGATGTTTCGTATCTTCCCAGATCCTTTTACTTGACCTTGGCACCTCCTGGGTCACACCGGTCTGTAATTTCTACGTCCTTAAAACTGGGATCTGTTTTTCATTCTCACTCTCCAGTAGTCCTTCCTCAGATGAGGTTTCTCCTTCCGAGGTTTCAGTCACCTGCCACCAACTGCAATCCAAAAGTGTTGCATGGAAAACTCGAGAAATAAACAATCCGTCAGTTGAACTGTGTGCGTTCTGAGTAGCATGATGAATTCTCTCGCCATTTTGCTCCATCCCACGCAGGATGTGAATCAGCCCTTTGTCCAGCGTGGATGCCTTGCCTGTTGGTCACTCAGTAGCCGCCTCAGTTATCACAGGGACTGTCAAGGTATCACAGTGCTTATGTTCAAGTCACTCCGATTTGACTTAGTAACAAGAGCAGTGAGGCAGGCAACTTGGATATGACAGAGAGAAGCTTAAAGTGCTTCCTTTAAGGGAAGAGGTGGAGGGTCTCCAGTTAGTAAGGAGGGAAAAAGATCATACACTGAGGCTGCTCAGGTCCACAGGAAACACGAGCCTTCTCTCCATGAAATTGCCCAATTTAGAAATTAAACTTTATTACAGGTTTCTGCGTATAGGAGAAAACAGCATGTATGCAGTTTGGTACTACCTGTGCTTTTACTGGGAGGTCTTGGAAGCCACCCCCGTAGACAAGGGGGGACTACTGTGTCTGCGTTTGAGCTCAGGTCATTATGTTCCTTATTATCTTTTTAATGTGGCATTTGCTATGCGCCCAAGAATACGTGGACCATAATAAGTAATGGAGTGTAACTGCAGGCACACCTGTGAAGACTCCTCCTGCCCGTGGAAGAGCATCTCGGGCCCATCACCTCTACAGTAGGCGCCGCCCCCCAGCCCACACCCTGCCACCGGGTCGTTAGAGTCTGAAGTTTGGGTCTCTCCCCCTTCACTTTGGTTTTCCTTCCAAATAATAGGCTTATTGCGTTTGTAGATCATCCTAAAAGTGCATCCGGTAGACTGACTTCTTAGTTAGCTTTATAAGAATGATTTCACACTTTGTGAATTCAGTTTGGATTTCCTGTTCGGCATTTATGCTTCCAAGATTCTACCCATGCTGTTGTATGTGGCTACGGTTCATTAATTTCTTTGGTGAACACAGTAACATTGTATTGTGTAACCTACCATGACGTGTCTAGTCTCTTGTGGATGCTTGTTTAGGTTGCTTCCGGTTTTTGTCTTTTGGGGTATTTTTTGCTATTTTGGACAAGACTGCCGTAAACATTGGTGTTTCTGTCTCGTGGTCCACATACATGGACGGAGTTTCTCCAGGCGCTGTACTAAGGGGCGGACTTTCTGGGTGAGAAGAGTCCGCAAATGTTCAACTCTAAAAGGAAGCGCCAGATTGCTTTTCACAGGGGTCTATTTATACTCACGCTGCCCCAGCAGCGATTTTCAGCTGCCACGAGAGTGTTTAAAACCTGCAGCACCTGACTGTTTAGTCAGGGGCACTGGCCTTGTTTCCCTGAGACTGTCAAATAAGAAATGACAACAGCCAACACAACAGTAGCCGTCCAGTGTGAATGAATCAAAATTATACCTATATTTTTGTCAGATCGGCAAAAAACATATTTTTTGGTGTGCTGAAGAATTTTAATAATTAGTTTCTGTGTGCCATTATGTGGAAAAGGTGGAAAACCTCTGCACAAAAGTATAAAAATCTACTGATCCACACCCTTTCCATCACTTGGCATTATAGGATTTATTATTTTTTCCCTTTTTAGACGTAAAATTCCATTTTCCTTGTAATTTGTATTTTCCTAAGAAAAGAGTTGAGGATTGTTTTATATGTTTATTGAACATTCATGCTTCCTTTTCTGTGAAATCTCTGTCTTTTGCCCCTTTTTTCTATTGGCTTATTGAGTTTATCATATGGAATTAAAGTTCTTCGTATACTTTGGATCCAGATTCATTATCGGTTACGAGTATTGCCAATATTCCCTCCCAGTTTGTGGCTTGCCTTTCCACTTTCTTTATGGTATCTTTATAAACACAAGTTTTAATAAAATTTTAATTGTAACCAAGTTGAATTTATCAATCTTTCTATTGTAATTAGAATTTTTTATCTTGTTAGAAAACATGTGGTGCTACATTGAATTTACATTCTTCTCTACTGTCTTTTGAAGAATTTAAAAGCTTTGTCTTTCATATTAAGATGCACGTGGAATTCATTTTTGTGCCTGGTAGGAGGTAGAGCTCCGATGTAAATTTTTCCATAGGGATAAAGAATTATCCTGTGAGAGCGTTCACATAGATTGAATATGTTCACCCTACATCTTACTACGAGAGGACAGTGTACAACATAACAGGATAAAAGAAAAGGCATTGGAAGGAAATACACCAAAATAACAACAGAGATTCTCTTCGGTGGTGGGATAATTGATGACTTCATTTCTTTTGTTTTTCTCTGTATTTTCCAAATTCTCTCTATTGAGCACAGATTCAATTTGTTTGTTTTTTTAATGGAGAGAAATAAGGTAACGTCTATAATGACACTGTGGGGCCGACACACCTTAAAGAGAATCCATTTTGGAAAAAGAAATCATGAATTCAAATCTTCCAACTTAACCTTTTAAAAAGGTTCTTCCCTTCCTGGGGGTGGGAAGGTGCTTGTGAGTTAGGCAGTTAGTCTCAGTAGAGGGTAAAAAAGAGTTACATTCTGAAACCTGCGTGATTCCTCTGTGGAGTCTCCCCGAGCTGTTTGCTTGGCAGGTATGTAAGGCTCTTTGGAGAAGCGCACCCAGGTTACTTCTGTGCCTCATTGCTGATACACTCATCTCTCCTCCAACAGCAGATAATGAAAAGACTTATAAAGCGGTACGTCCTCAAAGCACAAGTAGACAAAGAGAATGACGAAGTAAATGAAGGTAAGCATCCCCAAATCGAGAAACATCCCCTTCCAACTCACGTAATGAACTTGGAAAACTTCATAGGGAAGGACACTTTAAAAATCCAATCTCAGGTAACAGTTTGGGTCCCTCCAAGACTGACAAGAGAATCTTAGGTCACATTTCCAAAACTCTGTCTTTTTAAAGAAACGGTTTAACCAAGTCAGCCAGCGACAACTTATCCCCACTCCGAGTGCCCCGATTCTTAGAATGTAAAGGCTGTTGTCCGTCTTTTGCTTCCCCATTTCCTAAGCTGGTCGGTAGTTTCTATGAGTTCCTAGGAGTGTTAACACCTTTTCAGTGATGCAGGTAAAATAATAGTTGGCTCAGACAGAATCCACACTTCAGAAAAATCTTTATTTTTGTTGTCCAAAAAAAAAAAGTCTCTAACCCCTTTCTCCCATCTGTTTTTCTCTTTTGCCTTTCACGTTTCTCCTCGGCTCCTTACTTAAATGAGCCTATTTCTCCTGGTATATCCTAGGCAGGGCACCTGTGTGAACTATAAAAGTTTGCCATGAAAGGCAGGGCTGCAGGCCACAGCACCAGCCCAGAGTTCAAAAGAAATCAGCCTGGAGAGATAAGTTGAAACTATAGCTTCTCACGCCAATGAGGTGCTTGGACTGTCTGCACTGATAAGAGAAAAAAGAGTGCAGGGCAACAGCCCTTTTGCTGGGCTGTGAGGCCGGTACTTGATTAATGCCAGGAGTCCCTTGCAAATTTGAGTCAGTCCGATGGTATGTGTTTGTAGAAAAGAAATCTGTAAATATGCAAATGAGAACCAACCAAAACTTTAATCATGCTGACCCAGAAAAAAATCTACCTTGGTGACGTTACAAGGCAAATGTGTCTGTAGCACAGGATTTTTCACTCTTTGTTCTTTTCTAAATCCAAAGAGCAAATTACCAATTGTGGGTTTGTTTGTTTGTTTGTTTTTAATACGAATACTTTAGGTGAATTAAAAGAAATCAAGCAAGACATCTCCAGTCTTCGTTATGAACTTTTGGAGGACAAGAGCCAGGCGACCGAGGAACTGGCCATTCTAATTCACAAGCTCAGTGAGAAGCTGGCCCCCAGCACGCAGAGATGTGAATGACTTGGGACCCGGAGCGTGGGTCTGACTATAGCACAAATGTGGGCAATAGTATTTCTAAGTATGGAGTACTTGAAAAACCATGGTGTAAATTTTTAGTGCTAACTACTTTTATCATGTGAATCTTTAAAAATTAGGTCTTCATGATTTTACTGTTTTATCACATGCAGATGGTCTTCATTTTAATTGTCCCCATTGACATCATGAACAATGACAAGCCATTGCATTTAAAGGCCCAACTACTGCCTTTTTTGTCCATTTGCGAATGAACTGTACTACATCTTTGCACTATCTGTTTGCCTCCAAGAGACTGTGAGGAAGCTCCTTGGGGACAGGGACCACGACGTCTCATTCATCTTTGTGTCTCCAGCATCTAGAACAGTGCCTGGTACAAAGTAGGTGCTCAGTAAATGTTGTTGAAACCAACTGAACTGAACTGCCAACTAGATACAAATACAAATACAAATACAAAGGCCATCACTATGTAGCACACCTTCTCTTTTGTCCAAGTGCTGAAGGGATTTTTTAAAAAATAGACACTGAAGACATTTTACAAGCAGCTGTGACTTGGTCAGATTTTCTTAGAATTTTTGGCATCACTGATAATCCTAGAACCTTTGAGTCCCAAAGGAAGAATTTAACAATGAAATGGGTTCAGAGAAAATATAATTATGTTACATATTTAAGTTTCATAGAATTGTTCAAAGCAACACATTAAAGATTTTTCTAAAGTATATAGCGTTCGTTTTCTGTCTTAGATTTTCATTTGTTGTTTTTCAGACATGTGACTTTAGTCAGTGGGATGGTGAATTTTTATAAGGGGGCTCTGTAGGGTTGTTATTTTGTTATAAACCCCTGATTTCTGCCTCTGATGCTTTAATGCTAAATAAGGCATCAATAGCTGACTTCCTGTCTTGCCCATTTGCTCCTTTCTGAGTTTTGGAGGGCATGCTCATGGGGAGAAACAGGGCAGAGCATTGGGGGTGCACCTGTGGCGGTGGGGGGGTGGTCCTAGCATCACCAGGTGGGTTTCATTTCCCTTTGACACCTATCTTTGGCCTTGCTTCCAATGATCGACAGCCTTTCTCTGATGAAAGCATTTCAGTTATACTTTCTATGCAAAATAGGTTGTGCTGTGTCTGTATTTGAATTAATACAGATATTCTGTAACTGAGCTGGACACTGGTAATAGCTACACTGCCTCATGACTTTACAAGGAAAGGGGACACAGGCCAGTAAGTTCCCTGTCTCTTTGCAGACCCTAAAACGCTCAAAGCAGTTTCGTTGTTTTTTTTTTTTTTTTTTTTTTTAAATCCAGGTAGGTTTAAATGTCTCACGGAGTTATGCTTAACATCCTGATTCTCTTTAGCCTGTTCCTGCCAAGTCTTAGAGGATACAAATTGTGATCACACCTCAAAGACAGCTTCATAGGCCCTAAACACCAATTAAATACGTGATACTTAAAAAATCATTACTCTCACACAGCAAGCCCTCTAGATATAAAGACAAAAATGAACACTAAACGAAACTACATAAAGCTCTTTCAAGACAATTTCTTAATTTCTACTTCTTGGGATTGCAAACAAAATTAAGAAAAGAAGTTTATACATTTTTGCCACCGTTGTAGACTATTTCATGAACTTTTGTGCTATTCTAATAGTACTTTGTCTTAAACATTTTTCAAACTTGATGTATTTTATGTTATGCCTCAGAACTGAATAAAATACTGAATTTTTTATTGTTATACGTTACTCTAGTATATGAAAACAGTAAAGATATGGAATTTCCACAATGGACACTACTCCCATCTTACAGTATTGTCTAGGGTTCCAAGTGTGGGCGATTTTGAACAGAATGTTGAGTAATATTCCTGATTGGGAGTTGGGGAAATGTTGAGTGGAAACGTGTCGGATTCCTCCGGAGACATTCAGCCTGGGGTCCTTGGGGTCTTGAGTAAAGAAGCTCACAACATGTTTTCAAGTCCACACGTGCCTCCCATGACTGTGGAACCCTCAACACAGAGCAGGCATGTCCTTCTCTGTTACGCTGAATCATGCCCCCTCCCCAAGTTCATATGTTAAAGTTCTGGCCCCCAGGGCCTCAGAATGTGACTGTATTTGGAAATGGGGCTTTACAGAGATGATTAAAATGAAGTCATTAGAGTGGGCTTAATCTGATATGATGGGTGAGCTTATCAGAACGGGAGATGAGGACGTGACCTAGAGGGAAGACCAGGTAGGACGCTGGTTGAAGATGGTCAAGGAGGGGTGGCCTCAGGAAGTTGGTTTGGTTCCCTACTGACACCTTGATCTTGTACTGCTAACTAGTTAGATCCTGTAAGAAAATGAATTTCTGTTGTTTAAACCACCCAGCTTGTGGGACTTCGTTATGCTGGCCCTATCTTTCTAATCCCCCTAAACTCTATAGAATTCTAATACAATTCTGTGTTATCCTATCTCCTCTATGGCTATTTTTCAATTTACTTCTAAAGTTTATCTGTGTTTTTGTTGAGTCCAATATATATATTTCCCCCAATTGCTACACAGCTAACCCATTTCAAGACATTATTATTTATTTTAATATGGTTATTTTAGCCTCAGAAATTGTCTGGAACTTGGAACCTAGGCAAAACCTCATAACCTTTCCAACCTGTCTGTTGGAAATAATTTATCTTCCTAAGAGGCACCTCTTCTCAGGGGTTTAATCCTTGATTCACAAGCATCTGTGAACTCTTCCTTAGTAGACCACATAAACCAGGAAAGGGACAGTATCTGTTCATCCTCAGTGTTTCTGTAGGCAGAGCATGCTGTGTGCACCAAGGCAGGACTGATGGACAGGAGACAAAGAATGTCAGATCCTGGGTCATCACAGGTCACAGCAGTCTGGGGGTCACTGAGGCCTTTTCAGGGGGGCTGTGGTGTTGAAACTATGTATTCTCAGAACACTGAAACATTATTTTCCTCCAAAAGCCATGCAGGTTAATAGTGCTGGTACTTCAACATGAATCAAAGCAGTCGTTTCAAACTGGAGTACTAATCTCTCTTCTTCATGCCCCCATTGGCCGGGAACAAAAGTTTCAGAGAAAAACGTTCACTATGAAGCAGTAAAAATAGTTCATTTTAAGTCTTCACTCTTGAGTTTCTTTTTAAATATTCTGGGTGATGATATGGTAAGTATGTATAAAGCATTTCTACTAAACACCAAAGTCCATTAGTTGTCTCAAGGAAAAGCACTGGTGTGATTATTATTTGGGTTGCTAGCTGCACTCATTGTTTCGTTTTCCCGAACGCACAACTGACAAATTATGATTATTCAGACTTCGCTATTTGGCATGCACATTCTTATGGATTAAAGAAGGAAACATCATTTCAAGGAAAACAATTGACATTTGTTGTCAAAGCTTAAAATTTGAGCCTTGACTCACAAATTAGAGCTTTGCAACATTCGTATCCACTCTCTGAGGTTGGCAGCTTTTCAACACTTAAAATCCTTTCTGATTAAATCCTTGGCGATAGTAACAAAAGGGACTTTTGGATGTTGTATGATGAGGCCACCTTCCACATCGCAACCAACCTTCAAAAACCACCACTAACATTTGGACCAAATATTCTTCATATACTTCAAAAAATCCACACATACACGAATGGACTGAATGCAGAAGTAGACGCGGGAATCCCCTATTATTATCCCAGGGGACAGTAAATAGATTCGCAAACAACGCTAGTCCTTTTAAGTTTTTTATTTTCGAAAATATTATTTTTCACTACAATATTCATGCAATTTTATTTTTATTGTTTTTAAACTTCATCGATATTTTCTAATATGATAAATATCAATAGATAACTCATAAACAAAAGGTCTGTGGGTTCCTCCAAAGTTTTTAAGAATGTTATAAAGGGATCCTAAGGCCAAAAGTTTGAGTGCTGCCGCTATAAGCTGACGCCTATAACGGTGGAACCTAATTCCTTGAGGGATCCCTTTGCAATGTCTGAGAAATAGGTACAAGCACAATCAAACCTCCAAAACGACTTGGAAGTGTGGCTCAGTTACGGCGGTGGGGTGGAGCCAAGTCTGAGTCTCCGGTCTCCCTGGAAACCACCCCGCGCTCAGTTCTTCTCCGCCTCTGATTGGAGCAGGTCGGGAGAGGGGCGGGGCTCCCCTTTCGTCCTGGGTCCACTGGTGTAAACGTATTGACGTCACGCCGGATGCCGCTGCTCCGACGCCTAGCGTTTGCGTTCGCGCCCTGGCCGTGGGAGCCGAGGTCGTACCTGAGAGGGGACAACAGCTGTGTCCCCTCAGAGGTCCGGGGCCCGGCAACCTCTGTGCGTCCAGCGCGTCCTAGCCGCCGTCATGGATCTGCATTTGCACCGCGCGGATTATTTACAGGTAAACCCGAGGGGGGCGGGGCGGACCCGGCTCCCTGCGAGGATGCGGTGGGTCCTCCTACTGACGTCGTTGCGGTCGCGGGAAGCGGAGCCCGCGGCCACCCGCGGGGCTGGGAGCTGCCCTCGGGTCGCTCTCCTCCCGGGCAGCTCCCGCAGGTCCGTGACCGCCCACGGGGACTTGAGAGAATGTGGCGCCTCGGGCCCCGACGCGATCCCTCATCCCTCTGACCCCGAATCTGCGTCCTCCCTCAGCCCCTCCCCGGAGCGCCCCAATTTTGTACTGTTCTTTGGACCCCACTGGCCCGACCGCCGTCAACGCAGCCACGTCCGCAAACACCGAATTCCCCTGAAGACGCTCAGAGTAGGCCCTGGGGCCTCTGAGGACCCAGGGGCTCGGAGGAGGCAGTTGCTATTAGAAACGGCCTCCGCCTGCCGAGCCGGCGGTCCTTCGGTGCCTGCGTGCGCCCCAGCTGCTCGCGTTCCCGATGCCGTTCGGCTGCCGGGGCGCGCGCCCGCCCGGCCGCCTGCCGGCCCCGGGCGCCGCGGGAGTCTCGCCGAGCATCCCCCCACCTTGCTGGCGCCCGGCTCCAGCTGCTCGCCGCGTCCTACCGCGCTCGTCTCTTAGATGCCCTTGAATCGGTCCCCTCTTCTCCGTCTCGCTAGGATCCTGGAAACAGCTCCCAGCCGCCCCTCCCTCCCTCCCGGCCCTCCTTCCCGGGCCCTGCTAGAGCGATGTTTCAGAATCCAAATCCAAAGAGTCCTTTTAAACTTAAACACCCTGGCGCACGGAACAACGTGGAGGGCTGCACTGTACGTGGATCCGTCCACCAGGGCCCTTTTCTCCAGCTCGCCCCTAGCTCTCTGTGCAGGGCTGGTTGGTGACTGTTGCCCCGGGTGCCGTTGTCGTCTCCGCACCTTCTGTAAAATCATCTTCAGCGTCAGTTTTATTGGGCGCCATTGCCATCGGGATGTTAGGTGTTTTAGCGGAAATCTTCTTTGCTGCATTTTTAATAACTACTCTGTTTCCAAAGATGTTTAAATCACTTTGCAAAAACTCCTTTAACAACTGTCCGAACTAGTAAAAGAAGACTTCTAGAAATATATTTTTGTGAAGTATCTTGTCAGTAATGGCGCAACTTTTTTTTTTTTTTTTTTGCTTGACAACATAAATTTCGACAAGCGTAAATTTTACATTCTGGGTTTGTTTCCTGTCTTCTGATGTTTGCTGCCGTATTTCATTAGCTAAGTTCATCGCTGGTAACAATAAGTACTTCCAATCACTAAGCATTGCAGTGAAAAACAGTGATCTGTGATCTGACTCTGCTGACCTCTGCAGCCGCGACTCAGGTCACAGACGGGTGAGGGCACCCACGGGGTGCCGTTGTGTTCCCTTAGGTGGGAGTCACCTCTCAGAAGACCATGAAGCTGCTTCCTGCCGCCCGGCACGGAGCCACGCAAAAGGTACCGTAGAGACACCGGTTCTGCCCTCTCCTTAGCTCTGACGCAGGCCAGGGTTGTGCCCTTCTTTGTGGGTGAGTTGCTCCTTGGGACGTGGACATGAATTTATTTATTCAGTAATTTGAGCAGAAGTTGGGATACCAAGGGACATTTATGAATGGTAATTTTCTTAGACATTATTATATACAGTTGGTAAACAATATAAGCAGACTTAATTAAAGCAATATTCCGTTTTCCTGGAAATAATTTACTCTGTGTGTACTCCTGTGCCCCAGGTTGTATATGTGAAAAGAGAATGTAAAACCAATTGACTAGAGAGAAAAATGCTTCTTTAAAACTTTATCATATTTTTAAGAGCAATTAAGTATTTTGATGTTCAATTTTATATTTAACTAGCAATATTGATTTTTATAGATATATTGATCTTATGAGACAAGACAATTATAGTGTCCCCAAGACCATTATAGTTTCTTAGTAGACTACTAGGATGTTTTCATAGCTACAAAATACATACAATATCCTGCTATATTAACATTTGTCAAGATAAATCAACAAATTTCTGATTGTCATTTATTATATTCAGCCCACTAGATCAGCACATCTCAAACTTTTAGGCCTTAGGGCCCTTTTACACTCTTAAATTATTGAGGATCCCAAAGAACTTTTGTTTGTGTAATTATATCATAAATATAAATACTGTATTAAAATTTAAACTAAGAAATATTTAAAATATTTATTACTCTGTTTTTAAAAATAATACACCTATTACATGTTTATGTAAATAACATCTGTATGAAAAATAACTTTTCAAAAACAGTTTAGTGAGAAGAGTGGCATTGTGTTACAGTTTGCAAATTCTTTCCTCTGGCATAAGCAAAGGTACGTGGATTCTCTTGTCTGTTTTCCTATGAGTTTGCTGTCATGTGTCGTTTTGGTATCTAGCTTACACAGATACATAGTTGGAAGTAGGGAGGAACAATTAACTAACTTTTACAGATAATTACGGCTCTTTGTATTTTATGCTACTCCTGTATTTGACAGGTAGTGGTTCCTTAAACGTTAGGACTAAAGTGGAATCTCAAACCATGTTGATTAACTTTTCATACTTTGGTACAGTAAAATTCATTGGTCCGTCTTGTATTTTGAATGGATCTTGAACTCATGCATGAATTTTTAGCATCCTGTGACGGTCATTGGAGATTATTGTCCCTTTGAGCTATACAAACCCTCCAAATGCTGACGCACTTTATTACAGAGTATCAGACGTATCACGTCTGTTAGTGCCCCGCTGCTCTCATCAGAAGGGTGAGCAGGGTGCAGCCGGCAGTCTCTCTGGGGCAGACACAGCCTTCCGGAGTACTGGGTCGGCCAGAAGGCTCATTGGGTTTTTTCCATAAGTGGCTCTAGTAGCACTTGGTTGTCTTTAACTGCATTCAGAACAGTTTCGTTAGATTGTATAGTGACAGCTGTCATATCGGCATGCATTTTAAAAAAATATAAAAATCGGTGAATTTTTGTGTGGCCATTTTAATATTGAAGATGGAAGAAAGCACACAGCATTTTTGGCACACAGTGTTTTACTATTTCAAGAAAGGTAAAAACACAGCTAAAATGCAAGAAAAGATTTTGCAGTGTATGGAGAAGGTACTGTGACTGAATGTGTCCAAAGTGGTTGGCGAAGTTTCGTGCCAGAGATTTATCACTGGATTTCTCCACAGTCAGGTAGACCAGTTGAAATTGATAGCGATCAAATCGAGACATTGAGAACAGTAGCCATTCTACCACGTGGGAGATAGCCGGCATACTCAAAATACCCAAATCATTAAAATTACTGGTGAAAATGAAAAATGTGTCTTTTATTTTATAGGAAAAACTAAACAGAATTTTTGGCCAACCCAGTACTTATTTTCACTTGAAAGCTCAAACTGTACCATATTAGCAAATATTGTCAGTTGTTTTCCTTTGAAATAACAAGCTCACTTCAGTTGTTGTTCCTTCATTCTAAATGGGGTGTTTCTTGGAAAACAGTGGGTAGTTCAGCTCCTCACACAGACAGTGATACAAGTGCTTTTCCAGAAGACCGTTTGGGTGTGCAGCAGAAGTGTGTAATGTGCACTGCCTGGTTTCTCACACTGATATTAAAAAGACATGTATTTAAGGGTCAAGATTTAATAAGATTAATCATTTTTATTGCTTCATCAAGGACATTCCTACATGAAACTGGATTTTTTCTCCTTAATTCTCAAATGGTGATGAAGATTATAGATTACCAATATAGTTTGGTGTCATTATTTCTTGTCAGATACCAGTAACTTTGCCCATCATTACTTCTGTACCATCATTGCAATTATCAGCCTAGTGAAAAAGGAATATAAAGACTTGGAGAAGTATTGGGCAACAGGTGGATTTCCCAGAAGGTTCCCGTTGACATCCAGGTGTCTGGGAACCACTCTTTGGGAATCCTTGCGATACATTGTTCTACAGATTACTGGAGTAGTGTGTTGTCAAATATTGAAACCATAACTATGTCTTTTTCCATCTTTTCAAAGGCCGGTGAATCTGAATATGTGAACATGATTATTTGTGAATACTCATTGTTCTGGGGAGGGAGTCCACAGCCGCCATCAAATGCACAGAGGGGTTTGTGGGCCCCCATAGGAAGTTAACAGTCAGCGGCCTAGGAACGAAGTCTGCACAACGTCAACATTGTTACACTTGAGACTTGTTTTATACCCTAACACTAGGCCAATTTCTTAATGTTCCTTTGTGCTTAAAAAGAACATTTATACTTTGATTCTTGGGATGAACAACTTACTTACATACACACTCACATTCCTACGTGTATAAATATGTTCATATATATTAGATCTAAGATCATTGTTTTTCTAACCTCTTACCTTTTGTCTTCTTTTGTCTTCTTATCAGTCTTTGGGAGAGAGATGTTAAAATCTCCCTCTGTTCATTCAGAGTAATTCGTTGGTCACATTCAATAATTGTTGAAGCTGAGTGATGGGTACATGGGAATTCATTATATTCCGTCAACTTTTGCATATGTTAAAATGTTCTCATTAAAAAGGTTTTAAAAATATCAAATAGGTCAGTCACAACCTTATTTGATAATGTTTTGAAAATTATTCTTAAATTGTTCTTATGCTCCAGTTAAGGGAAAAAACCTTTACCTCCCAACACGTCTGTCCCTGTTCTCTTATCTGTGTACATCGTGGGGACAGACACATGGCCTGCCACTTCCGCAACGGCTCTGCGCCTGCTTCTCTTTGGCTGTTGCCCATAACTCTCTGGAAGATTATTTTTCTCTGGGGGTGTCCTAGATTTTCTGATTTCTGCTTTTAAAAATCATAATTTATATGTTGAGAATATTGTTTTCTCCTTACATGGTTAGTAGGTAGTCATAACCGTAGTAATTTTAGATTCTCTTCAATGCGTTACAGGTGGTTGTTGGAGACCACGATGGGGTGGTGTTGTGCTTCGGCATGAAGAAAGGGGAAGCAGCGGTACGTGTAGCTTTTTTCCAGGGGAGAAAAAGGAATTTGTAAAAGAGAAACACACTGCTTAGTGAATAGTCCTGGGTTAAAAATTTTCTGCAATACTGTGAAACATGGGTTGTGAGGGAAATAGTTAAAGGACGAGGCTACAGCCATCATGAGAGTCACCTGCCAGCTATTCCTGGAACACCTGCGGTGGCTGGGGCGATGTGTTAGTTTTCGGGGCTGTAACGAGTCGCTGCAAACTTAGAGGCCTAACACAGCACGTGCTCTACTGTCTCAGAGTTCCCGTGGGTCGGGAGTCTGGGCTCCGAATTTCGCGCGGCTGCCACGGAGATGTCCGCCAGGCGTGCTTCCTCTCCTGAGCTCGGAGCCCCGTTCCGGGCTCACAGGGTTGTCCTTGCTGTTGTAGGACGGAGGTCCCCGCCTTATGGCTGTCTGTGTGCCAGGGTGGGCTCGGCATCTTGGAGCCCGCGCAGTTCCTTGCAGTTGGTCCTCCCACAGCCTCTCTCCCAACACGGGGACCCACTGCTTCCGAGCAGCGGAAGGGTCCGTGGCGTCTGCTAGAGTGGAGCCTTGCAGAGCACAGTGTGGCCTGGAGTGACAGTCCCGTCACCTCTGCCACCTCGTGTAACCTAACCAGGGCCTGATTATCACGTGGGCACGTTCACAGATCATCGTTCACAAGTGATGGCTTCGAGGTGGGAACTCTCATGCGGACTCCACTTTATGTGGAATTTACAAAAAGATAAGGAGGGTGAAGCTCTCAGAAACTCAGCGTTTCCATCATTCATAATCCTCTCAGGTGTGTTAAAGTCACGGGGGTTGGGAGGAAGGGGCAGGCGGATGAATCTGATGGCAGCAATAAACTGGAAGATGAGCAAGAAGAAATTAATACCAATGTTTCCCATTAAACAGAGAAATAGGAAGTGAAGGCTTCTACTAAATTATCTAGTTCTTCATTTATACTGCTAAAATTTATAAATATAAGGAAACCAGGAGAGGTTGATTTTTTTAAAAAACTTAATGTATACAGACATATCCACTGGAGCCAGCTGGGGAGTCTTGTTAAGATGCAGATTCTCCTTCTGGGGATCTGGGGTCGGGCCCGAGATTCTGCATCGGTAATCAAGTTAGTGATGTGGTGCTGCTGCTTGGTGAACCCTACTTTGAGTTGCAAGAGTTTAGATTTTTTTAACTTTATTTTTTTGTTGACACTATCAGTGATGTCCCTCCCCATTTCCCCCCCTCTGCCCACCTCCACCCAGCCCCGCTCCCCCTTCCCTCGGGCCATCACCTCACTGTCCTCTGTGTCCACGGGTTGTGCGTGTTCTTTGGCTGATCCCCTCACCATCTTTCACCCAGTTCCCCCTCCCCTAGATTTTAATGATGCTATTGAAATACGTGTGGGAGTAAGTATTTCATAGTTTGAAGATATTTAGCAAAAAGCCCTACTGAAGTAAATACATTTGTGTCTAAGAGTATTTCTGTATAGTAGAACTATCGTATTTCTGCGAGTTTAAGATCTTTTTACAGCACTTTTACAGCAGAGGAAAACACTTGCAGTAAATTTGCCTACTGATTTTTCCCCGATGACTTTTGCAGGCAGTGTTCAAGACCTTACGAGGGCGGACAGTTGCAAGACTGGAACTAGGAGGTGTTCTCAACACGCCCCAGGAGAAAATTTTTGTTGCTGCAGGGTCCGAGATTCGGGGCTTCACAAAAAGAGGAAAACAGTTCCTCTCTTTTGAAACAAACCTCACTGAAAGCATCAAAGCTATGTATGTTTATTTTCTTTTTATTTTCCTATATACACTTATAATATTTTGGGTAGGTGACAAAATTGATTAAGTATCTTAACAGGTTTTCTGGGACATAAAATTAACTAAAGGTATTTTTATTAGTCAGAAATTAAATTTAACCTAGACTCAATATGAAATCAATTGGTTGTTGAAACATTTTTTGTTAGGACTTTTATAATATTTATATATTTATTTTTGACTGGTTGGTTCAATTATGATTCGTGATCAGAGTATAAGAGAAAAAAGTGAAAGAAATCTCCAGACATTTAAGTTCTGTTTCTTTGCTGCCTCCGGAAGTGGTCACCACTCACCCCTCCTTCCCAGCTTAGAGTTTCCATCTGTCTCACTTTTCTCAACAATAGTGATTGCCGAGAAGTACTTTGGACAATGTAATGCAAATATAATACAGGTGGCTTTCACAATGAAATTTCAGATCTTGAAAAAGACACGGAATTTCATCGGGTTGATCAAAATGATATTAAGAGAACTACAGAAACAATGCTCAGAGCCGCAGAGGGAGGCCACCCAAGCCGTAATTAAAGACAAAGAACTCAGTGAGGGTCGTCACAGGATTCGGAATAAGCTTAGTATCAAATAGAGTTTTAAGTACACCTTAGAGGTGGAGAAACAGGTGAAACCTTCAAGTAAAACCATAGCAACCTCTTTATGACCACGTGGTAACAGCAGTTGGAAGGGAAAGGTGCACGCTAGTATGTAATTTTTGTCAGATTTCAGCTCCTCCGTTGAAAACTTGATTCAGTCCTAAGATTTTGGAAGATAGTTGTGATTATTGCCTAAATTTTATTAAATATAATTTGAAATGAATTTATTTTCATTTCTTTTTTCAAGATAAAATTCTAATGAAGGCATTTTTCCCACTGTTTATCATTTAAAGTAGATTCTCCAAATAGCCTTTTCTAGGCAGCACTGTGTTGTGGTAGGAAAGCTAACTCTCCCGTTAAAAACGACCTGAGTTGCAGTTCCCTCCGCTGTGCACTAGCTGCGTGCCATTAGGCACGTGGCTCAACATTCCTCACCTAGAAAAAGGGACTGTGATGGTCCCTAGCAATTCATACACGTGAATCACTCAGGACAGTGCCTCGCACATACTACATGTCAAAAGCAGTTACTTTTTGACACACTATTTGTCTTCAGATGCAGAGTTATCTTGACTTTGTTTTCAGTTCTGACCTCAATTTTTGAGACGTCTGAGGCCTTTTAAGGTCCTCATCTTCAGTTGTAAAATCAGCGTTGTACCAAAAAGCTAGAAGTAAAGTGGGGGGAGATGAAAAAAAACACCCTGTTCATTAAGGCTGTGATAAAATGACAGTAAAACCGTATAAATAAACTTTTCATCTCCAAAAAAATTTAGATTTCTCTGCTTATTTTTAAAAATACGGATGTTTTAAAGTACCGTGGATGTTCTCAGGCATGTATCTGGCTCGGACCTCTTCCTCAGTGCGAGTCACATCTACAGCCATTACTGCGACTGCAAAGACCAGCACTACTACCTTTCCGGGGACAAAATCAACGACGTCGTCTGCCTGCCAGTGGGAAGGCTGGCTCGCGTGACACCGGTGCTGGCCTGCCAGGACCGGCTGCTCCGCGTTTTACAGGTGGCTGCTGTTTGTACTCTTACTGCTTGTCCTCATTTGGGTTCATGGGTACTGGTGAGCAATGGCTCCTTGAGATAAATTATTGATTGCTACCACTTTAAATGTCCTACTCAAAATTATACCTGGGAATTTTTAAAAAATATTTTAATTGTAAACTAATTTTTTTTTTTTTTACTTGAGGCACATGTGTTCAGGTCTTTGGCAAGTTTTTAGAGAGGCTTGTATGGAAAAAAGGATGATTTTCCCACCTGCATGAGTTCTGAGCTCATACAGGCAGAGTGGAGTGCCTTCAAAGAACTCTTCTCAGCTTTTGTAATGATTTCCTTTTTTGTTTTTGTTTTATTTTTCCGTCACCCTCCCCTCTCCCAACAAATCAAATCAAAGGAGAGGTTCTTGGGTTTTAACAAGAGAGAGTTGAGATCAGGGTTGCATCATTTGAGCTTATCCACTCTTTATGATGGTGTGTGGGACAGAATAAGCCCTCAGCGCACATTGGTTAGGTAAGTGATTGATGGTGATACTGAAAACCATAGTTTGCTAAACAGCTGCTTAAGGCCATTATTATTAGTAATAACTGCTACAACTATGTCTTCTTGAGAGTAAGTTTTTAATAAAATACACACACCGGGGCCCATAAAATAAAGTTTAAGTGCAGGGAACATGTAAGAGGTGGACGAATCAGTCCAGAAACTCAGGCTGTGGGTAGTGCGGTTGAGGGGAGTCCAGCTGTTCGTTGCGTGTGCCACTGGCTGCCTCTGGACCGCATAGCAGGTCGCACTTCACGGCGTCAGCCTTTTCATAACAACAGGAGACATCAGTGGTTCCGTGAGGCTTTTTTCCCACAAGGTGAATTAACTAATATTTAAGGCTCGCTCTGGAGGCAGGAACGATTGATTTCTCCCCTTGCCTGTGCCCCAGACACGAGTTGTTTGAATTCGGCTTTTGATAGGAACAGGCTGGCATTCACTTAGGCGTTGATTTGGCTGAACTCTAGGATTCTGCTGCTTTTCGAGAACAAGTCCATAAGCTTATTAAAAAAAATCACTAAGGATTAATGGGAGGCAGAAAGTCGCGGTCTCCCCTCTGCCCTGCGCAGCCCCGGCTCCTGTCTGCCTTGCTAGGCGGTCTGCCGCCCTGGAGGGGCCGTGTTAAAGCAGTCTTGTGTGTGTTCTCCTGTGTTTGCGTAGGTGTATGTGGACAGCTAGATCTTTTCATCTTCGTTTAAATAAAAGATAGAGCATATGGCTCTCTTATGTGGTTTCTATATATTTAAATTTTTTACTACGAGTTTGCAAATTCTTTTCATTGAATGCTTTATCATAGATGTTCTTTTCACGGGCGCGTGAGTACTTCTGCCTCATCCTTTCCAGCTTCACAGGTACTGAGCCCTGAAGAAAGGCATTACCAGTGGCCTAACCTGTGCCCGTCCCTAAATGCAGGCCACCCTGCCTCTCACTGCAGTGGGTTTGGGGAACACCCAAAGGCGAGGCCAGAACTTCCCTTAGGATGAACGCTGGGCCTGTTCGGATGCCTGAGTGTGCTCTGGGTGGAGGCCTGGGGTCAGGCTGGAGGCAAGCTGTGTGCCTGGGGCGCTTCATCGGGGACCTTGACCAGGTCAGGTGTCAGGCAGGCGTTTACAGTGAAGAGCACTGAAAGTGGAGAATGTTTGAAATATTTTCTGTCTTGATCTTTACATTTTATATATTATATTTTAAAATGTTAACACACGCAGAATTGCTCACAAACAAGTTAATATTCGTGACCTAATTTCTTCTGCAGTTTTATTCTAGAGTTTTTTTATATGAGTGTTGATGTTATTTCTGTGTGCCTATATGCCCTGAAATTGATGTTCTGTTTCGGTTTTAAAGTGCTTGCTCTCCCCCAGGGGTCTGACGTGCTCTATGAAGTCGAGGTTCCCGGCCCCCCTGCCGTCCTAGCCCTGCACCGTGGAGATGGCGGTGAGCAGCACCTCGCTTTCACAGTCAGAGAGGGGCAGCGCTGCGTGTGCAGTCAGGGTGCTTCAGGTTCCGCGCCGTTTCACTGCACGTGACGTGAACACGGGGACTTGTGGGAGGGACATGGGCCAGACTGAGGCGACGGCCTTGTCTGACCACTTGCCGGTCACTACCAGTCATGAGTTATCGAACTTTGATTCTCAGTTTTCTCATCTTAAAGTTGGATGATAGGGAAGAGTCGTGTGCCTCAGATGGTTACAAAATCATGTGACTCTAGAACCATCCTCCCAGATTAAGTTTTCTGTCTTTGTATATTATTTTTAAGTGGGATTATTATATGGGGGTCGGTATATATGAAAATATTTTAATTCTAAAGAGACGAGTTGCGGGATAAACATATGGTGACTTTAACTATAACTAGGCGACTCGGGAGAAGACCTTCTGTTCGGAACATCGGATGGAAGACTGGGGCTCACACAGATCACCGCATCCAAGCCAGTGCACAAGTGGGAGGTTCGGAATGAGAAAAAGAGGGGAGGTATGTTTTTGATGTAGTTCAGGTTCTGAAATCTTTGTGATTAAATAAAATATCCTAGATTACATAGTTCATTCCGTTTTATTTATTCATAGCACGTATGTAGCAGACTTAGCAATTCATGTAACCACCTCAGCTGTATTTACTGTTTGTTTATTTACCAGGTCTACCATATTTTTGGCATAATTTTTTAAAATAAGACACTCTGAGAGTAATTCGGGAGGCATAGGCCTTATGGGTTAATGTCCATCATCCTGTGCTCACGTCCACTGTGAGTTGTTTGGTGGGGGGAGTAGATGTGGGAATAGTACTTGGTCTGAAGCGAGGAAGACGTGCAGGGGCGCAGGCAGTCAGTGCTGTTTTCTCAGGGAGTGTGCTTTTCCGTGGGTGACTTGTACCTGACTCGGTAGGTGGTGAGGTAGGTGTTTGTAAGGACAGTGTAGTCACTCGTGTGTCTATTCCCCAACAGAGCCTTCCGTGTTAGGGGAAAGGAAGGGTAAACAGGTGAGTAAATAAGGTCGCTCCAGCTGGTCACCGGAAGGAAGTCGGAGGGGCAGTGTGCCAGAGCGGGCGGGGGGCGGAAGGAGGAGGCCTCTGGTCATGGGCGGCACCTCACAAGGCGTGAGGTTTGAGCTCGGGCCTGAATGATAGGACACAGGATGTAAAGCTTTGGGGGGAAGGCGCTCCAGGGGCAGGGAGGACTGAGGGCGGAGGACTCCAGGCAGGGGTGCGCACGCCTCATCTGACGAGCCGTCGAAGGCCAGCGTGACCAAGTGCACGAGTGCGGCTGAAACGAAGCCTGAGAGGTGGGGGGGGGGGAACACACAGGCCCTTGTGGGCTGGGGGAGGGGTTGGATTGTCGTCTGCCTGCGGTGGGAAGCCATTGGAGAGTTGTCAGTGGGCTGGGACGTGATCCAGTGTACCACCCCAAACAGACTTTCCATGGAAAGTGGATTCTGAAGGAAGCAGGTCAATACCTGTAGCGTGGAAGTCAGCCGGGAAATGACAATAGCAGCTGTTGCCACTCATCCCGGCCCAGGCGCAAGATGCCGGTAGCCTGGACTAGGCTAACGGCCCCTGCCTGTGCAGAGGTGGAGGCAGAGTGACAGAATTTGCTGGTGCGTTCGATGTGGCAGTGAGAGGAAGAGCGGTCAGAGCGGCAGTCTCCGCTGTTGGCCTGAGCAGCCGGGCGGCGTCAGACGGAGCTGAGGGAGCCCGGGGAGGAGCGGGGGCAGAAGAGGGCCAGGGGGTTCTGCTGGGCGTGGAAGGTCTGAGGCGCAAACAGGGCCTCCGAGAAGATGCTGAGTGCGGACTCCGATCTGAGAGTCTGGAGCCCTGGAGAGAGGACCGGAGCCGGGGGTGGGGCCTCGGGGGCCACTGCCGTGTGGGTGTGATTTAAAGCCTTGGACCTGGATGAATGTGGATGGAAGGAAAAGGGCACCGGATCATGGTCAGAGTGCTGCTTTGTCTGCTTCTGTTCTTGTTTCCCCATTCCGATTTTGTTGTTCTCATTTGCTGTATACTTGGCTGTGTAGTACTAGTCTTGTTAATAACCTACCACTTACTGTTTTTACAGGTGTTCTGTGCGTTGACAGCTTCGACATTGTGGGGGACGGGGTTAAGGACTTACTAGTCGGGAGAGACGACGGCATGGTGGAAGTGTACACTTTCGATAGTGCAAACCAGCCTGTCCTCCGCTTTGAGCAAGTGAGTTCCTGTTGAGAAAGACTACGTGCTCGTTATTAATCAAGTGGTTAATTATAGGGATGACTGTGATGGTCTGGGTTTGTTAAATGAAGTACATGGAAATCTTGTGTTTGGCTCCGTATATTGCTGCTTCGATGCTGTCAAAATTTTCTCTAGACTACTCTTGCATTTGAGTGTGACAGACTGTTGCCTTCAAGCTGAATAATAAGTTTTTTTAAAATTGGGTTTCTAAATACTGTATATCTAAGTATTAAATATTTTGCCTTAGTTTCTGTAGTGCAGAGTAGATCATAGGAGTAGCGTACATTTGGGTAACATAGCTGAGGTCGTTGTTGTGAAGGAGCTTTCAGGAATGAGCTTCACACTCTCAGGACAGCAGAACAAATACCCTTACACAGGGAGGGGAGAGTGCTGGTTCACTTCTGTCTGCTCGCAGGCCCACTGTGTAAGAGGAAACACTAGGTACGAGAGTTTGCAGCTCACAGCTTTTAAATGTCGTGAAGCTTGTTCATCCCAGGGTGCAAAGTCACGTGCAGAAGTGTTGTGGCAAAAACGGAAGTTTTCATTTTTGTGGGCTGCGGGCCCTTCCCTTTTCCCTCTCCTGTACAGCAGTGGGTCCCAGCCCCTCCTGAGAATACTCACCTAGCAGAGCTCTTCACGCTACTGCTCAAAACCGTGAGCGGGTCAGCAGCACAGTGTTTCAGTGAGTGAGGGTAGATTCGAATGTGCCAGGGTGCGGCACAAGCCTTTCGTGTTGCATCTGCTGCGGTGTGTGTTCGTGTGTGAAAGTGCACCGGACTGCGGTAGAAAGTGCTATTTCCAAATAGCTTGAAAGCCGCTAACCTGAAGTGCTGGTTGAAGATACAGATTGCTAGTTGGCTCACCCACGTGATTATTTCCAGAAAGTCTGGGAAAGTATTGCTTAAAGAGATGTAAGCCCTGAACACTCTGAAACAGTTGCCTTCTCTCCATGGTAGCGCCTTCCCCAAAGGTCCCACCCATGGAGGTCCCGTCATCGTCTCTGTCCATCTAAGGAACTGTTGGGAGAAACTCACGGGACAGGGTCTGTCTGCAGGCTTCAGGTAGTAGACTAGAGAGTTGCGCCTCTGCGGTGTTTAAAAACTTCTTCTTACATATAAATAAGTACTTTTTAGTACTTATTTGACTATAAGTACTCTTTAGATGACTGTTGTAGCCGAGTGGTACATGCAAATACGTGAGTCATTTTCAATTGTCTTCCCCCAAATTTAAAAACACTGGAATTTTCTGGCATTTGTGCCGGGTCTTTGCCTTTCCAACCTCTGCGTCTGCATATAGGAAGTATTCAGTAAACGTATGTGGAATGTCTGAGCACAGGAAAATAAGCCTGTGGCTTATTATTATAACATATCTGAGAGTTCTGGCTACTAGTGAAGTGCGTGGCCCTAACCCCATTGCAGGCGCTGTCGGGAAGCGTCACCTCCATCCAGGGAGGCTGCGTAGGGAAAGACGGCTGCGACGAGGTCGTCGTCGCCACGTACTCAGGTAAGGCAATGGCAGCAGGCAGTTTAAGAAGAGTCGATAACGAAAGATACCCGTTCAATGAATCGCTTTTGATGACTTTTAAAAAAAGTATTTTTAGTAAGTCACTATTTTCTTTTTCATTTTTTTATTTACTTTTTAATTGAATTTCTTGGCATGACATGTGTTAGTAAAATTACGTAAGTTTCAGGTGTACAATTCTATAATGTATCATCTGTATATTGAACTGTGTGTTCACTATCCCAAGAAATCACTCTTATCTACAGCATTAGTAGCTCTATTGGATAAAAAAAAAAACCTCTTGAGTTATAAAACAGTTAATGTTTAAATCACACTTTGCAAGCGTGCCTGGGTCCTGGCCAGCGTGGCTCAGCACAGCCTGAAGGGTGCCGGTGTGCTTCCTGGTCAGGGCACAGGCCTGTGTTGTGGGTTCATTCCCTGGGCCGGTAGGAAAGGCAACTACTGATGTCTCTCTCTCACAGGGGTGCTTTTCTCCGTCTGTCTCCCTCCCTTCCCTGCTCTCTAAACTCAATAAACAGGTCCTTGGGTAAAGATTTAATTAAAAAAATAAAGGAATGCTTGGTGTATCAGTAGTATCATTAAAGTTAAATGATATTCTTTGCTTTAAAAATAAATTTGTGTTTTTACTTAATATACATTTATGTAAGAAATAGATATTTCTTATGAAAAGAGGTTAGCTTAACATGACAATAACTTTTGAAAAGCAATTCTTAATTCATCAGCTATTTTTGCATTTGCTAGAATATGTTGATTTCATACTTGAAAACTACAACTGTAAATGAAGGTATTTCAGGCAAAGCAAATATAGTCTCACAAAATGCTTAAGTACCGTATTTTTAGGACTATAAGATGCACCGGACCATAAGACGAAACCTAGGTTTTAGAGGAGGAAAAATAGGGGAAAAAAATTTAAAGCAAAAAATGTGGTAAAATACTTAATAACCTGTGACCCTGCTCCACCCCCACTCCCCCCCCCCACAGCGAGCCAGGTAAGCTACATTTGGACTATAAGACGCACCCCACTTCCCCCCAAATTGGGGGGTGGGGTAGTGCATCTTATGGTCCGAAAAATGCAGTGATTTATTTGTGGTTTGAGTATTTTCCAGTTTAATTTCTTTTGGTTTCTGTTTTGGTTTGGATTTTGAAGAGGAGTAAGTCCTCGGAGTGAGGTTGATGCTGGTGGACAAAGGGGCGCGTAGCTCGGGTTCCCTCGACACTGGCAGCACCTGACCCACGACCACAACTCTCCTCCGCAGGCTGGGTGTCCGGGCTGACCACGGAGCCCGCGCACCGGGAGAGCGGGCCCGGCGAAGAGCTCAGACTCAGCCAGGAGATGCAGAGTAAAATTTCTTCCTTACGGTAACTTCGGACTTTGGTTTGCCTTTTTATTGTCATTTCCTGAAGTTATTTTTTTTATCACTTATAGGTACAGTATATTAATTACGTAGGAGGAAATTACACAGTTAATTCATTTATTACCTAAATGAAAGTTTATCAGTTTGAGAAAGTTAGCAGTAAGTGTTGATTAATATTTTGGACTTTAGAAATGCACGTTTTGTGTGCTTTATTGTATATTGACTTTTTCTTATGTCGAGCAGTGCACACATTTTTGTTCAGTTGTGTGGTGTCGTCGCGTCTGGGTTTTACAGGCATGAGAAAGCAGCTAACGCAGACGGCACTGTCCCTCGTTCATTCCCGTGTTGGCTGCCCCCGCGGGCCTTTCTGAATGTCTGACTTTGGCTTATAAGCTGTGTCCGTGGAAGCGAGTGACTTCCTCAGACACGGGTTACTTTCGTGGCCTGGCGAACCTGGCAGTTCCTTTGAAGAAGACTCAAGTAAAATGGCTTCATGCCGTGAAGAAGCGGGAGTAGCTGGAGCTGTAACGACTGCTCTTCCTCCTTCCGCTCCTGACCTCGGAGGAGGGAGGGCCAATATTTCTGGTGGTGGTTGAGGGTGACGGAAGTGTTCTGTGTGGCAAGTGCCACTAGTTCACGAAAGCCACACCCCAGGTTCAGCTCTCCGAAGCTCCCAAAGCAGCAAACTGTGGCTTCCGTGCAGTGAGAACAGCATGCGGAGTTAGTGACGACTGGCCCCCCCCGGTGCCATACGGCAGGTGTGCAGCCAAGCCTGCCCCTCCTGATGTGGCCCGTGAGTGGCTTCTGTCTGTCCTGTTCACGCAGCATCTGGAACGTAGGTACACGTGACGCACTCAGTAAATACTTCCCGGACGGTTGGATCAACCAATGAAACTCTATTTCGCACAAGTAAATTTCTCAAAACTTCACAAATGTTCTAAGAACCTCAGAGGCTTGTGCTTATCTAGTAGATGACAGAGGTGTACAACTCCTCCCCCAGGAGTGAGCTGGAGCAGCTGCAGCTGAAGGCGCTGCAGGAAAGGGAGCGGTATCAGCAGTCCTCTCGGTCGAGCACAGCAAAATCGGCGGTGCCTTCATTTAGCGTGAATGACAAGTTTACGCTGAACAAAGACGATGCCAGCTACAGCCTTATTTTGGAGGTGCAGACAGCCATAGACAACGTCTTGATACAGGTAGGCAGAACGTCTAGTTTCTGCGTCTCGTTCGTTATGAATTAGATCTGTTTGCACACGAGTCAGTTGTGTGCACTGACTATCATCCAGCACTTGGTTGTAGAAGGTAATTTTAAATGTTTGTCTTTTAAATGTTGTTATATTTAGCTTAGATGGTAATTTTAAAGGTTTTCTTAGTCTTCCATTAGATTATCAGTCTTCTCATAGATTATTTGAATTATAGCTTTACTTTTATTTATCCTATACACACTAAACAGGGATGGACTTAAGTTTCAGGATGAGTCCGAAAGGACGGTAAGGATTTTGTACTTGGCTAACCTCAGGGAAATCTAACAGAGATGTGACTTAGAAAACTCCGAGTTTACTGCCCTTATCGGAGCCCTCAAACACTGAAATAAACAGCCTGCTGCACAGCCTGCTCGTTAACCACCAGTGTTTAGGAGGTCAGGAGGCAAAGCAGATAATCCCAAAGGTGACATTGAGGGATGATAACGTACAACTTCATTCTTCAGTCTATTTAGTGATTTTTTTCTTTAAGTTGGAAGATGTTCAGGGAGTGGAAAAGGATGATAGTATGATGCATAGAAAACAAGCAAATAACAGAAAAACCCATCAGGAAATGAGAAAAGAATAAAGGGCGGAAGAAGAGAAGGTGTAAAAAGATGTTGAGGTGCGATCAGACCATTAGTTCAGACCTAAAGGCAGAAACCTCTCTCACCTAAGGTGAGCGCGGGGCTGTTGCACAGCCTAGGAGCGCCGTTTACGTAGAATGGAGCGCGGCAGCACGACCTCAGAACTGCTGCTCCGGGGGCGGGGGAAGCAGGGACGGGACTGAGAGCCACGGACCGGCGGTCACAGAACGGGCCCAGGGTGCCAAGTGCAGCACAGGGGGATAGCACCGTAACAATGATGGGTGGTGCCGGGTGGGCACTGGAGATACGGGGGCCACGGTGTAAAGTGCGTGACTGCCTGACCACTGCACTGTGCTCCCGAAACTAACACCAAATAATATTGGATGTAAACTAATAGGAAAATAAAAAAGAACTTCCCCTCCAGAGGAGACCCAGAATTATGCCTTTTCTTGTGTTACAGCTGAAGTTAAGATTGATAACAATGAACTAATGTAGTCAGAATGGCAATATTTGCAGCGTGTGGTAAAATTTTTAGCACCAACAAAAATAGAGAAGTGTATACTTTTAAGGGGATAACGAGAGATGATGTTCTATGACATCTGATATTTCAAATTAGGAAAAAAGGTTATTACAGTATTTATCATCTTATGTTTATTTTCTAGAAGTACATATTATCAAATATATGTTCAGAGAGTTCATGCTTTCCAATTTAAGGTGAACATGAGGAAAAAACCCTTACAGAAAATAGGTTTTGGAAAAAATTTCAGTTTCCCATCTGAACTGTTTTTTGTCACTGTTGTTTTTAACGTTGACTGTAGAGTGATGTTCCGATCGATTTACTTGACGTGGATAAAAATTCCGCGGTTGTCAGCTTTAGCAGCTGTGATTCTGAGGTGAGTAAAAAGTACAAAGAATTCTTCCGACACTTTCATTTCTTTTTTGTTACCTTGAATGAAGCTTGTAAACACCAGGAGGGTTCCCTGTTTCTTCTTCAGTCTGCCCTTTCATAACCTTTCCCTCAAATCTGCTTCTGCTCGTTCTTTATCCTCAGATAATCCAGGAACTGGGTGTTGTCCTAGATTCCTGCCTTTCTCTTATCTGGGAAATCCAATCAGTCCCTGGCCCTGCCAGCCCTGCCTGCCAGCTGTTCTGCCTCCACTGCCCCGGCCTCACTGTGCTTGCTGGAACCCCTTGACCCCTTTTCTCTGTTGCCGGGATGACCCCTCACCTCCAGCTGCGCTACGGCCAGCCAGCCACCAGAGGGGTTGTCCTACAGTGCAGACGTCACTGGGTCATTTGTTTCTCAAAACCTTTTAAAGGTTCCTTGTTTGCTATTGCATGTGAGTCTAGACTCAACTTTTGTGATTCAGCTCTTGATCCCATCCCCCACGTACCTGCCTTCCCTTCCCTTCCATGCACATTATTGCTGCCAAGATGGAGTTCTTAACATTTCTGGAACATGCTTGCTCTATGGTGTTACGCATTCCTGCGTTTCAACGTGATCTGTTCCTTCCGCCAGCCAGCCCTTCCTTGCTTTTTGTTGGCTTGTTGAATCTTGCTTAGAGTTCGTTCTGCTGAGCCCTTGCTGTGTGCAAAATACTGGGGTTGTGATCGTTGTCAGAGCTTCTGGACGTGCCACCGTGTCACTTCTTCGCTCGGTGCTGGCAGAGCAGCAGGCGCGCTCCTGAGAAGCGGGGCAAACAAGGTCTGGAACGGCCACGTTGCAGGGCGAGCCAAGCAGGAGGCGGTGCTGGGGCTGGCAGTTGGCTACACAGAGAGAAAAGGGAGGAGCAGAACAACACATAAGGAATGAAGTTCGTAGCTATGTGAGGGACTGATTTTCAGTGTAATGGGTTGTAATTTCATAATAAAGCTTTTTCTTCTTGAGAGATTTTAAAACAGTTGTATTGTGTTATATTTGATTGATCATCCTGTTTATGAATTAAAGTAAACATTAGGGCCTACATTTTTATAATCATTAAAAAAATCAAGTTAATATACACATAAAATTTTTCATTCCTAAATTACAATGAAAGATAAGCCTGTTTTATTTACATCACTGTTGGATTCTTTGGAATGAGTGTATTAGTTTAAAACCTGTTTTCTGGAATGATAGTTTTATCAAAATCTTACTATGGAGATTTCAAGCACATGCCGAAGTAGACTAGTGTGATTGTCTTCATGAACCCGTCAGTAACTTGGGCACACGGCCAGGCTCGTGTTGTGCTCTGCACCCTTCCCCTGCCTCCTTCCTGCCTAACCCCAGACATGCTGTCTCTTCTAATCTGTATCGTTTCACCCGTAAATACTTAAGTGCTGAGCATTTGTTTTCAATCACACAAAAATGTATTTATTTTTAAGTCAGTCCATCCTCTGTGTTTACTGAGATTCAGTGATTTGAAATGTAATGTTCAAACTTTCTTTTTGACGTTGGCTTCCTTCCTATTTCTTAGGCTATTGATTAAAAATAGGAAAATAGCAATACATGGAAATTGCATATCAAATATTTCATGTTTCCCTTTACAGTTCGTGAACCTAGGTGTATTTTTTATTTTAGTAGCTTAATATTTAATTTCAAAAAGTTACAATACCTAAAATTACCTCTGCAATTTAATTCAACAAACATGTATTGAATTCCTCCAGTAGGCCATGTGCTGTGCTATTTGGTAGGAATGCAGAGGTGAGGTATTTCTCAGTCTTCTCTAAGTATCTGCGAAAGTCAGAGACATTCTACAGCAGACATTGATGTCTTTGTCTTTGTAATATAAACACTAGGAGTTTGCACCATCTGTTACATTTTTAGGAGAACAATTAATATGTTAACACATTGTTGTAGAGACTTCCAACGGAAAGAGCTTGAGCTTTAGAGTCTTAAAGATATGAATTTGAATTCCACTTTCATTACTTACTGGCTTTGGGGAAATTACCCAAACCCTCCTCATGCCTCAGTTTCTTCATCTATTAAAACTTACTGAGTAAGGCTTCCTGCATTGGGCTGTTTGTAGGAAAAAGCCAAAAGCATTTAGCACAGTGCCACCCAGAGGACAGATGCTCAGCAAATGGTAGGTAGCCATTATTGAGGTTGTTTCTGCTGTGAAATGTCTGGATTCATCATTTTCTTTAATTTTGAATTCTTCCCAGTCCAGTGACAACTTTCTTCTTGCGACATACCGGTGCCAGGCAAACACCACAAGGCTGGAACTCAAGGTAAAAATATGTCTGAAATTACCAGACATTTTAAGTCTGAACTTTGTTATATTGGTATAGCTTTACAACATGTCATTTCTTTGCATTAAATTTCTCCCTAAAGTGAGTCATTTTGGAGTAACGAGTCTTGCATGACCTGTTAGGTTTTAATTCAGCCCAGAGCTCTGTCTCTGCTGTTGTCACTTAACCACGCCCCTTGCCCAAACTGCCAGTCCTTAGTCTCCTCTAACTGGAAACTTTCTCCGAGTTTTCTGTTACGGAAGGTTTCAAACGTACGCAAAAGTAACGAGTCCAGCTGCAGCAGTAGCAACTCACAGTGACCTTGTTTGTATTCTCACTCTCCAAATTACTCCGACTTATTCTGAAGCAAGTACAAGATATTTTATAATTTTATTTGTAAATATTTTGGTACATATGTCTGCACATGCACCAGCCACGTCCCAGATCAAAGTCGTTTTCTTGTCCCAGATCAAGGTCGTTTTCTTGTTGAAGTATCTGAGCATTTGCCCTGCATTTCCCCGCTCCCTGGGTTTTCCTGGCTGCCTTGCAGTGATGCCGGTGCCTGTTCCCGAGAAAATCTTTTACAGTTTTTTTTTTTTTTTTTTTTTTTTAGCAATTTAGTAACATAAGCATCTATAAAATTACATACTGATTTTAGCACACAGATCTATTTTAGTTATTTAAATTTGTAGTGTGAGATACAAAAATTTTTTATGTTTGATACATTTATGATCTAAAAATTAAGGACTATAACTTTTTTCCTGCTGTTGCTGATCTAAGACCCAGAGTATGTTATTTTCAAGAGAGATGCTGCCACACAATTTTTTCATATCTGGTTAAGGAATTCCAGTTAAGTGTAATTTTTTCTTTTTTCTTTTTCCTTTTTTTTAAAAGATTTTATTTATTTATCTTTAGAGGAGAAGGGGAGGAGAGAGGGAGAGAAATATCAATGTGTAGTTGCCTCTCATGCATCCCCTGTTGGGAACTGGCCTGCAACCCAGGCATGTGCCCTGACTGGGAATTGAACCATGATCCTTTGGTTCACAGGCCCATGCTCAATCCACTGAGCTATACCAGCCAGGGCAAATGTAATTTTTTCTAAATAATTTATTCTAGTCCACATAAGTCCCCTTTCATGTATTTTGAAAGAAAAATAGAAAACTGGGCTAAATCTATAACTAAGAAATATACTTAACTATATTTTATGTGACCTAATTAAGCATTTTAAATTACATTTTTACTGAGCAAGATGGTGCCAGATAATTTGGAAGTAGGCCTAAAAAATATATTAAAAAGCTATGTTTTTTTTTGATTGGATACAATAATTTTTAAAGTTCAGAGAAAAGACTAAATGCCTGAAAAGAGTCAAGAAAGCGACAGGAAAGAAGAAAAGTCGGGACCTACCCAGCCGTGCGGTAAACATACTGTAACACACTGTGAGGAAGGTGTCGTAGGGGTTTGCAAGGCCTAGACAGTTAGGCCGTGCAGCAAATTCCATCTGGGAGTAGAACTCAGCACACAGTTTCAGAAATGTAACGTGTAATGTTTTTACGTAGGGAAAAATTCTACTAAGTTACTGTTCCTTTTTAAAAGCTGATGTTGGCACCGCTGGCACCTGTCTGGAAGAAAATTAAGTAGGTCCTTATGCTGTATATAAAAAATGTTTCGGTGAATTAAGTACCTAGTTATTTAAAAAAGAAGGACATTTACTCGTGTTCCAGGTAAATAATGGGTGAATATCAGTGAAATATAAAGACTGCCCATAAGTTGTTATAAAAAAGACTACCTAAAAAGGAAATAGGCAGAGGATATGGATACTTTATTCAGAGAAGAGGAGATCAAAATACCTAACAAATACTAAAAGAAAATGTTCTGCCTCATTATTAGGGAAATTCAAATTAAAATTACAAACCAGCCATCCAACCAGTTTGTGCTTATCTGACAGGCTGGCGAACAGTCATGCAGAGAGCCTCCCGGGGGTGCAGGGCTGCGGGAAAGGGCGCTCAGTCACTGCCGAGGGAGGCCCGGGTGCTAGAGCCCCTGCGGAGAAACAGGCAGCGGCGTCTAGAGGGCTCTGTGTCACAGCAGTCAGGTCACCGTGTCGCGCACCCCCGTGTGGAACTGGTGGATTTGGTAGCTGTGTGTTCATTCCAAGGAGTGTTGCCTACCTGTGATAAAGTATTCCTGGTAACATGGAGCGGACCCCATGAAAATCACATAATGCAGATAAGATCCCTGCACATGTGTGTATTTTAAAAACTTATGAGGGCATAAATATGAGGAAAGGTGCGTAAAGGAACTCACCCGTCTGGTCTGGCAGGTTACACAGTGGGATGGGGTGGGAAGGAGGGAATGTTTTAGGACAGGCAGAGATAAGGGAAGAATGTGGTTGTTAGGAGTAAAGACAGAGATGTTTATGATACAAACAGGGTTATTTCTGTGGAATTTCGGGTCTGCTTTTCGCACATCTGCGTAGAGGGACTCACGAGAGGATGATTGCCGAAAGAGCACGTCAGGGGGCAGGGCTGTCAATGACGTGTGTGTTCACTCTGATTTGTCTCTATTGCTCGGATTTTCTAAATAGTGAATATGAGTTATGTAATCAGAAAGCTTTATGACCTTTTATGTGGAAAAGTTATGTTTGGTGTCCTCTTTAAGATTATGTGTAAGCTAACCCTTTAAAAAGAAGTTCTAAAATACAGCTTTTTCAGACCTATTTTTTTATTTTCTTTCACTGTTTTTAGTCTTTATTCTTTATTTTCTTTTTGTCTTTCCTGTCTTCCCATTCAGAGCAATATTTGCAGTGTAACATTTGCAAACAATCTTGCTTTAAACTTGTATTTATGTTTCTATTCAGGTAGAATATTGATTTTTTTCCTTTCACATGCCAGGAAAAGTGTAAGTTGAAATATCAGAGAAACCACCTTTGTGGTACAGGAGGGGCTGTGACCATGGCCTGTTTCCAGCCGGGAGCAGCGAGGAGCAGCGAGGAGCAGCTGGGTGGCCTCCAGCCCCTCTAGGGTCAGGGCTCTCCAGCTCAGCGAGCGGCTCCTTCCCGGTGGCTGGGTCCGAACTCTCAGGGCGGCCGCCAGCCCCGCCCAGCACTGCCCCAGGGTCTCCGGGTCAAAGTTCATCGTGGTTGGGTGTGAGCCTGCTGCTCCATCTTCGCAGACAGTCCCCAGTTAAGTTCTTGGAAGCACTTTTCTCTCAGCAGATTTTTATACCAGCAGCTTTATGCTGTAATACCCTCATCTCTGAGAAATTGAAATGTTCCATATAAGGTTTAGTTATTTGGAAAACTCGTCCCTTCAACAAAAATGTCTGAATTTTAACCATTTTGATGTGAAATCTTCTGTGTTTTTAAACATGATAGGGTGGTATGTGACAGTGTATGTCTTTGGCATGACACGGCATTGCTAAGTACGGACATTTCACCTGGAATGCATGCTGGGGGTAACTTTTACAGACAGATTAATTTTGCTTTCAACTGCCAAAATGTTTGAAAATCTTCCTTTATTGATAAAAAGTAGTGGTTTAATAGAATGCCATTATTTTCTTCAAAATATTGCAGAAGAGATTAAGGCCTAAGTACTTGATTACTTGTGTTGAACATTTTGAATACAATGTTTACATTGCTAGATTGTTCTTATTTTCTGTTCCCTCTTGTGCCCGGTCAGGTTCGCTCCATCGAAGGTCAGTACGGCACACTTCAAGCCTACGTGACTCCAAGGATTCAACCCAAAACCTGCCAGGTCCGCCAGTACCTCATCAAGCCCCTGTCGCTCCATCAGAGAGCCCACTGCATCGACCCTGACAGGTAGGGCCGAGGGGGGCAGCTTACATCTAGGACAGTCCACCATGCAGATGCGCTTGCCTTTTGTTCTTGTAGTGGGCACTCTGGTAGGTACTTGTGCTTTTTAATTTAAATGCTATGGATGAGATTTTCTAGTGGACATCAGGGTCTCTGTCTGTTTCAGAGGCCCTTTGAACTGGACTTCCTGTCTTTCCCAGAGACTGCCTTTCTGAGATCCATTCCTCTTTCAACACTGTCCTGAGCAAATGGCCTTTAGCTTTTCAGTTTTCCAAAAACAGGATCTTGGTGTTAGCCTCAGACATGTATTTCCTTTCCGTTTCATTTAAAATTTATAATTAAAATTTCTAATTTCGTGTTGGGCTGCATTCACAGCCACCCTGGGCTGCGTGCGGCCACCCCACTGGAGCAGTTGATTGTGGTAGTCCCTGTGAGTTCTAGCTTCTGATCTAATTTAGGAATCCTCCTGTTTATAGTTTGTCTCTTTCTGTCCTGAAGATGAGAGCCCATGGCTTAAATGAAGGGGAAGGGGAAGAAGCGAGTTATGGAGCACCTTCCCTGGGCCATGCATTGTGCTGGGGGCTTGAATATCAGTAACGTCTTGGATAGAGCAAGACTGGCGGTAATGCCTCCGTTTTACAACGAGAAACGGATGTTGGAAGAAGTAGTAACTTGCTGACATAAGGAACAGAGCCATGATTTCAGACCAAGGCCCATGTTTTTTTCCATTGCAGTTTGTAACTTTAAAGATAGGTAATTTAAATAAGCTGTAAGGAGGAATATTCCTAAGCAAGATTTTTTGAAATTGTTAAAAAGGCTAAATTCTTTTTTGGGTGTCTTCCTGCTTCAAAGGCAAAGTCGTTGTTAATGGTGGTAGTGTGGTGTGCTGGAAGGGACAGCAAACAGAATCAGGAGACTCAGATTATGATCTTACATCTGTTCCTATGTGGCTTTAGGAAAATAACTTAACCTCTCTGGGCTTTTATTCTCTCATCTGCAAATGAGAGGGTTGGTCTGGATGATCTCAGCAGTCCCTTCTGGTGTTAGGTTCCTTAATTCCGTATCTTAAGATTTCTTCTGAACCTTATATTCCACAAACCTGACATTTTTCTTAACTCTCTGTAATTATTCACTTGATTTATTTAAACTCTGTTTGGTATACTTTACTCCCTTGTGTGTGCGCGCATGTGATTTTGCAAGATAGAAAGTTCCGTCCCACAGCCCTGCAAGATAGACGGTGTTGCTCCTACACTCGCCCGCGGCCCGCAGCACCCGCAGCAGGGCCGCACCCCGCTCCCGTGTCACGGGAAAGCCCGGTTCTGGGCCTTCAGTTGTGCTGACGATGTCCTGGAGGAGACTCTCGTCTGCGGATGTTTGGGTAGTTTGTGCAATAGAACTACTAGGTGAACTTTAAGAATTATAAAAATGTAAAGTAATGAAAAAGGAAATCTACCTGAGCAAACTGCATTTTGTTTGTAACACATGTTGTGATGAAAACAAGCAATTTATGTCACTTAACTGAATATTAAAAGCAGCGGTGTAGATAAGCACTCACTTTTTCCCCCATGAAATCAAAATGGTGATTTATCTGATGGGTAAGATTAACCCGAGGAAAAATAAGTGGGTGCTCTTATGTTGCTTAGCCCCTGTTGCAGAATTCTGCTTGTTAATGTGTTCTGTGCATGAAATGCCTCCCCATGTCTCCAGACCCACCTGTGTGCCTCTGCTGTGAATTGCAGACCCATGAACACGCTGACTCTAACAGGCCAGTTCAGTTTCGCTGAAGTTCACTCCTGGGTGGCGTTCTGCCTCCCCGAAGTTCCCGAAAAACCTCCGGCAGGCGAAGGGGTGACTTTTTACTTCCAGAACACCTTCCTGGACACACAGCTGGAAAGTACCTACAGGTAAGTGCAACGAGGGTTTGGGTATAAACGGAGCTTCTAAATTTTCTTTTGTTTGAAATAACCAAAATGAAACCTATACTGTTGAAGAGAATCTATTGAAAAACAGTGGAATTAATGTATTTTAAAAAATGACTGAAAAAAGATGAATATGAAGATCAATATATTTCCCATTTCCAATAATGACCAGTTAGGAAAAAAGAACCTTTCAGATTAGCAATAACAATAACAGAATGAATGTTCGTAGAAAAGTGGCAGAAACAGTCTTTATTAGAAATACGCAGAAGTTACATGAAGAAACTTTAAAACTGTATTGACATAAAAGCCTTGATTCAGCAGAATAATATTTCACCAGTCCTTAATCTGAAGACATTGTAAACTTGGCGGCCCTTCCCAAATGGATTCAAACGCTAATTACCCTAATTCCAGCGGAATTCCTTTATGCAGAAATAGGAGTTGGTGCAGGACCTCAGAGCAGAGGACGTGCAGGTCTGGAAGGCACCATGTTCTGAGGTGGATCCCTGGCTGCGCCCCTCACTTCACAGCCCCCCGTGTCCTGCAGGCCCCGTGCCCGGTGGCCTCTCCTCTCTGTGACTCTGCTGCATGGGAACTGACTTCCTGTCTCATGCCCACTTTGATCTCTCGGCTGTTTTTGTTTGTTTTGCTCTGTGAGTTTTGCTTTCTTTGGAAGGGGCCGGGCTTCTTGCTCTCTGTTTCGGAAGGGCTCTCTGCCCAAGCAGACCGCTGGGCACTCCTCTTCCCAGCACAGACTTCCGCGGGCTGATTCTGGAAACAGCAGTGAACACGGTGTTTTGCTTCAGAAAGCATCCTTTGGGGACTGAGAAGTCTCCAGAAATCTGACAGGTTTTAGCGTCGTTCCTACGTAGCTGTCCCACTGCACCGTCCAGGGGTCTGTCGGGGCTGGGCCCGCCAGGACTGCTGTGGCGAGGCACCATGGCGAGTCTGCCAGGCCGGTCGGAGGAGCCCCGGCTCGGCGTGCGCCTGGCACCGTGCCTGCTGTCCGGGGCCTGCCTGTGCCGCCTGCCGGTCTGTGCGCTCTGCTCCTCCTCCCTCGCCGCCACAGCTCTGCTTGCTCTTCCAGGCCCGGCTCGGTGGCTGCATTTTTTAAGCCTTTCTTGATTCTCTTCTCTATTCCCATAGCATTTCATTCTTACTAGTCTTAGGTATTGATTTTTTTTGAAGTATATGGTAATTTTTTTATGTAAGCTTGTATCTGTAAATTAGATTATAAGCTGCTCATGGGCTGAGTCTATCTCTTAATCATCTTCGTACATGCCCTCCAAGTACCCAACACACGGCTTTGAACACAGTGGTGCTCCGGAAGTGTGTTTAGGCATCCGAGTAAAACGCGTGCGCACGGAGTTGTCACAGAGACGTGTGCTTTGGCGGCAGACCCTCCGGGGTGTGAGTCCCGGCTCTGGGACTCTTTTCTCTCGGAGCCTTAGTTTTCTCTTCTGAGGACTGGACACAGCAGCACTAATTCACTGAATTGTGATGGTTGACAGAAGATAAGCCTTGTAGTGCTGTGTGTTTAATATGAAATATCACCACTCAAAATTAAAGACTGGTGAGAAACTTCATGATTTCTAAAACATAATTGAGGTCCAAAGAGTAAGTCTGTATTACTCATCTTCCTATTAATAGAAGAGAGAAATCAGTGTTTGCCTATAGCTGGTCAATATAAACTGCGTGTATGAAAATAAAAGGGGAACATTAAATACATGAAAAATGATACATGTTAATTAGGAAACCTCTGGCCAACATTAAAGGGAACCAAACACGAACAGGCCTAACCGAGTAAAAGAAGTTTTCAGCCCGTCTGACCCGAAAGTGCACAGTAACCTGCCTCAGGACTGCTGGTCCATGGCTGATGCCGGCGGGAGTCGGTCTCTTTCCATTCTCAGCTCTGTCTTTGTCTTTGCTTGGCTTTCCTGTGTCGCGCCGTGGTGGCCCCCGGCAGCTCTGTCCAGCTGTCTGTCTTATCAGCTGCCACAGAGCCTCTCGTTTCCACTGGTCCCAGGACTGAGTGCCAAGGTTGGGCCACGAACCCACTGTGTTCAAGAGGCTGGAAGACACCGCTTAGTGCTTCCTCCTGCAGTTCCAGCAGTGGGGTTTCAGCTGGCCAGTGCCAGTGACACTCTGTGGACTGAGAAGGGGGAGAGAGAAGTGTAGAGGAGGGCGGAAGAGAGGGGGAGAGAGGCTCTCTGAAGAAGAGCAGGGTCCTGTGAGCCTAAGCCATGGCAGTGGGTGCTGGGCGTGGCAGAACGGACGTGGCTCTTAGGTTGCTGTCAGCCTTAAGGGGGAAGCACATGGTTGTGCTGTACTTTATGTGAGTGCGTCAAAGAAAGCATACTGACGTGCAAGGGAGCAACTCTGTGTTCTGTGTTCCCAAGGGTTAGCTATTGGAAATGTTATGAGTGAGAATGAGTAAGTTCTTTCAAGTGAAGGACATGTGAATCAGCCTGTCTGTAGGAGGCATGTGTCGAACATCACATTAAGTTTACAAATACGTTCTGGGCTTGAATTAACATAACATTAAAAGGTACACATTTAAATATGCTTTATATAAACAATATGTATATAAAGAAATCTAAAATCAAATGAAATCTAAACACTAGTTACAAAATATGTATTTACTGGGTGTGTTTTCTTCTAAAGCTGTGCTTTTAAAATGATTAATTTTGTAGAAAAGGAGAAGGAGTTTTTAAATCTGACAACATTTCTACTATATCCATCCTAAAAGATGTGCTCTCTAAAGAAGCTACAAAAAAGAAAATTAACCTCAACATATCATACGGTAAAAAAAAGAAAAATGAATTTTTTTTGTTTTGTTTTTGGTGGTTGTTACAATAAGAATGTTTCTGATGAAAACAACTTTCTAATTGTGCCTGGCTCGACTCCTTTTAGAGATAAACGAAGTGTCGGTCAAACATACCTTAGAGCTAATACACCCAAAGCTGGAGTACCAGTTGCTTTTGGCTAAGAAAGTGCAGTTAATTGATGCTTTAAAAGTAAGTATGTGTGTCATGGACTTACAATCATTATTTTGCTCTGATGGGATTTCTGAAATTGTAAAGACTTTACGTGGACATTAAGTTGCCTCTGTTTTTAATTTAAAATAAGGAATTGCAGGTTCATGAAGGAAATACAAGCTTTCTGATACCAGAGTACCGCCGTATTCTAGAAGAGGCAGATCACCTACAGGAAGAGTACAAAAAGCAACCTGCACACCTCGAAAGACTCTATGGTCAGTGGACTATTCCAGAACACCTTGCATGTTTCTTTCTTACTGGCTCGTTATGAAGGGCCATTCGACAGAGGCTGGGCAGAGCAGGCAGGCCAGGGTTACAAGCAGTCATGAGCCTGTGACAGCCAGTTTGTTGCTTGCAATATTTGTTTTGTCAAGTTCATTTTAATATTTAATATATTTACCTGACAAAATGCAAGTGAAATTAAGAATCGAAATAGGTTGAACAGTATGGATTTATATATATGAAGGAGCCTGGTGTGAAATGAATATAACCTATGAAGCATTAACATTTAGGCTATATTTCATACCGGTAGTTTTCAGGTTTTGTTGCTATCATGAATTGTCAACATGCAGCATTAATTTTTTAAGCATAACCTAATAAGGGATATATATGTGCTGTGTCACCCCAGACTCATTCTGCTTTGGTGGTAGAAGTTGGCTTTTTCACAAATTATGTTGAAAGAGCACGAGAGCAAGAGGGAAGGCGCAGCTTCAGTCTCGCGATCTTTACTTGAGGCCTGTTGTACATGGCATGCTTACTTATTTACAGCGTCTTCATGATCAGGTGGGGTGTTCAGTCCTTACAGCAGCTTTGCAAGGTGATCTCCATTTTTCACATTTTTTTAATGTGCGATCTGGGACTAAAGAATTCACTGTCACCTCAGTAGGCAGTGGAAAACCCTGTGGACCTCCTCACCCCAAATGCGTGCTTTGCACTGAGTCTTCTGTCGAGTTCAGTAGCACCATCAGTCTACACTGATCCTTCAGCCTGTGTAGCGAATTTCTTATTTTATACCCAGAGACCTGCTCTCAAACTGATATAATAATATCTTAGTATTTATGGTGTGGCAAGCACATGATTTTATCCTCATAGCAACTGAGATGTGCGGTACACAACCACCATCTCTCAACACCGTTCCAAAACCAAGAGCTTTGAAAAACAAAGGTTTCTCCATAAATAGTGTCGTATCAAATCTGACTCAGTCTGTCTTCATTTAATCACTCCCCTTGGATATTACGCCATATGTGCTGTATTCCTTTATCTTCTACTATCTTTCTAAACTATGAAAAATTCTGAAACACACCTTGCATATGGCGTGAAGTACTCCCATTGTACAACTGAGAGAACTTGAAAGGTAAAAAATAAATTTGCCCAGATCTTTGAAACTAGAAACATTTGCCTTCAGGTCAAATCCCAAGAATGGTTGTCATACAGAGGAACATTTTCATCTAAATCTGTTAGGAATAGAATCTCCACAGTATGCGAAAATGGTCAGCTTCTTGTGAAAAACAGATGGCTGGCGATGTCATGTACACCAAGAGCCGTTCAGAACTGGTCAGCAGTCGATTTGGAAAGGGGTCATTAGCCAAATGACTTATATTTTGAAACTTGCCTTAAAATCCTCCCAAAATAAGTATTTTTAAAGCATCGATCCTTTTAGGTTTGTGTATAAATAATGGCATTGCAGGTACTTAGAATAGGTTATCAAGCAGTCATTTACTTTTATTAAATACTATGTGATTAATTAAAACTAATCAATGACAGGAAATTAACATTTTCTTTATAGGCATGATCACCGATCTTTTTATAGATAAGTTCAAGTTCAAAGGTACCAATGTAAAAACCAAAGTACCTCTTTTATTGGAGATTCTGGACAGTTATGACCAAAATGCACTGATTGCTTTCTTCGATGCTGCGTGAAAATATAAGCAAGGTAAAGTTCCAGAGAAACTGTCTGTTTAAATGAAATGTTAAAATTACAGGCTACTGTACATATAGTTTTACTTCAAGTACTTTTAAATATTATCTAAAAATATTTGATATGACTTTTTAATGTTTCTATATCCTTTGACAAATGCAAATGTTTAAAAATAAATAGCATTTTTATCTTAAAAGTACAAGTGGAATTATTATAAGGAATTTTAATAAAGTTTTTGCAAGTGGCTGTTTTATGTTGAGAAATAATATTTGGGAAATAAAAATATACAGGGTGGGACAAAAGTAGGTTTACTGTTGTTCATATGGAAAATAGTACAATAATGAGTAAATAGTAATATACAAGAATAAACTGTTGTGCCCACTCACAACACTAAACCTACCCTTGCTCTGCCCTGTATTTAAACACTTACTGACACCCACACATTATATGTATAAACTGCTTTACATTTTCCAAAATGTATTTGTATTCATTAACTCATTTGATTTTCACAACATATATTATTTTGTCAAATCATATAAGAAAACTGATTTTCACTGAGGTTAAGTGATGAAGAGGACATGCTATTATTTTGTGAAGCTGGGACTAGAACCCACATTTGGGCACCTGGTTTGTGTCCTCATTATTATGTATGCTGTCAGCCTGTGGAAATGACCTACCAATTATTTTTTCTAGGAATTGAGACAGATTTGTAGCTGATTTCACTGTTGTTTGATAGTGACCGTGCTAAACCGTGGACAGGGAAAGATGTGCCGAACTAGTGGGGGTTGAGGGGGCAGGGCAGCCTTTTTAAAGGTGATGCTCTGGAGCCAGTAGAGCCCAGGAGCCTCCCTGTGAGCAGGGCAGGAACAGGGACACCTTCTCAGGCGTTCCTGCACCAGGATCTACACATTTCCTTTCTATCATGTGTGAGGGAGGGGAAATGAGACGTTAAGACTATGGTCATTTTGTTCATTAACCTTGATTCATATTTATTCATATTCGAAGGAATGAGGAATATTATGTTTAAAGGTTGTTTTAAAATGGCATAAAGATTATAATGGAAAAAAAAAAACTTTTTAAGAAGGGCATACTCATGAATTTGTCAGAAAACAATCATGCTTCTTAAATATATTCCATGATGTTTGTTACATGTAAGCCTTGTTATAGATTAAATGTGAAAATTTGTTAAAGGCACATATGGCTAAAAGAGTTTTATTTTAATAAGCTCAGATATTTTACTATCATCAAACCACCTTCTTTTTTTAAACATATCTCATCCGAGGATATGTTTCCTGATTTGAGAGAGAGAAATAGCTATCTACTGCCTCCTGTAGGTGACCTCACTGGGAATCGAACCCACCACCTGCTGGAGCACTGAGCCAGGGCACAGCCTGCCTTTCTACCTGGAACGCGTTACTATATCTGGGTCACTAGAATTCACTGGGTGCTTTTTATTGGCTGCTACGGCCTGGGGAATAATAGATAAAAATTAATGACTGTCTAGTTGAATTTTTTGCATTACTCTTTGTTATATATAGATCAACAGCAGTTCAAGGTGGCACCGCATCAAATTAATTGCCTCTTCGGTAGGAGAAATAAAAAGCCTAAGACAGGAGAAGTACCTGATGGGAAGTGACAGTATAGTCAGCCACCTGAGATCCTGTTAGAACGTGGGCCGTGAACGGACCCAGGCACGTCCTGTACCTCTAAGGATGACTGCTTGGCGGGTAGACAGACGCTCTCAATGAACGGAGGGTAGAGAACGGAGAGTGGGAGACACTGCAGGACTTGAGTCGCCGGGAGGGTTCTAGACCTCCAGAAGCCCGTCGGTCAGGCTGCCAGGAGGCCCCCGGGGTCGGCGGCGCAGCGCATGCTCACTTCCCTAGGTCCCGGTAGAACGGCCTACGCCCGGAGCGCCCAGTGTCTCCAGTTAAAGGCCGCTTCCAGCCTGGCCCCACCCTCGCCCGGCTCTGGCGGGTTCCCTCCAGCCGCCCGGACACCGCCCCGCCCCGCCCCTCCTCGATTACGGGCGCGACCGCCTACATTCGCCCGCGACTTGTCGCTCTGGTGACGTCACGGGCCCGGGCCCTTTTCATTGGCTCATTTCAATAGTCGCGGGATACTTGAACTGGCTCCGGCGGGCTGCTGGCTGAGTCTCGGGGTGACCTTGTCCCTCTACGCCCGGTGTTGCCTGCTCCTTTCGCGGCCTCACTAGTTTCCAGCGATCCCGGGCGGGCGGGAGGGAGGGAGGGAGGGCGGGCTGGCCCGGGCTGCGGCGGGCGGCTACGACTGGAGCGCTGCTCGGCGCGGCCGGTCGGCGGGACCGAGTGCACGCTGCTTGGCGCCGGAGGCTCATCCCGCCCTGCCCTCGGGAGCAGGGATGTTGGGCCTCTCAGCACCCCAAGAGGACCAGGAGAACATCAACCCCGAGAAGGCGTCGCCCGCCCAGCAGCCCCGGACCCGGGCGGGGCTGGCGGTGCTGAAGGCCGGGAACCAGCGAGGTCCAGCGCCTCTGCAAAGGCCCAAGACGCGACGGGTAAAGCGGTAGTTTTGCATGGGTTTAATAGTCAGAGGAGGGGCACGAGAGCACCTTCTGGTCTTTTTTAAGGTCTGAGTCTGGAGCCCCCTTGATCCCTGGTTTTCTGGTGTGCTGGGTTGTAACTGGGGTAGTTTCTTTCTCCCATTACTCTCTCTGCCAGCACCGTGCGTTTGCCGTTTGTCTGCTCGGTTGTTGTATTTTTCTCTAGGTAATGGGGTCAAACCAAGCCCTGCCACACGAGTGTGGTCTTGGCCCGTCTCTGCATCTTCCTCTTCACTTTTAAACCCCAGGCTCTGGGAGCCGGCCCTCCTGCCGCCTCCCCGTAGATGGAAGTTAGAGCTTACCTCTAGTTTAGGAAAGAATATAAAAAATACTTGGCTTTTGGTAAATTCCGCCATTTTACCGGAATTGCTCTGTTGCTCCACCCCAGGGGGAAACCGTTTTTGCCATCTCTTTCCTAAACTTGTCATCTTTTGGTCACTCCATTCCTCTTGTGGCCTAGTTTTTCATAATTCCAGTTACTGTGACACTCTCTGATCTTCCCATAAATGCCTGTGACAAATGGAAACATCCCTTTTTCTCTACCACTCGAACTCCCTTGCCTGGATTTTGCCCCAGAAAGTTTATTTTCCTGGTAAGAGTTGTTGGGAGCCAAAGCAGAGGTTGAGACCCAGAAGGGGAAGAAAGCAAAACTCTACTTAATGAGCTTAAAGCAGGTTATTGGTTTCCTTTTAGGTTGCACCCCTTAAGGATCTTAATGTAAATGATGAGCCTGTCATTATTCCTCCCTGGAATGCAAACAGTAAACAGCCTGCATTTAGCATCCATGTGGATGAAGCAGAAGAGACTCAAAGGAGGCCGGGTGAATCCAAAAAAACAGAATGTGAAGATGTCCTGGCGTTTAATTCAGCTATTGCTTTACCTGAACCGAGAAAACCACTGGTACCTCTTGATTATCCAATGGATGGAAGTTTTGGTAAGTTTTAATGAACATCTGTATGGAATCAATGTAATTATTAAGTAAGTTGGATTAATGATGTTTTGCATTTTAAGATATTATCTTCCCCAATGCTTGCTACGTAATGAGTTAGGTTTAATGTCACAAGAAAGAGATTTTATTTATTTATCTTTAGAGGGCAAGGGAAGGAGAGAAGGAGAGAAATATCAATGTGTGGTTCCCTCTCATGCATCCCCTGCCGGGAACTGTCCTGCAACGCAGGCATGTGCCCTGACTGGGAATCGAACCGTGATCTTTTGGTTCGCAGGCCCGTGCTCAATCCACTGAGCTACACCAGCCAGGGCTAATGTCACAAGTTTTAAAGGATGGAAATCCTAATTGGGTGCTTGTTCAGTACACTGCCAGTCTCATCAGTTGAACTAGATCTCAAACATGGATTTTTATCTGACTCCAGAAATGCTCCCACTGTTGGGGAACTGGGTGTCAGTTGGATTCCCTCCCAAGACTCACTTGGTGCATACCACTTCATGGAGTGCCATGTGGGGTGCAGCTTTTATGTGTGATCCCTAAATCTCTCCAGCCTTAAATTCAGTTTCTGTGAAACCGGTCTGAGCGATCCTTGGGTGCCAGAGAGGAGCATCGCCCTCCTGTGAGTCAGGAGTGGAACCACGGGGACGTGTACTTGACCGCACCTGAACTGAGAGGCCGATCCCGGCCGCTGTGCTCGCAGTGCATGCACCTTCTCCACCGCTGCATTCTGTTGGTGAGGGGTGGTCTGGAGGGAGCAGGAAAGTCCTTCAGAATTAAAATAATTTATGTATTCTTATTTAAAATTTGCGACAAATTTTAACCTCAGCGAACCTGGAAGTGAAAATAATGGATGACGGTTTTGCTTCAAAAGATAATTTAAAATCACAAAAGATGAATCACTTGTTGAACAAGGTGTTAGCCCTGCTTGTAGCTGTTGCCGAGATTGTGCATTGAATACATCCAGCTTTGGGGTCTGCACACTATCAGGGCAACTCCTGCATATGGTCTCGGACCCTGCATTGTAACCCTGGCCCAGGAGAACCGCCGTGCCGATATCCTTTGTGGAAGGTGGACGGTAACTCGAACGTAACCCCTGATTCTCACACTGATTTTCCTGATAGTATTTTCCTACCGGTATTTTTTCCTGTTCATTAAAATCATTCTACAGCTAAGTGGACAGAGGTGCTAAAAACCAGAGTGGAATAGTCTATGTGCTTTGTCATGGGTGCAATAAATGCTTTGATAGCGTGGGACTCCCCGCAAGGGCCATCCCTTCTGGCTATTAAATAGAAAATTAAACCGTGAACATAATCGCGCTTTCGAACTCCCCCAGAGTCACCACAGACGATGGATATGTCGATCATATTGGAAGATGAGAAGCCAGTGAATGTTAACGAAGTCCCGGACTACCACGAGGACATCCATACCTACCTTAGGGAAATGGAGGTAAGGGCTCTCGGAACCCACTTGCTCTGCTGCTGCCTAGTCACCGGGGAAATGGAAGTGAGAGGATGTTTGTAAGCTCTTATCCGCCAGTCCAGTGCCCTGCCCTATTGCTGTGCTTAGGTTCTAGCACGTGGCAGCTTTGCTAATGTAGAATAACGTAACTGCAGTGTTCGACACTATGCTGAGTGACTTTCTCAACAGGTTAAATGTAAGCCTAAAGTGGGTTACATGAAGAAGCAGCCAGACATCACCAACAGCATGAGGGCTATCCTCGTGGACTGGTTAGTTGAAGTAGGAGAAGAATATAAACTACAGAATGAGACCCTGCACTTGGCTGTGAACTACATCGATAGGTTCCTTTCATCCATGTCTGTGTTGAGAGGAAAACTTCAGCTTGTGGGCACTGCTGCTATGCTGTTAGCCTCGTAAGTCAGCTTGGCTTGTTGGGGTAGAAGTGATCGGTACCTTTCTGTGTAGGAAAGAAACGTGGCTTTTAACAGTGTCATGTAAGGTTACACAAAGCAGAGTTGTGACTCCCTCGGTGGTGGCAGGGGTGGATGTCACTTTTCTAATTCGGGACGTAATGTTTCCAGACCTGGGTCCCAGGGCACGTTGAATGGACATGTACACTGGCTACATTTTAACACACCAAGACTAGATTACGAAGATGAAAAGTGTGATTCCTTCCATTAAAAAAGTGCTTTCTGGCATATGAGCTAAATCTCTCCATTAAGGCATGAAAACTAAATTCTGAACAATAAATATATATAGACTAAAAAGAGAATAAGAAAACTAAATTTTAAAACTTAAACATGAAATGTTTATTTTTCTAAGAAAGCTCCCTAGAGTTTCAGTTGCTTGGTGAACTCGGGCATCGTTGCCGTCTCGGGCAGTCTCGCGCCCCCCATTTACTGCCTTGACCGCCCTGGGAGAGGCATCTTCAAATCCTTGTTGGTCTGGGTCTCTTCGTTGGCATTCACCCAGTCTCTGCCAGACACGGTCGGGTCTCGGTGGAAACAGGCAAATGGAGTGGGTAGGCTTTGCATTCATTGCGTGTATTCTGCTAGAGGGATTTCAGAATTGGGATATTCATGCTCGCGTCTCTTTTAGGACTGATGATGACCTAAAACTTTTTTCATTGCAGGAAGTTTGAAGAAATTTACCCCCCAGAAGTAGCAGAGTTTGTGTACATTACAGACGACACCTACACCAAGAAGCAGGTTCTCAGAATGGAGCACCTGGTCCTCAAAGTCCTCGCTTTCGACTTGGCCGCCCCAACTGTCAATCAGTTCCTCACCCAGTACTTTCTGCACCAGCAGCCTGCAAACTGCAAAGTTGAAAGCTTAGCAATGGTTAAGTTCTTTTTATTTTGCTGAAGCAAGATTCTTCGGGCACCACCAGGGGGCAGCAAGTCCTAGTTTCATTATACAGCTTTGGTCAGGGGGTTTAGTGTCTCGGGCAGATTCATGCTGCAATCTGGAAGGAAGCTTAAGTCTTGGGACACCGTGGCCAGAAGAGTTGTTTTAAAAGTTATTAAAAGAGGAGCCCTGGCTGGTGCGGCTCAGTTGGGTGTCATCCTGCAAAGCAAGAGGTGGTCAGCTCGGCTCCCGGTTGCAGCTTTGGTCCCCATCTGAACTGCGTGTGAGAGGCAACCAATGGATGCTTCTCTCCCTACCTTCTCCTCTCTAAAAATCAGTAAATAGAGTATTTTTTTAAGTCACTAAGAGAGGAGAAACAGCGACAGAATGGAACAAACACTAAGATAGTGGCTGTGTCTAAGAGATGGGGCCACAGGAGAAAGTGGGGTCAGGAGGCAGGGGTTGGAGGTTGGAATTCTGGGTCTCGTGACCGCCGAGCACGTCCCTTTGCGTTGCAGTTTCTGGGAGAGCTGAGTCTGATCGATGCAGACCCGTACCTCAAGTACCTGCCCTCAGTTATCGCCGGAGCGGCCTTCCACCTAGCACTCCACACGGTCACGGGGCAGAGCTGGGTACGTACCACGTCTTCGCACGGCTGCCTCGCAGCCGAGGGGCTGGTGCCAGGGCAGCTCGCTGGCTGTCCCGTGCAGCCGGTGGTGGGCCAGGGGTGCTGACGCGGGAGGCCTGTACAACGCCGTTGCAGCGCATTTGTCAGGCAGGACTTGAACAGTGCGCTTAAAGAGCCCTGGCCGTCTGCCGGCTGCGGGGAGAGGAGCAGAGCCGATCCACACCCGCACAAACAAGACGGCACGCTGGCCTGAGCAAACGGGAGACCCGTTGTTGGCGCTGAAATTTAACAAGGCTCAAGCTCTGGGCCAACTGTTAAGTTCGGTGTCTGCTCCTGGAAGTGTAACTCGGCAGTTTTCCCTCCCTCTGCCCCCGCAGCCGGACTCCTTGGCGCAGCAGACGGGATACACCCTGGAGAGCCTGAAGCCCTGTCTCCTGGACCTGCACCAGACCTACCTCAGGGCCCCGCAGCACGCCCAGCAGTCAGTCAGAGAGAAGTACAAGCACCCCAAGTAAGACTGCGCGTGAGCGGCTGGCAAGACGCTGGGTGTTCGGGGCCATCGTGTGGTCAGAGGTCCCTGACACCTGAGCTTCACCGAGGGCTCGCGAATCAGGCACAGCCTCCTTGGAGGCCGTTCCCTTAGCGGGCGGTGTGTTCGAGTGGGTGGGGCGACAGCATGCACGCTTACGGTTTGCGGACCGGACAAGTCCGATTATCCTTTAAGACGTTGTCAGAGGGCCGGAGCTAGCACCTCTCAGTGAAGGCTTACTAACGACGGTGTCCTCCCGCTCGCAGGTACCACGGCGTGTCCCTCCTCATCCCGCCAGAGACGCTGCAGCTGTGACAGGGAGCGGCCGCCCCGCTTCTCAGATCGGGCCCTCCGAGGACAGGGTGTGGTTTTTACTTCAGGTCTTTACAATCATTTCTGAACACAGAAGTTATTCTCGATGCAAATTATGCTATTTTAAAGTGGTTTTAATTTGTATATCTTTTGTACATGTAACTATCTTAGATATGTGGCCAATTTTAAGTGGTTTTGTTAAAGTATTAATGATGCCAACCGTCAGGATAAGAATAAGAATTAATAAATTGATTCAGAAAACTTGGATTTTCTAAGTCAAATTTAATTTGAGGTAAAAATTTGACTTCAGGATTTCACTCAGAAGTTATTTCCTCCTATGGGGAGTAGGGAGACTTCTAAAACTTTTAAGAAAAATAATTATATTTTATAGTTTCAGGAAAGCAGTGGTTCTGACATTTTCCTAAGCGTCTGGACCATCTGCTGACTTACATAATCGAAGCAAATCTGGAATAAATCTGTATTTTTTGGTCGTGATGATCCTAGACTCTTTGAGCCCTTGGGACACACTAAGAAAATGCTTCTTCACTCATCGACTTTCACACTTTACTAAAGTGACAATTATTTAAGACCTGTTAAGTTCTCCAGAAGGTTTATTAAAAACATAATGTAAGAACTATATAAAGAAATGGCTAGACTTTATAATGGATTTGTGAATAAAAACACCCAAGGTTGGTAGCACTTAAATAAACATCCTTTTAATGGTTATTTACATAAATACAAGCACGTGCGATTCAATGAGCGGGTCTCTTCTTCCTCTTCCTCACTGGCTTTTTACTTGGTGCCTCCTCTCGATTTGCACTGACGGGCTGTGCTCTGTGAGGAAAGGAAGTCAGCGTTTACTAACGGCGTCAGTGCGGGAGGCTGGTGGCGCGGGTGGCGCACCCCATCGAGCTCATCACCTTCCAGAACCACAGAAATCTGGAGGCCTCTCCTCCCCCCACCCCCAGGGTGGTACGTTTGCCAGCTGTGAGTGACACGCAGCAGTTTTACAGAACTAGGCGCTAGCGCTTACAGCCCTGAGGTTAAAGAAACCAAACAACAGCCGGATTGCTAATGAGAGGTACGTCTGTTCCCAGTGGGGCAAGATGAGAACAGAACCAGAGAAAGCATCCAGAAACTGTTACCTGATTTTCTTCGGGTCCTTGCCTGGCTCTAAAACGACCATGTCTTCTTCTTCACTGTCGGACAGCACTATGGGGGCATCTTCAGGGAAACAGAAACCAGTGTGAGTGCAGGCAGACCTCATGCACGGCAAGTCGAAGTGTGTGGCAAGCCCGAGCTGAGCAAGTCTATCAGCACTGTTTTCCAACTGGCTCAGGTGATGGCTAGCGTTTTCTTGTAGTAAGGTATTGTTTAATTAAGGTATGTACATCGTTTTATTTACTGGGAAACCAAAAAAACACGTGACTCGCTGTACTGCGAGGGCCTGGAAGTGAACCTGTAGCACCTCTAAGGTCGGCCTTCCTCCTCGGGGAAGTTTCCTCATCGGTTTGCACGTGGGCCACTGGCCCGGGCCACCCTGGGCGCAGGCTGGCAGACCCACCTGTTTCCTTCCTTCCCTCAAGTAACTAACTCCCTGAAGCTCTGACACAGCACGTACTCGGTCCCCCAAACATTCTTTAGCGCATCTTCGTTTGCTCCCACCTGAACAGAAAAGCTGGAGCGGGGCAGGGCCTGCACACGTCACAGACGCACAGCCCCCGGCAGAGCCGATCTGGAGACTGAGCCGCAGCCGCTCTGGGAGGTGCCACCCTTCATCGTAAGAGTGGCCAATTCTCAAGAGCGTACGTTTCCATTCCCCCTATTGCACACAGCGCTGGGAAGAACACCTAGGAGCACAACTGCTGGGCCAAGGGGCAGGTCCACTCTACAGATCTTTGCCAAACCCTCCAGAACCCTGCCCCAGTCTGCACCCCGAGGAACGGTGCGTGAGGCGGGCACTTCCCTGCCCAGCCTTGCCAGCGCTGGGGCTCACCGCTGAAAACTACTTCCTGTCTTTTGCCCGTTTTTCTCGAGCCTTCACGAGTGACGTGTAATGTGGATTAACCGTTTCCCCATTTGGTTGCTGGTTTATCAGTTCTTTGTATCTTGAGTTCTCAATTCGTTTCTCCCTTTGTTCAGATGCTTTAGAAAGACTTTACGAATGATCTCAGGCCCACCTTTGTCACTCAAGCTCACAACGGAAGGCCCTAGCTGTTCACCTTGTCAGTCTTAGGAAGATGGCTCACAAACGTATAAAGGGCACAGGCAAGGCTGCTTGCTCGGTGGCACTGGCACCGGCACCGACACAGTGAGAAGCTGGTGTCCACGCGCGATTTTGTCAGCACGGGAACGGCTAACCGATGAGGGACATTCAACACGGGATTCATGAAGCAAGCGGGCTAGCTGGAGGCCTGGCAATCACGCAGCCTAAAGCTTCCCTTGCAGTCCCAGGAGGAAGCCGCCCGCACGCTGTGGACCCAGAGTGGACTCGGGAAGAGTGACGTCCAATAGCGTGAGCGCTGGGAAAGCGAGTCCCGGCCTGACCCGCGGGGTTCTTTCCTACAGCTCAGCAGCCCTTACAGGCCAGTCTGTGTCCTCACCGGCGGGCGGCCCGGGTCTCACCAACACTCAGTGCTGGGGCCTTGCCCTGCACTGTCCCCACCACCTAAACAACAGATCAGGGTCAGTTTCCAGCACAAACCAAACCCAAGTTTGGTTTTCTTGAAGAAGCAGTACCCACAGGTAAAAGGGACAGCTCCGGTCCTACGGCCTCCAATGCAAGCATCTCCCAGAACCACCCGCACCCCAGGTGATTCCAGTCCTGTGCCAATGCCGCTCTCCTGCGGGAACCACGTGAGGCTGTTTAACATCTGTGTTGCCGGAACTGAAGTGCAGGGGCCAGTTCTAGTCACACGAGCCACGCTGCCAAGCGCTCAACAGCACACGTGGCTAGTGGTGCTGTGCTCCACAGCATGCCCAGAGGACGCTTCCGACACACAGCAGGTGCGGCTTGGACAACACGACTCGGATAACATACGTTACATGATAGGCTTCGCGTCTCAGAAACTGCATGAAGGAAAAATGGCATGCGGGAACAAGACCTTTAAGAAACGTCCTCAACCACGGTCCAGATGCACACACGTAAGAGGACAGAAACCAGAACACGTCTACACCAAGAAGGGGCCTTCAGGCCACACCACAGCCCCCGGCCCCACAGCGGTGAGCAGTCTTTCCGACGGGACCTGCAGTGAGCGGTGCACGCGCTTCAACGGTTCAGTCCCACCCAAATCAGAGCGTCCCACCCTCCACTAACAGGAAGGGCTAGGGACACGTTAAACTAAGGTCCCTGCTTGAGGGAGACCTTAATCTGTAAGGAGGGCTAGACCACACACGCACATGACAGCACATAGAGCTTACGTCTACCCACGTATGTAACAGTGCATAACACACAGTAAAAGCCATAAAGCAGCACCTACCCCGGCTCCCAGCGCTGGGGACTTCCACGCCCGTGTCCTCTGACACACCGTCAAGGACAATGGCTTCGTCGCTGCCCCCTTCCTCCTCATCTTCCTTCTCGGAGTCTTCCAGATCACCCCAGGAGTTTTCTACTCCTTCTCCAATCTGGGCCGTGCCAGGAGTCCAGAGCACAGGGTTAGACACACTTCATGGTTAAGGAAACCGAGTCTCACAGACACGGCTACCTGACTCGGCGCTGATAAAGAATGAACGCGTTCTCCTTCTGAGACTGAAGGGTGCCTCAAATCCTTAGGGGAAAAAACTGACCAGGAGCTGGACTGAGGGTGGCTGAACAATGAAAGTAGAACTACGGTCTTCACGCAGGTGAGGTTTGTATGGACACAGTGGGAGAGTGCACAAGACTGACTGCACATTTCAGCTGGAGGACAGTAACAGCTGGTGAATGAAGAAAAAATGAAGTCAAAAGCAATGTGTGACAGTGTACAGAGTGCCTGACCATGCCACTGAAGTTAAAGAACAATTTTCAAAGGAAAATGAAACGCTACGAATTGGCTCTTTAAATAAGAGAATGCTCAGAGTTCTACGGGAACACTGAAAGAAGGTGGGTGTTACACGCCACCGCCTGACTCACCACTACCTGCGCCCTAAACGCGCGCCCTCACAAGGCGCAGAAGACCAGTCTCGGCACGCACACCCTGCGCACCCCCTACGACGCCCCGGTGCCATGGACCCCGCCACAGGGAAGAGGGGAAACGCCGCCCGGTGAGGATACACTTCAGGAGGAGGCTCGGCTTCCGCAATGATCTCTTCTGCCTTCTCCTCCACGTCCGAGGTGTCCACGGGGGCCTTCTCCATTCTGAACGCTGTGATCCTCTGATTTGCTATGGACTCCGCAAAGCCGAACTTTCCACCCTCTTTCCTGCGTGGGTTTTTGTCCAGGGAGGAGGGAGTTTGGGGGTAGGAATGGGGTGGACAGTGGATGGAAGACAAAAAACGAAAAAAGTTACCTTTTGATGGATGAGAAACATTGGAATAGCTACTTGACTAAGTTACCCTCACCAGTCTCAGCGCCTATCAAGAGAAATAACACCAGGCCCCCGTCGCTGCCATTTACTGAGCCAGGCCTGAAGCACATTACGCTGTAAGCCTCACACCAGCCGCAGGCCTCGGGACGGACCCTGACGTGCTGGGTTACAGGTCCTGCTTAAGGTCACATGGTGAGAAGACTGGATCAGCCCCGTTTGGGTTCTTGCAGTTATTTTGACTTATTAGATTCTTTTTCCTAAGAAAATGTTAAATTTTTAAAGAAAAGTATGTGTCTTTTCAATACAGATTGTTTACACTGGAATACAACAACCAGTTCAATCAACTTTCAAAAAACATTCAGTGTATTCCACTGAGATTCACAGGTAAGGAAAGATCCAAGTGTGTGATCACCCCTGGGCAAGAAGGACCCTTCACAGAAAAATCTGTACAAAACTATTCAGCTCCAACAACATGAAACTCACCTCACTTTCCGGTCATTCTCCAACGCCTTCTGTATCAGCTCGGTAATTTCCGCTACTTTCACACCAGCGATTTTACTGCACCTCAAAACCTATTCATAAAAATGGATTGTTATTTAAAGACAAACCAAATAGCTTTCTCTAGCAAAGCCAAGAACATGAGGTCAGTTTCTCTAACTTTGTAATTTAAGCCTTCCTTTTTTCCAAATGTGAAATTAACACAATAAAGCAAGTTGTAAGCTGTTTCAAAATACCGGAAGGACCATCCCCGAAGGAACAGACCTGAAAGCGTGCCCGCAGCACTAACGTGCGGCAGGGCAGAGGCCAAAGGCGTCCACGGCAGGCTTGGGGCACTCAGGCCTGCCCCGGGGGGGGTGAGCCAGCGTGGCTGCAGAGCACCCCCGGAAGCTTCCAGAAAGCAGATGTTCTCAGGCTTCAGAGGCCTACTGGATCGGTTTGTCTGGAAACAGGGGTCTGGGAAGGGGCACGATGCTGGTGACGTGGTGGTGAGAAGCTTCTACCTACTGCACACTCACTACAGGCTGCGCAGTGCAACCGATCCGTCTACCTGGTGTTCTTCCAACCCCCAGGTGCTGACGTCACATTACTCCCTACTCCGCAGGTAAAGGAGCGGAGGCACAAGGACATGCAGAGCCGGGCTCCACCTGCAGCAGCCTGTGCGCTGAGCGCCTGCACCAGCAGTCCCAGGCGGTCGGCTTCCTAGCCCCGCGTCAATCTGACGTGTCGCTGGGTTTGAGAACTGCTGTGGCACCCGAATGCTAAGCTATCTTTTAATCTCACTTCTATTTTTGACACCTTCTGTGGGGAGAGAAGTCTGAGTCTCTTCCTTCACTGGAAAGTACCAAGTGTCCCTCTACCCAGAAGGGTCCGATTCCAGAGGGCCGCAGCGGAGGGGAGAGAGACACCTTGCAGCCACCGGTCAGCAAACTAATGAATCCTGGAACAGGACTCGAACACGTGCCAGAATCAGTCACTGGAAGGACCCTCGCTGGGTCTCAGTTACAGAGAGAGAGCGCGCCTCTGCGAGAAGAGACTGCTGGGCCCAGGACGTGAGCGGCGGCACTGACCATGGCACTGACCTGCTCGTTCAGCAGCATGATCCCCCCGCTGGACTGCAGGGTGCAGATCTCTCGGTGCTTGTTCATGGCGATGACCAGCAGGCCGTCCATGACGCGCTCCTCTCGCTCGCTGGGATCCACCAGCAGAAAGGTGCTGCAACGAACACGAGGCCGGCCTGAGCGCCCCTGGGGCTGGACGCTGGTCTGCCTCGAGGTCATGGGTAGTCTTAACAGACGGCATTAACAGAGTCGGCGCAGCGAAGGCCTAAGCCCGTGGATCTGCGTCACTTTAACGGGAAAAGATGCAAGAGAACTTTTGTTTTTATGGACACAAAACACTGCTGGGTGGATATGGTGAGTTATCACAGTGAGTCACATGGCGTTCGTAATGGTTTTATTTAAACGGTATGTAACTGAAATCGCATGCTGACACTTGATTGAATAACTTGTGGCTCTTTAACAAAAACTTAGACAATATGATTAATTTTAAGTCTCCTTAATGGCCTGTACTCTGAAGTTCTCCTAGGTTCTAACAGCTCACTTAAAAAACACCGCATTTCGGCCCCGCCCCAGGGAGCCCTGCCGAGGGCCTGGCCCGCACAGAGGCGCTCTGTGAGTGCGCGACCCTGGCTTCCACAGATGCAGCAGGAACAAAAGAATGCGAAGCACTCCATGAACAATTTTTAAGGCACTGACCACACGTTAAAATATCTTAGATATACTAAATAAATAAAATGTGTAAAACTTAAATTTGCCTAATTCTTTTTGCCTTTTTAACGTCTGGAAATGTTTACCTTGCACACGTGGCTCACCCACCGCTGCTGCTGGTCGCGTTCCCTCTAGCGAAGCTCTGCACTACAGCCACCGAGGGCCGAAGCTGTGCTCTAGTTCTCACTCATAAGCCTGCGCGAGTACCTTACTTACGCCTCCCTTCGTTTCCACAATGATGTCAGGCTCGCCTGCCCTCTGCAGGCACCATTCCGTGCACCGAGGAGACGGCGGGAGAGCCGGAGGCACCGAGATGCTGCCCACTGGTGAGGCTTCCCCGGGCTGCTCCCAGAACCGCTGCGTCCAACAGGCTGCAGAGTCCTGTTGCCGACCCCACCCCGCTGTCCCGGTTAGAGCCCGGCACAGAGTCCTCCCAACACCCGCACCTCCAGAGGCGTGGAAAGAGACACACGACCAGGCGGCAGTGAGTCCATCGGGCTGCGACACACCATGAAAAGACAGACGTGGAGCCCCTGACTCACAGAGTTTGCCACTTCTGTTGAGAAAGCGCTTTGCCAACTAAAGCCCTTGGGAAGGGCTAAGCCTCTAACCGCAAACCCCCTTCTGAACCGCGAGGTGCTGGAGTTGGGGGGTCACCCGTCCGCAGCACACCTGAGTAAAACGGCCAAGCCCCCGCGGCGCCTCGCCGACCGCAGTGGCCGAGCCACGGAAGACTCACCCTTGCTGGAAGAAGGCGAAGCTCACGCAGATGGGCATGTGGTGGACGCTCAGCGGGACCGGGTCCCGCTCCTCCGGGGTGTACTGTTAGAAAGTAAGTCATGCACCTCTGAAAGAACCCTCTTGCACATCAAATATTAAAATAAACACTGAAACTGCACGAATCCTCGGTGAGCGCCTAAACCCCTTCTTTTTCAGTTACCTATCCGACTGCGCCACTCCTGGGCCTTTCAACCCCACGCATGTCAAAAGCTGCACCAGGATCCGTGTCACACACCAGAGCCACTCCCTTCAGTTCATTTGTAACATGTCTACGGTCACGGAACCATCCCCACAACGCACTTCTTTAACACTGCCATTACCCCCCACACACCCCAACGTCCGTCAAGCCCGTGCCCAGTCAGTTCTCACTCCCAGCCCCACGCAAGCCCTGAGCTACTCCCTGTCTCTCTACAGCTGCCTTCAGGGGCCTTCCACAGAAGTGGGGCCAACCAACCCTAGTCTTTCATCCTGGCCCCTCCAGCTTAGCACGCTCCCCGCGCCGAGGCACGAATCAGCGGTCTGGCCCTGTCCCTGCTGAACCGCGTCCCGTGGTCCGGACAGGGCACACCTTGTTTCCCGTTCACCCGCTGATAAACTGGGTTGTTGCCAGGTTTTGGTGATTACAAACATGCCATGAACATGCACACAGCAGTCTCTGGATGAACACACGCTTTACCGCCAGCAATAACTCTACAGTGTTTTGTTTTAATTTATACCTTTCTACGTGTGCTAATCACCCTCTCCTTGTTTCCGCTTCCTTATACCATCTCCCTTCGCTAAAAGGGCATGTCTCCATTGTTAAAAAAAATCCTGTGTCCCGACCGCTAAGTCTTTTACGAGTCTGCTCCAGTCTGATGCCTAAAAGCAGCATCCGGACAGACTGCTCGGGGAAGCTGGTGTCCCCTTCTGTAACTCCAGGATGCAAACCAACCCCACAGTGCACCTTCACTGTTCTCGTGTGCACTTCCCGTAACTTAAAGAAACACACTCAGCAAACTAGAGAAAGGCAACCTAAACTGCACAGGAGAGTGGTCCCGCCTGGGAGCGCTGCCCGAAGCACAGCATCATGGGCCCTACCCCACCCTCCTCCGAGGGTGGAGCCCAGCGATGCATTCTAACAAGCTGCTGATGGACTCTGCCACAAACGAGGCTGCGCTTCTCCCTGGGCTGCGGCTTCCACCCATGCAGCCCCGAAACACAAGGCAACCAGTGCATCTAATGCACCATCCAAAGAGGTCATCTTCTTCTACTCTGGAGAGCCAGGCTGGGGCGCGCTTTCACTGACACTTTAATACAGGAGATTTACGAGACTTCAAAGACAATGGAGCCCATGGAGCATTTGCCTTATGAACAAATTTTAGAGCACACCTAATTTCCACCGACACCAAGAGTCCACCAGCACCCAGTTCATTCGCCCACAGACAGGAGCACGGCTCACCTACTCACCAGCGTCACCTCGTCTCCCTGCACAGACACGTCAGGTCTTCGGAAGTGGCACAAGGCTACGATCGCAGCAATGCTGGCAGCATCGATAATATTTCCATCGTGATTTAATAAATGTAGGTCCACACGTATCTGCCAAACCTGAGTGTGAATTTAAAATGAACATAAATCCTACTGATCGCAACCAGTGGCTATTTAAAAGGAAAAGTAACACTATGTGCCAGTTTTTCCCTTGCTGTTAAAATGTGGTTGCTCCTCTGTTATCAATAAAACCATCTTTAGAAAAATGTTAGACCAGACCAACATCTGAACTACCAATAGTTCACCCTTCTAGGAATCATCTGACAAGAGTAAGATACATGCTGTAAGTGTATAGAGCCATTTTACGCTTAATACGAGGATCTCCCTAACTCCAAGCACTTATGATGATAACCTCACAAGTGATGCAAACAGGAAGTGTCGTGTTCAAGCATGCGCCGCAGAAAGGCTAAGTGACTCTTCTGGAGTCAAAAAGACGGCTAAACACCCTGACCAAGAATAAAGCTCTGCTACTGTCACATCGAACAATTCACTGAGGGTGAGATTTACGACGTGCAGTCCTATGTAAGTCAATAAATCTATCCAAATGAAGGATGTAATCCATTCTTCAGTTCTGCATCCATAAAAAAGGAAAATATTGCCGGTGTCTATGAACTAACTTAGAAAACATAAGAAAATGAAAATATATGAAAAACCACAATTTGTTTGAATAAAACATTTTCACAAAAATTGCAGTTGCTATTTTCACAACGTTTTTTGTCCCTTCACAGAGAGATGACACAAAGTTCTAGGGGTGGCACTCAAGAGCATATGATGAAGTGAACCAGTACAGAAATGATTTAAGGTTTGAGCATTAACATACAGCTACAGGGATCCACAAATCAACATATTCATCCTCAGATTAAGAACTCTGGGCATATTCCTCACCTTTTCACCAGCAACAACACAGAGAGACTCAGTGTCTATACACTTCGAATTTCTGAGACATCTTTCCAAGAGGCGATTCAACTTCACCAAGAGGTCTGACTGCCTGTGAAAACAGAAACAGGTTAATGTCACGAACCGCAACACCAAGCGTTAAAACAATACCTCGCTGCGGTTATATTCTCCTCGGCTTAAAGCAGTTAGTTTAAGAAGAAGATTTAAATACCTGCCAGGTTCAAAAGCTGGGGCAGCCATCTGAGAGAGTTCAAGGTTAAAAAACAGAATTCCTTCTGTTGCCCTATTGAGCTTTGGAGAAACAAGTTCACAGGAAACCTGTCCAAGAACTCTGCAAAGATAAAGTGCAAATCTGTTGATTAAATACATTTCCTGTCCAATTTTAAAAATCTAAAACAAATACTAATTAAGTTTCAATCTTACTCTGAGTAATAACACACTCAGCCCAATGTAGAGGTTGACATATAAAGTATAGTAAAATATAGGCAGGAATAAAATGCATATTGATATAGTCAAGGAGATGACAGGAAAAAAAACATCTTGTATTTACTATACTGATTATTCCACATATCCTTTAATAAAAAAAATCAATGACCTTAACTTGGCTTTCCTAAAACAAGTATCTATTGACACAAGAAAGCATGAAAACTTGAGACTTCTTAAGAGTTTTCCTACGGCACGATCACCAACACTATCAGACCAACGTCCTCACGACTTCCAAATGAATATTAAAAACCGAGTTCTCACTCACATCATCCAGGAAAAAGAGGTAAGTAGGGCGTATTCACTGACAAGATGTGCAGAAGAATTCAGTGCAATTGAGAACTATGTGATACCCATGTGATAGTGTAGAGGAAAAGTCAGATAGGTTAAGGTGACCCAGAGGAGGGACCGGGAACTAGGAAAGAGTTTGTTTAGGTTACTTAGAAGATGCCAGCCAGCTGTTGGATTTCAGCCGGGCAGTCATAATTTCTGTTTT
>PVKU01000942.1:316451-368346 GCA_004027475.1 Anoura caudifer
CCACTTTGGCTTCAGAGCACCCAGCTTCAGATAAGGACACCTCAAGGCTAGAGTTATTTTTCGCATCAGCTTCTGTACCTCCTGCTTTTGCTACGTAGGGAAGGGTGTCCAGAAAGCAATAAAAGCCCTGCTCAGCCAAGGCTCGGGGCTCAGAATTTGGGGTCTGTACTCCTCTGGGCCCGTGCACGTTAATAAAGGGGTCGTGCTCCGCCATCCAACTGCATGTTGAGTCGTTTCCTTCCATAACAATAGAAAAGGTACTTCTGATTAAAAATGTAAAGAATAAAGAAACTACACTTCTTTTTGGCAGCTACACATAGTACCGATTAGCTACCCTGTAAACAACTAGGTCATCAGATTCTTTAAAAATAGGTCCCCCATTGAGCTTCTAATTTGAATCCTCCATTACCTTGTTTTCCCAAGTTCCACCATACAGCACCCGTAGTCTGTTCCAAATGAGATCTTGATGCTCCTGTAATCATAGGTTTGCCTGCCATCCAGGCGCTGTAAGCACAAGATTCATCTGCTTATTCCTTCAACAGGTAAGAAGTCGCCGCTCTGAGCCGGGCCCTGGGCACCCATCCGTCCCCACTAGCAAGTGGAAACTGGGAGTCGGGGCACCGGCAGTGGCTGGGCTGACTCGAGCCCTGAAAAGAACCCACTGGAGCCAAATAAAACCTGGGAGGCAGCGGACGTCTGGCAGGGCTCCCCGGGGCCAGCGAGGGCCCCAGCCGGAAAGTTGCGGACGGCCGGGCCACCTGAGCGCCCACGCAGCCCCAAGGGCCCGGTGCCACGTACCTTCTTCTCCTCGATGGCGCGGAGGAGGAAGCGGCGCTCGCAGTTTGAAAGCGGTGTCTCCTTCATGACGGCGGTCCCGCGACCCGCGGGACGCGGAATCCGTAGGGAAGGAACCCGAGCCTCTGCACGCGCGCCCGGCTCTCTGGCGGCGCAGGCGCTTACGTCATCAACGCTCGGCGAAGAGACCTGCGGAAGCCGAGGTCGCGCGGCGCCACTGCGCAGGCTCGCAGTGAGGAGGGGCCGGCGGAAGCGGTTGCGCGAAACCCAGCGGTTAAGTGCGGCGCGTTTCCGAATGGGAAGATGTATTTCTTTTATCTTGAAGTGTAGCGGCGGAGGGGACCCAAAAATATGCCGTGGTGGTAGAAACTAACCTCGGTGCAGCGCTGTCGCACCGCACCCTCCGCTCGGTCGTAGCGGGGCGGGCTGGACAGGTGTCCCTCTTGCTGTGCAGGTGGTGGAGGAGAGGCGTGGCCGCTGGCGCACCGGCGAGCCGAGCGTGCGGCAGGTCCGGTGCGGGAATACCGGCAGGGGCGGGCGAAGGTCGAGAGTGGGGGGACACGGGAGGGGAGCTGGGGTGCAACCTCGGAGGCCTGAGAGGGCGACAGGAACTGAGAATGTCTCACTTCGTCACCAGTGGTGTCGTAACTACCCTTGGGCTGAAACGAAATGTGCTGTTCGGTCCTCCAGTCTCTCCCGTTAAGTTAAACCGGCGGACTGACCGATACGGGCATAGAGAAACCTTGGTGTTCGGTGCTGCCAATCACTGAGCTTTTTTTGGAGCGGCAGCATCCAGCACACTAAAAGCAGGAACTCCGGCTGCCTGGGTTCAGAGTTGATCCTGCCCCGGGCTCACTCTGGCCCTCGCCAAGGTAGCCGGCGTACTCCACTGTACTCATCCGCAGAATGGGAGTGACAGACGTGTGGTTTGGAGGGATAAAGGCGAGTGAACGCGTATGAAATGCTTAGAGCAGGGCCTGGCATGGTGTAGGTGCTAGCACTGAAGTGTTTGCGGGGTGTATTTTTTTCCATTTGCTCCAGGGGTGACAGGCCCTGCGACGCCCACACAGGCTCCATTTCATTGCTTTGGTCTCTTTTCACTTTTTTCCCCTCCCCTACCGCGAATACACTTTGTGCCACTTAACAATTCATGGGTTCAATAAATTTCCGACATTATTTGTGAGGGCCTCCCGTGTGTCCTAAGAATAATTCAAGTGCTGGAGAAACCCGGTGGACAAGATCCTGTTCCTCAAGGAATTCATATTCTCTTTGAAGGAGACAAACAGTAGAAACAACCAATAAAACACGTTTACATGCTAGGTGCCATCTGAGAATGGGGGTGCTATTTTAAGAGGGGTATCTGCAGGGAGGGCTCACTCTGTGGAGGTGACATTTCAGCAACCAGATCCTTCGTGATGAGCAGCCGCGATAGCATCTGGAGGAAAAGAAAAGTGTTTGAAGTAGAAGAAGCAACGTGAGCCAAGACTGAGAGGAGGAGCTCACATGGTCAGGAGACAGCATTGCTGAGTAGGAGGAAAGTGTGCAGAGTCGTGTCCACATGCTCAGGGAGTTGACTGATTTTCAGAATAAGCAAGGGGATTGCAGGATTCAGGGCATTCGAGTTCTTTAGCAACATATGTTCGTGTTTACAGTACAGTTTCACAACAGAAGTGGCTAAGCCCATCTTTTAAACCCTTGGGTTCTTCCAGTAGGTGTTTAGTGATTTCGCTTTCCCTTCAGAAATGAAATAGGCTTTTACTGAAACAGGCTGTCCTTTCTCAAGGAAAGAATGGGTGTGGGGGAAGAATGGACTTTGGCTTCCGATGGGCCTTGGGTGAGTTAAATAATTCCGAGCTTCAGCGTCTGTATCTAGGTTGGGAAACAAGGCTTACTTTGGGTTAAGTGGTCAGAATGAAAACGCCTAGCACAATGTCCTGGACACAACAGCTATTCAAAAGTTACTTTCCTTCCTCTTCTGGCTTGACAAGGCTTCTCGTGAGACTGCCCGAGTTCTCCGTGGCAGCTCGCTCTCCCGGGGTTGCCGCTTGGTTACCTTGCCCAGGCTTTCCTTCCACTTTTGTTGAATTCCCATCATTCTTTCCTACTTTCACTGTTACGTTGTTGTAATTTTAACTGCAGCACTTGCATCTTGTTAAAGATAATCTGAAGGTCTGTAACCCATTCCCACTCACGTGTACACACCATCGTAAAATAGATTTACTTCGCCTTGGGTTAAGTAAGAAACTTTTGAAACACTGAAGGGACCTTTGTTTTATGCCTACAGGAGGAAAAGTTTTTGAAGTTCAAGAAGAAGGTCAGGTAATGCTGTACAGCCTGCTCTTTAAAAGAATCAGCTTGAGTTAGGGTGTTAACCTGGATGATGTGTCTAAATATAACCTGGTTTTCTACAAAATGTTTGAGTATACATCTTCTGTCCTCTTTGTTGGACATGCTTTGTCCTTGACCAGCGCCCTTCTGTGTCCTGGAGAAATGTCCTTTTCTGACCCCACGTGATTCTCAGGTTACTGTCAAGCAGACGTGGGTACGCCCAGGCCTTGCTCATCATGGCCCCATCCCTATCTCCTGTCTCCTCTCACTCTTTACCCAGGCAGGGCCAGACAGCGTTCTTCCATCAGCCTCGACATGTGAATTCTGGGAGAGGACAGCTCTTCCCTTCTGGAGGATTGTCCACCCTAAGGGCCAGGCAAGTCGGGAGCGGTCAGGGGCCGGCCACCCTGCCACCACAGGGGGAGAACCTGTTTGAACCTGAAGTCAGAGAGAGGCCAGCAGAACTGAGAAACGAAGGAGACACGTGGAGGGGACAGAGTGGGCCCCAGTCCCAGGGCTTCCCGGTCATTGAAGCAGCACCTTTGCATTGGCCCTTTGCTGAGCGTGTCCCAAAGGGTCCAGACTCTGCACTTCGCTAGAGGGTAGTGACCCGTATCTTCTCAACCTGTGCGGCAACCACTGAGACCGGTCCTGTGCCTTGTGAATTAAAGTGGGCGAAGGGCCGTGGCAGCACATCTGGGGAAAGGCGGTGGGCGGATGGATAAGTGAGAAGGTGGGAGCTTACATTTTATTCACCGCGTACCATGTCCACTGTCCGATGGGTCTGTGTTGAAACTGGTTTTCCGGAAACGATCCCGGGAAGAAAGACTGCACAATGTCGTGACGGTTATCTCTGGGTAATGGGATTCTGGGAAGATTTTTTCCTTTTCGAATTGTTTTCTTTATGAATTTCCCAAATCTTCTACAAGGCATATGAATACTTTTTATCATCAGGAAAAGTGAAAAGAAAAAAAAGTATGCTTTCTTTTTCTTGTTCTGACACATTTAACTATTTCTTTTAAAAGGCATTTTGGCTTCACGTACATTTTTACACAAACGGTTTCATTGTTGTTTTTTAAGGCGCAAAGTGGAAACTACGTAGTTACCATGTGAAAAGCTTTTATACGTTGACAATTGCTATGGTCTGAATGTGTTCCCTCAAATTTCCATGTTGAAACCTAACCCCAAAGGTGACAGTATGGGAAGGTGGGGCCTTTGGTAGGTGGGGGTGGAGCCCTCAGACATGGGATTAGTGATCTTATCAGAGAGAGTCCACAGAGCCCCCTGTCCCAAGCACGGGGACAATGCAGCAAACAGAGTAGCCGGAGTCCTCGAAGCTCATGCTGTGTAGAGCTGGGTGGGTAATACCGTCACCTGTTCACCATAGAGAAGCAGCTGAGTGACGCCCGGCAGTGGTGAGTGCCACAGAGTGACGGGACACCAGGCAGGCAGGGGGTGTGGAGGTCACCCTGCAGATGGCATAGCCTGGGGGGCGGCCAGTCTGATGATCTGATGGGGAGGCATTTCAGGCAGCCTGAGACTAGGGGCTGGGGGGGGTGGGTAAGGGGACTTAGGCTTCAACATGATCGGCTTGGCTTCGAGCGAGGTTGCTGGAGACAAATAGGGTGACTTCTTTGAGGCTCTTTGGCAAAGACTTCATGTAGCTGGACATAGTCTCTGGAGTGGGAATTCAATGGGTGCAGAGCCCAGGCTCCGGAGCCAGCGGCTTAGTTTACATTCCAGCCCTGCAGCCTCCCAGCTGGGTGATGTTGGGCAAGGCGCATGCCTCTCTGAAATGAGAGGCACAGGCTTCAGCCTGCATTTAGCAATTCAACATCGGCTACATTCTACGAGGTTTCCTCTGGTCTAGTCGTCTCTGTCAAATGAGGCAGCACCAGTCACTCTACGTAGATGTAACAATGTGTCTTTAAATGCAAAGGCTGTGTGGCTTTCCCGTTTGTCAACCCAGTTTCCCAAGTTGCTTTCCTGGCCTCCAGGAAGCGCTGGAGCCAGAAATAGCTTTCCCAGACACCTGGTTCAAACGAGGTATAAGGAAGTGGTGGATTCCTCGAAGTCATCTAAGAATGTCACTTATTTTTTAAGATGCGACCTTCGTAGCGGGCGGGGGCTTTGAGAGCAGACAGCCTGCGGTGTGGGAGCTGGCCTGGAGCCTGTGGCGTCTTGGCCGCGTCACCCCCTCTCGATGGAGTTGTTGGAGCGGACACCCGTTAGCGCTTCTTTCTGTGCCGAGCACTTTCCAAGGGGCCCACGCACGTTAGCTCACTCCTCACAACCCTTTACAAGGTGGTCACCACCACTATCGTCCCCATTTGCAGGTGAGCAACGGGACCAAGCTCAGGTGACTTTCGCAGGTGGCAGCCAGTTAAGTGCCGGCGGCAGGATTTGAATGGGCACTGTCTGGTTCCAAGTCCACGTGCTTAATTAAGCCACACCCTCGACTGCCTCTTGATAGTCACGGTTCCGCCCTTGTAGGTGGAACTATATTAAAAGAGGCGGTTATAACCCTCAGCATAGAGCAAGGGGCAAAGTAAGAGCTCAGTGAACATTTATGAATGACTGACTGTGCACAGTTGTAACAAGTGATGTCACTGTAAATAGAATGCCTGCGTACTCCCTTGTGGCTGAGTCAGTTAATGTTTCACCTCCTGAGGCTCCCCGAGTCTGTTACATCAGCCTTGTACAACCATGACTCGGATGACCCATCGATGACCCATTCTGATGGGACATTGGCCTACCTGGCAACGTCAGCTGGTGTTGAGCCTCCGCTGGCTCCTGGTGGTCACCTCTCGAGTTTCTGAGTGCTCGCAGACCGTCTGAGAATGGGTTTCAGGATTCTGCTTGCAAACCGTGTTGAGCTCATCATTGACGTCTTTGCATTTTTAGAACTTGGGGGACTCCTAGTTCTCTCCAGGATGAAAATCTGGTTTACATTATGGGTGTGCTTCCTTGGCGATGGAGACCTCTGGAGACTGTCTGCATAGTTTTGTTTTGTTTTTTAATTGATTTTGAGAGGGAGAGGGACAGAGACAGAGAGAAACATCGATTTGTTGTTCCACTTTTTGTGCATCCATTGGATGATTCTTGTATGTGCCCTGACTCGGGATGGAACCCGCAACCTTGGCGTGGCAGGACAACACTCTACCAGCTGAGCCCCCGGCCAGGGCCAGTTTCCGTTTTTTATTGAAATAATGGGATGATTACATTGTACTCCAAAAGCATTGGGACCACACAACTAGCAAGTCCTATTTCAAACCCGTAATTGTATCCAATTGTGGGGCGGATAAAGTTAGATTACTCATCTGTTAGAGGAAATTTAGGTAGGATGTGAGTCATACAATCTGACATTCTTGTGCTATCTAAATAATTCTATTTTTTTAACTGAACCATATGTTTTAAAGGTGTGAAAAAATAAAATGTAAAATTTTTATACATCGCAACCCTTAACCAGTCAGACCTTTTACACATTTGCATTTCTGAGTTATACTTGGACTGTGAAATAGGTCAGTCATTTTCTTTGCAGTAAACCTTTGCAGCTGCATTTTTCCTTAATAAATAATGTCTGGTCACTTAGATACAGCGAGGAGATCGGGCTGTGCATACTCTTCTTTTGCTCTCTGCCCGGATGGCACCGCCTGGAGCCGAAGCTAGCAGTGAGAGCACAGAGATGTTGAAGTGCGTGGTCCGTGATCCCCTTCTTGCACTGTCGAAGGTCAGTTGTAGGAGATGAGGGTTGAACTACGTCATTTCATTTGGTCCTGGTAGCATTTCATCTCTATAGTTTACATGTAAAATGATCATTGTAAGTTCCTTTAGGAACAACATGTAGACTCAGGGTCCCAGTGAGGTGGGTCTGGGCTTGGCCACAGAGCTAGCAGGTGCACCTGGCCTGTGTTCTCTCCCCCGCTGTGTTGGGGTGTGTGTGGGGCGGGGTGGGGGGCTGAGGGGAGCTGCAGTGCCCCTCAGAGGGCGGGTGCGGGGAGAAGGGAGCCAGACGGTGGGCTTCCGTGGGTCCCAGAGGGACACTCACCCGCTGTGTGAGGAGTTTCAGTCTGTGTGTGTGCATGTGTGTGTGGGGGGGATTTAGATGGACTTACTGTACCTCCTTCTTAAAGTGATAATTCAGCCTCTTATTTGACTTTTTAGTAGCATCTGATATCATTTATCTTCTTGAGAATCTTTCCCTGGGACTTGCATGACCTTCTTGAAACACTCTTTCTCTGACTCGGGTGACCCCAGCTCTCTGGGTTTCTCTACTGGTCTGGCTGTTCCTTTCCCGCCCCTTGTGGGATGCCTTTTCCTCGGTGACCTCCCAAGTGTCAGAGTACCACGGGCTTCTGTCCCTGCAAATGTCTCTCTTTATGTGCCCTCCCTGGCTTCCACGTCCGTGGTGTAGGCTACCTGCTCTGTGCTGGTTCCCCCGGATGTGTCGCCCACCCGGCCCCTCCAGACTCCGGGTGTCTCCAGGTGTTCTGTGGATGTTCCGAGTTTGCTCTCACTGTCTTTCCCCCTAGTTTGTCCTCCCTGAGGCTGCCTCTGCGACCAGGAGTGCCCCCGGAGCCCGTAAGCGGGGCACCGTTCTTGCCCCTTTGGCACCACCCACACCCCGGCTCCTGAAGCACCAGGTCCAGTGGAGGCCGCCTGCTAAACCCCATGTGCTCGCTCCAGTCCATTGTCATGACCGCCGCTCAGGCCACTGTCTTCTTGCGCATAAATTATTGTATTGGCCATCAGCTTAGCCCCCCAGACTCCGGTCCTGCCTTCTCCACTCACTTTCCACACTCGGTCTGATGCTCCTGAAACACGAATCTGACCTTGCTGTTTTACATACGGCCCTTGAGTGACTCGCTGTTGCTTTTAGGATAAATCACAAGCGCGACACTGTGGCTTACAGGGTCTCGTGTGATCTGACCCCTGTTTATTTCCAGTCCCATCTGTAAGCACCTCTGTCTTTTCCTAACCTTCAGCTTCGTGGGATAATTTCTTGTTACTCAAAGGCGCCAGGTTCTCTCGCACCTCTAGGCATTTTCACTGGGGTTCTGCCCCAGCCTGAACTGCTCCCCCCACATTTGCTGTCTGGCCACCTCCTCACCATTCTTCACGTGAGCTCGGAGAAAGCAAGAAGTCTCCCCTGAAACCACAGGCTGGCTGCGTGCCCGGCGCCCCGGGCCTGCCGGCGGCAGACACTCCCGGGGCTCCGCTTGCTGGCTGCATCTGACCGGCTCAGGCAGCCGAGCCTGGGCTGTTCCTCCTCCTCTGCACGGCACGCGGCAGGCGCTCAGCAGCTGTCGGACATGGGAGAGGGGCCGGAACGGTGAAGACGGCAGCTCCCGCCCGAGGCCGCTGCGGGCCCGCCTCGTGCTCCCTGGCCAACGCCCCCTTCCCGGTCACCTCGCATTCCTGATGTGCCCAGGCACCGTTCAAAGCTACTTCCAGATGTTCCGTTTTCCAAAAATCCTGAGTAGATGAGGGTTTTCATGCTTAGATAAATAAGGTAACTTGCCCAAGATCAGATATGTATTAATTGGATGTTTTCTCTGGGAGGGGAGCTGTGGGTATGCACCATGTCTAACAAGATAGATGATTGTTTTGTAAAAACAAAACAAAACAAAACCCTGTAAAATAATTGTGACAGACTTCAAGTTCAAGGCTTCAGGTTCTCTGAAACAAATCATCCAATACCTTCAATCTTTAAACTGGAAAACATCATTTTACCGTACATCCTTGTTATGAGAAAACCGTACAACAAAATTCTCTTCCCGAACCTTTGCCAGCATTATACACATTACGTAAAATGTCAATGAAACTGCCTTCCTTCACTCAAGATAGCTCCTAAGCCTTCTCCAGAAGGACAGATGGCATTTCTGTCATCTCTGGGCGTGTGAAGGCCACCATGGTGCGGCACCGTGGGGCACCAAGCACCTTCCAGGTGGGCTGCTGATGAAGATCATCAAGAAGTTTGCTGGGACTGGGGAGCTGTGCAGACCCCAAACAGCCCCGCAGTACCTGGCCGTCTACCATGCACTGCACATGGACAATCCCAGCAGGGGAGAGGATGGCGGGGCAGGTAGGGGGATGCAAGAAAGCCAGGGGCCCAGCATGCATTTTAGAATGCTTTTTTTATCACAATCCCCCTGAAAGCTTTTAGGAAAACTGTATTCCCCCTAAAATATTTTAAATGGGCATCTGAAATTTTTTATTAGGAATTTAAATAGTAGAGGAATTTGTTACCCCATATTACAAATATCTGTATTTTAAAATAAATCTATTTTCTCACTCTTTATTGGTATATGTACCAGTGATTTGAACTCATCATCATCCATTTGAAACATCAATGAATAAGCTCCTGTCCTGGCTGGTGTTGGCTCAGTGGACTGAGCACCATCCTGCAAACTGAAAGGTTTCCAGTTCGATTCCCAGTCAGGGCACAGGCCTGGGGTGCGGGCCAGGTTCCCAGTTTTGGGCGTGCAAGAGGCAACTGAGTGATGTTTCTGTCCCTATCTGCCTCCCTCCCTTCCCTCTAAAATTTAATTAATTAATTAATTAAAACAAACTCCTCTCTAACAGTCAGAAATTTCATATTCCTTTTTCTCTTTCAACTTCCGTTTCTATTCCACTTCTCCCACAGATTGTTATCCTAACGCGATGGTCCTGTGTGTGTAAAGTCTTTTTTGCAATCTCATCATGCTGCTTTTTGGATTGACTTACAAATCCATCCTATACATTTGATTAGAACAGCGTAACGTGTGTATTTGATAAGCCGTTACTGTCTGCCTGTTAGTTGGCACAAATACCGGGACTGTACCCGGAGGGGCCTAAAGCCGGAGTTACCGGGAGTCTCCCTCCGTGGCCAGCAGCCGAGCGCCCGGGGCCTCTCAGGCTCCCTGGTGCAGTGAGAGGTGTTCGGCCCGGGCCCCACCAGGTGAAGCAGCGGGGGCACGAGCGGGCACAGGGAGTGCTTCACTGGACTGTGTGACAGCAGGGGCTTCTTCGCAGGGACGATGCTCTGAGACGGAAGGAGCCCTCGGCGCTTGTGAGGCTGATAGGAGCTGAAGCCCCACCCTGTTTTGGATCTGGCTCCTGGCTGGGCTGCCTGACGGGGCAGGGACACAGCCCAGGAAGCCGCTGGGCAGGCGGAAGGGCGGTGTCTCGCCACCTAGACAATAAACAGGTCTCTGAATGAGATGGGCGGAGAGGGTGTGTCAGGGTGCCTCCATCAAAGGGATGGGTGGCAGGGTTGTTTCTTAGTTTGGCAGCGGGCACTGTGAAGACCAGGAACAGGTAAGAGATACACCTGTCTTGTCAGAGTGGAAGCATTTGGAAAGGGGAGCATGGAACGGACCCTTAGCATGTGACGAAGTGACAGAAGCCAATGTTTATAGGCTGCACACTGCACGGCTCTCACTGGGCGACCCTCTGCAAAGCACGACCCTGGGGAGACAGTGACAGGTCGGGGTTGGGGGCTGGGGAGGTAGGGCGCAGAGGACTTGTAGGAGAGCGCAGCTCTTCCGCGGGATACCAGAGCAGTGGGCACGTATCACTGTGCGTTTGTCCAAAACACAGCGTGTGCGAGAATGACTCCCATGTGCAGCACGGACTTCGGTTGGTAACGGTGTGTCCGTGCAGGCTCACCGGTTGTAGCCGGTGTGGCGCTCTGGTGGGGATGTGGATGGGGGGGTTGTGGGTGTGTCAGGGTAGTAGGTGTGTGGGGACTCTGCTTCCCACTCCCTTTTGCTGTGTATTTAAAAATGCTCTTAAATACAAAGCCTATTTAGAGAGGGAGGGAGGGGGGGGCACCCTTGATGATTTTAGGAAACGGTACCTGGAAGTCGAAGATCTGGATGTAACCACACAGCTCACCACCCATGTGCCCTTCAGGAAGTCTTCATATACCCTCGGGACCTCTGGCCTAAGGGTACGGGAGGGTGAATAGAGGAGGGAAATTCTTCACTGGGGAAATGAGGGTGCAGAAAAGGAGCGTGAGTCTCTACGCTGCACCCACCAAAACGAATCCTGGGTGTGTGGAAAGGTGGCTGTTGAAGGGCTGCAACCCGAGCAGCGGCCGCGGTGGCAGGTGCAGAGCGGTCCACGTGGTCAGCGAGGTGGGCGCCGGATCTGACGCTGGTTTGTGCGGTCCCAGGTGGGCCGGGTCATCCGTGTGCGGATACCTGGAGTCCTGCAGGGTCCCTCTAATTTAAAGGAGCATTGGGTAAACGCCAGGCAGAGGTTGCGCAGCTGGGGCGCAGGCTCCTGCATAACAAGCACAGGAGGGAAAATAATAGCTTGTGGGGGGAGGAGGGCCAAAGGGAGAGAACACCCGAGGTTGCCGCAGCAGCCGGCCAGGGCCCTGGAGAGCACCAGGCGCGTCTCATGGACGAGTGTTTGCTCTTGGCCCAGACTCCCTCCATCTCCCTCCAGAGGAATCTGTGGCTGAGTGGTGCTCTGCGGAGTGGTTTTCCCTGTAGAGGGCCCGTGTTCTGCTGAGCTGCTGAGTGGTTTGTGCCCAGTGCCCAGGGGGCGCTCTGGGGAGCAGCGGGCATGTGGCTTAACCCAGGAATGACTGCTCCCTTGCAGGGAAAGGGTCGGAGCCGTGGTTGGCGTGAGCAGGGCCACCGAACTGCTTCTGTCCGTGGGCCAGGGGCCTCCCCGCACTCAGGGTTCCCAGCTGACCCGGTCATTGCGGTGGCGGCAGCAAGTCCCCGGCTTATACCGCTCTTCCACCCGCCTGGTTTCGGGTGAGACCGAGAAGTCATTTGCGCGGTGGAGCTAATTGGGGGAGGAGAAGCGCAGAGAAGGTAGAGGTACAAGCGGGCCCCACGTTCTGTGGCTCGTGCGGGGGTTGTTACGAGCCAGGCCGAGGAAGCCTCCAACCAGCGTTCTTTCCGCGGCAGCCGGAAACCTGAAGAAATCCGGGGCGGGAGGAGGAAGCCTCTTTCTGGTGAATATCGGGAGGTACAGAGAGTGGGTGGAACTGCTATGTGGCTCCTCACCTCTCGCAGCGGACTTGGTTTTTCATCTGACAAAATGCACAGGACAGAAGAAAGCACGGAGAACCAAAAACTACGCAGGTAGCAGGTGCCGAGTTTCGTATGACGAGTTGTCTGTTCATCTCTTCTCATCGTTGAGAAAGGGTGTGGCCACCAGCTGGGGTGCGTGGAGAGCAGGGGCAGTCACAGCCCCCAGCTCAGCCAGACGGCACCCGAAGAGGGTGCAAGGACAAAGGCCCCGAGGAAGAGCCAGCTGCGCACCGGCCCACAGGGGTGTGTGTTTTCCTCGGGTGCCGCGCAGCTTCACTCTCGTCCCTGAGTCATCGCTGCAGCGGTGGCAGCTAGTCCGACCCACGGTGTCCACCGTGTAGGAAAGAAGACCCGAGACGGGTGGGTATGCTGAGACGCTGGCTTGCCAGATGCCCCGAGCGGTGTTTCGCAGGTCACAGAGAGGGACAGGAAGCGTCTCTACTGCCGAGCTTATAACCTGGAGCGTCTGAACTTGCAAAATGCTTAAACACGTGCTCTCTCTGGGGTGCTGGCCAGCCTGGTGTTCAGATGTCCAGGTCCATTAAGCGAAAAGAAAGCCCGTATGGGTGTGGTGATGAAAAGAGACTTGGCCTCTCGCAGGCCAGCAGCCTGTCGTCTGCAGCAGTGACTTTGGGGGAGGTTTGGATGGATTCACAGTGACCTCCAGACCTCAGATGCAGAGGCCAGTGGGAGGGTTGGGTGCGCAGTTTCTGGTTGGCCGGTTTACGGCGGGACACCAAAGGGGCGTGCAGGTGTGTTCCGAAGCGGGGGACTTCAAGTCTGTCCCCAGAGTTTCTGTTGTGGGTCCCAACCAGCACCGATGACCATGGGCTTCTGATGCGCTGCCTTACAGACGCCACCGTTCCAAACCAGCACCCTGGCCACGTGCTGTCAGCTGGAAATGGGGGAGCCCCAAGGAGCAGTATCTCCACGTACACTAAGTAGCACGTGGCTTTCTGCTCTAAGCATGTTTAACTCGACAGGAAATAGTTCTTCAGGAGGGATATGTGTATGCCTCCCACAACCTACAGCCAAAGTAGATCATTTTAATGTTTTAGATCATATGGTAAAGCCCCTGATTATTCCAGGTAAGTAAAAGGTGTTTACAAGAGTGGTATCTGCCTGCAATGGAACACATATTAGTCAAGGACCTCCAGATAAACAGAACCACCAGCAGGAGATGTAGAAAAGATTTGCTACAATGAATCGCCTCACACAATAATTACAGAGGCTGGAAATTCCCAGCATCTGCAGTGGGCAAGCTGGAGACCCAGAGAGCTGATGGTGTAGTTCTGGTGACCATAGCCCCTGGGTGACCACGACCACGGGCCCAGGTGAAAGTGACCACGAGCCCTGGGTGACCGCAACCACAGGCCCTAAGTGGTATTTCTGTGTCACATTTCCTGAATGACTTTTAGACCAGCTGCCACCCACTTCCCAGAACAGTTTCCACACAGTTACTGGGGAACGTGGGAAAGCGATAAACACGGGACCAAGTCAGATTCTGTTATAAGGAAGAAGGAGGGACGAGGTGCTTGGTGGGCGACCAAAGTGTCCCAGGTCGCCCGGCGGTCAGGAGACGAGGCCGGGATGCAGCCCGTACAGCACGGTGTGGGACAGGCGCGCCGAGCTGGGGCTGCGGGCCAAGTCTGTTCGCTGCCAGCCTGAGCCACAGCGTCGGCCTGGGGGTGACGAGAGAGTACGTCAGCCACGCAGCTCCCCCCAATGCACTGCCCTCCAGGGCGGAGGCGACAGTGATGTGTCCTCAAATAGTTAGGGAGTGATGAGTTTTCAGTACTTACCACTTTCGTTGTTGGTATAATTTAACGATAAGTTTATCTGATTTAATTTTTAATAATAGCTTTATTTTAACAATAGCTTGCAAAATTTTTGGAAAAAAAAAAATTATGAGCCAGCTCTAGCATACCACTGAAATTGTGTGTGTGTGTGTGAGAGAGAGAGAGAGAGAGAGTCCTCACACAGTAAGATGCTGAGTGGAGAGCCCAGAACCTGAAATTTTGTGCAGTGACGCTGACAGTACCCGACATTCTCCTGGCAAAACACTCACTCTCATCCAACACCCCACTTGTTTCCCGCCCTCACAGCCAACCCCGGGAAAGGTGAGTGAGGCGTGTTACAGGGGCCGGGACCGAGAGGCAGGGGCGGACGTGCCCCCTGACGGGTGGGGCTGAGATGAGGCCTGGGCCCTCGAGACTCCAGGGCACGGCCCAGTCCCCACCATCCAGTCTCTGGGGACCCCCAGCTGTCCCTGGAGCAGCTGTGGCTCGCAGGCAGCCCGCTCAGTAATGTGGGATGCGTGTGCCAGGCCTTTCGCCCTGAGCTGAGCCCTGGGCTTCCCCTGTGTCTTCACGCGTAAAGGATGGAATGAAGCTGGAGGCCCACAGAGAGGGCGCCGAGAACCGCCGTACTGGCAGCTTTGCCAGCCAGACTCCCAGGTGGCTCCAGTGACCCCCTCCCACCGGTGTTCCTGTCCTTGGACCCTCCAGTGGGCAGGGCTGACCTGGGTGACTAGACGGACACCGCAGAAGGACGGTGTGGGACTTCGGGAGCAGCTGCACAGGGCGCTCCAGCTCACGCTGGTTGTCACGGAGGCCTTGCTCTGGGAAGCCAGAGGCTGGGTACAGAGGCTGCCCTGGGGCAGGGCCCTCCCGGGAAGGAGCCGAGCCCCCCCAGCAGCCAGCACTGCCTGCTGCCCTGCAGACTCCGGGTCTTCCGGCTCCACGCAGCTGGGGCCCCACTGACACCTGACTGTCACCTCATGGGAAACCCGGAGCCAGAATCACCCAGAATCCTAGTCTCTTAGCCACAGGAGCTGCGAGAGATGGTAAGCCACTGAGTTCAGGGCTGATTTGTTACACAGCAGCAGGCGAACCGGTTTCCTTCAAAGCCGCACCCTGTGGGCGGTCTTCAGAGAGGTGTCAGGGACATGAAGGAGCATTTTAAGGAAGTTGCTTGTGGTTGTGTTTTGTTTTATGCTTTCCGCCAAAGAAACACTTTCAAGTGAGCTTTGGAAAGCTTTGCACAATGTAACTCCCTTACTGCGCTTTGCCATTGCACATTTCGGAATGGTCTGCTGCTGTCCGCGGGAAAGTGAGCTCTAAGCCGGCACCGCTGCCTCTGGAGTTCACCCCGCGCCACAGCCTGGTCAGCCCGCCCTCACTGTCCCCTTCGGTTCCTGTGGGTCTCTGGCCACGTATCACCTGCTCTTTGGGAAAGCCAGGACCAGGGAAACTAACGAAAGAAATTAATAGCAAGAGAGGAGGCTAGAGATCCCCCTGGATGTTGGGGGTGCATCTGAAGATTATTTGCAAATCACCAGCCCGGACACCCCCTGGGAGGCTGAGCTGGGGCCTCTCCCTGCCGTCCCAGCCCTTTAGGTCCGCTCCTGGAAAAGTCCCCACCGGTCCCGGAGTTCCGCAGAGGAGGCTCTCCTGCCTGCTGCGAGAGTCGCGAGTCAGGCAGGGATCCACCAGCGCCTGGGCTCTTCCCCCAGCTGGCGGAGGCCGAGCGCGGACCGGAGGAGCCCGGAGGTGGGCGCGCGGGCGCGCCTCCCCGCCCGCTGCACCTGGTGGGGCGCGCACGGCCGCTGAGCGCGGCGCCTCCGGCATGGAGTGGGAGCTCAACTTCCTGGTCTACCTGGCGCTCTTCTTCTTCCTGCTCTTCTTACTATTCCTCCTGCTCTTCGTGCTCATCAAGCAGCTGAAGAACTCCGGGGCCGGCACGGCCGGGGCGCTCCAACCGGGGCGCCTCTCGCTGCACCGCGAGCCTTGGGGCTTCTCCCACGAGCAGGCGGTGTGAGCTGCACGGTGCGGGGCTGGCGGGAGGGCGGGCGCAGCTGGGTCTCGGCCTCGATTTTCTGTGGGCACGGCCGCGGAGGTTTCGGGGCCTGGGCTCCAGCTGCGTGGGCAGGTGGGTCCCAGCGCAGGAGGGTCAGCCAAGGGGCGAGCTTTCTCCTTTCGCCGCCTCGGGGAGCTCAGGCTCGTCTGCGCTCTGACGCTGGGGACAGCAGGTGCCCTGGTCTGGGCCGGCGCTGTGGTCCTGGGAGGGACCCGAGCTTTCCCCTTCTCCAGGGCGGGGAGAGACGCAGAAGAGAAGAGTTCAGCCTTTGGAGCCGGAATGGCTTTGGGCTCCTACGAGCTCTTCCTCCAGGTCCAGCTGCGTCTTAGCTTGTACCCCAGGGGTGGGAAACTGAACTATTCAGGTCATTCAGTCCAGCCCCTTCCAAACAAAATTGGATGTCAGACCGAATACCCACGTTCTTGAGAAAGAGTGTGGGTTTGGGGGAGGCGGAAGGCAGCAGGGCGCACTTCAAGTATTGCAAATACCGCTCTCCCATCGGTGCGCTTTGGCGGATGCTACATGCGGGACGACTGGGGGTGCCCGGGGCGGGGGGGGGAGAAGAGCCAGCGGCCCGGTTTTTATGGGGGATCCTGTGCTCCCCTTAATCCCCACTCCTGTGCTCGCCGCCCACCCCGTAGGTGTCTGGGGGTGCTGCACAGGGACCGCGGGAGGGCGAGGTAGTGAGTCCTTTGGGGTTGCCGAGGAGTGCTGGCTTGAAGAGGTGCCGTCTGCATGTTGCAGGGCCACGGGAGAGAGGACAGGAAGAGCGAGGAGGTCATTCCAGGGCACCAGCCAGAGCAATTGAGGAGGACGGGCGGGAAGGAGGGGACTCCTCACCAGGGTGCCCTGAGCGCCAACCAGACCATGTTAATTTGGGGAACAACCCCTCCATCTGACAGACGCTTTCATCCTTGATGTGCGTGGCCTGGCACTCCGGGGTGCGCCCAGTGCCCAGCCTCAGTTCCAGCCCTGAGCCAAGAACCTGCAGGGAGGCGTGGGGACCTGAGGTGGAAGTAAGCGGCGACCACCCTGGGTTCCGCTGGTGGTAGCTAGACTTATGAAGACCCAGGGTCTAAATAAGTGAGCAGTGCAGATGGGGAGGCGGGCGCGGCGAGATAGAGGTCCACCCAGCACCAGAACCAGGGAGCTCCCCGGGAACCCAGGGGCCAAACCGATGCGCAGGCCTCCGCGTCCAGGGAGAGTGGGGTGCGGCGAGTGTTTGCGGTGGTAATGCGGTTGCAATCATGGGTCACTCTTTCGGAAAACAGTGGGGGGGGGGGGTGGTTCTTGAACCTGAACTGGGCAATGCAGATCTGTGTCTCACAGGGAAGGTCGGGGTCCGGCCACGGTGGGGCAGGATCGGCTGTCCATGGTTCTTCCGTAACACTGAAAATACCGATTCATTTTTAGGCCCAAAGAAGGACCATGCTGAGAGGCTAAAAGCAACTAAATACTGAATTTTGCCTGAGTTATGAACATAGAAGTGAAGGGGAAGACAATTATTTTGATCATTCAAGGGGAGGAAAAGGTCGTCTCGCTGAGGTGAGTAACTACAGGGAGAGTTTTGGGCCTGAGACGTTCAGATAATTTCCTGTGTTGTCCGCTTCATTTTACTGGAATAGACCTGACATTAATGAAGTATGCGGTTCATTTTCAACATAATGTCATGAACAAATTCTTACATCTATGTACGTACACACCTCTCTTTGTCAGGGCTCTAGCCAGACTTGACTTGAGCTCCCACTTGGAACCCCGGGACAGCCGTGGCGCGTCCGCACTGCGCTCTGGACGACGCTCCTCTACCTGGTGGACACTCCGCGGTGGTTTAGTTACAGGTCGTGTGGTTACGATGCGTGTGGGGCAGTGAATGGGGCGCTGCAGTCATTTATTTACAAGGATGGAGAACGGCACTTCATGCTTTATAAGTAACCAGGATGCAAACTATTCCAGCCTCCTGCCTGACTCCCTGACTTGGCGGCCCTTTGCCCCCCAGCCCCCTGAGTCTTGTGGGCAGGAGACACAGCAACTTCGGGGCCAGTGGTTTGCTGCCGCCCTGTCACGAAGCCCCTTGCTCTGCCGGTTCTGACTCAGTTTCCCGTGAAGGTGTGGTTGCCTTTCTTGCTAGTGGGCCCAGGGCCCTCCCACCACCTCCTGGTCATCTCACTCATCCGTTGCTTCGTTCGCACTCACCCAGCCTGCACCCGGAAGGCGGCCCTGCACTCGGGGAAGTGCGGCTCCGCACGGTGGCTCTCAGGACGAGGAGCTCTGGTCTCACGCCCTTCGCTCCGTGAGCCTCTGTCTTTGAAAGTGGGACCCCTGTCCGTGACCCGCCTTGTCCTGGTCCTTTATCCAGGCACCGTTTTTCCAAAACCTCGCATAGACCGGTGCCGGCATGAGAGCCACGTTGGAACTCACGTTTCTGCTGCCTGTCCACGTGCACGGTCAGAAGCTCGGCCCCTGCCAGACTCTCGGCTCCAGGCCGCACCTGGTGGCTGCCCCGTCCCCGACCACACCCTGGTCGCGCCAATCACCACACCTTCCTGAAGATGATGGGCATGTGAGATCAGCGTGCAAACCTCCGGAAAGTCAGGAATGTGTGAAATAACTGCTCCTCACACACGTGCAGCCTGATTATAGGAGATTACTATGTTTTATTCCCAATAAAAGGTTTTTAGTGACTCTTCTGCAGCAGTGTTCGAAGCTGAGTTGAATTTCTTACGCTCTAAGAAATGGGCCATGATTCGATTATTATGTGATACTAGTATTTTATTTCAAGCGTTCTTAATTCATTACTGCTTCTAAATTGCAGCTGTTTAAAATGACTCCGAACCTCATTGGGGCGACCCCGATCATTCCACTGATAACCAAAGGTGTGAGCACGGTGAATGCACTGCTGTCCTCAAACATCAACCGCCGAGGTTGAGGTGAATGACCACACGTGCACCTCCGAAACCCGACGTGTCCAATGGGGTGGATTCCGAGGGCTGAACTTCAGTTTTAGGGCCCAGCTGCAAGCTCAGGATGGATGCCAGCTGGTGCGACCCCACAGAATCCCAGGGAAGACCCACGCCGAGAGCACTGTGCACTGGGTGTCCTGGGCGCGGCGTGGGGCCGGCGTTTGTGTGTGGCTCACTCGCAGGGGTGGGAACTCAGAAGTAAGTGAGGGAAAAATAGGCAGCGCCCCATTTTTAGCCTGACATTTCATGTTTCCAGTTTTGTCTGCAGTTTCAAAGTAAGTGGAATAGTTACATGTTTTAAATGGCCTGAATTTCAAACATTGTGAATGCGTAGACCGTTCAGATAGCGGGAAATACTTGTTTTCTCGCTCATACCCACTCATCCAGGGACTTCCAGAATGCTAATGGTACTAATTTGGTGCAGAGAAGGCATTTGTGGAGTCGGGCTTGGGTTCTGGTTTTCCTGCTGCACTGCGGTGCTTGTACTTACTCGTAACTAAACCCACCACTAAAACTTCGGGGTCATTCGGAGGTCGCTGCCAGGTGTTTGTGCTGCCCACAGGGGGGCAAAATCGAGTTGTCGGTCTCTGGTGTCGATTGCTTTTTTTGTTTGTTTGTTTGTTTGCATCAGTGAAATAAATTCTCAATTCTCCATTGCTTATGTTGTTTACCCAAAATAAATGAAGTTATACATTAAATAATGACCTGATTAATTACCTGAGCCGTGAGCGTCTTGCCATATAGGAATTTGGTGAACACAGGGCAGGTCTGCGTTTAAGACAGGAATCAGAACCTACTAGGCACTCACAAAACTTCCTGGTGGGCTAAGTCAAAACCCTCTTATTTTCCTTGATTGCAGCTATTTTATATAACAAGCCTAGTCATTTCCTCCACTCTTGGTCTGTGTAGAGGTGAGCTCAAGTTGAAATTTCTGTGCTCGCTTTTGTTTTATTTGTTTGACCCTGGAGTTACTTGAACTTATGGAAGGACGCACAGGTTCCTCAGGCAAGATGATTTCACTTTGGGATGGAAATCTTGCTTTCCTGTCGGAACCGAGGTGGATGACTCTCTCCACGTCACCTGACTGACCAATGTCTTAGAACAGGGGGTAGCTTTGCCCTCTGGTAAAGGAGGAGGGGTCATAGGCTACTGCCATTGTTGCTTCAGTGGCTCCCAAGGTCAGGCAGGGTCAAGATGGCCCCTGAGTTTCTTGGCTTTTCCCATCCGTCCCCTGAAGAAGACGGAGGAAGCGCCAAGGGCATGCCGGGCCACGTGCGCTCCCTCGCAGAGGACATGCTCGGGGCCCACAGCTTTTCTTACATCTCCTCAGCCAGACCGTGTCCTTGGCCACCGCAGAGTTGCCTGAGAGATACAACTGCCTTCCAAAAACTCTGCGTTCTCTCAATAAGGAGGAAGGAGGTGGTAGACCTTGGATGAACAGCTCACGGTCTGCGCCCTGGCTGTGAAATGCAGTCAGTTCTCAAGGACTGTGATGTTGGACAACTGGCAGACCCGCCAAGCCCCACGGCTCCGCTCAGAGTGCGCAGAGAAGATGCACCCGGCTTCCTCCCGGCACTCCCCGGGATTGACCTCAGGTCTCAGCCAGGACAGGGCCCACCCCCGGAGGAGCACCTGCTCCGCAGGGAGGCTGGGAGGGAGCAGGCTCCCACCGGGCTGCTCCCTGTCTGCCTCGCTCTCTCTGCTCCAATTTCCCTGACAGGCGTTTGGAGGGGTCTCGTTGGTGTGTTTGACCCCTAGCGGAGGACCATCCCTTTCACGCACAGGGGAGGGCATTCTATGTAAAGAAGGCCGCCTTACCCCCTTCTGTGACTCCGCTGCCAATCTAGGGGTATTCTGGGAGGAAAAGTGCTTCTCGAAGCTGCTGCCACCGCAGCCCACACCCTGGCTGCGCAAAGGAGCAGCAGCACCTCCCACGGCCGGGGCTGTCCAAAAGAACTTCCTGCAGCGCAGATGTTCTCTCTCTGCCCGCCCAGCAGGCAGCCGCCGGCCACGTGTGGGGCTGGGGAGGCAGTTTTAACGCTGTTTACCTTCCCCATTATTGAAACGGCCGCCTGCGGCGAGTGGCCGTGACGCTGTGCAGCGCGGCACAGGTCTTCGTCCTTCTCCTGGTTGAGACCTAGCCGGCGGGGCGGACCACGTCGAGGGCCTGGTGGTCCGAGGTCCTCGCTGTCCCGCTCCGCCATGGGACTTGTCTTCCAGGGGAAGAGGGACACATGGAACCACGTTCAAGACGTTCGCCTGAGGTCCAGACCTCGCACACGTGGGCCGAGTGGTCCCCGGGGAGCAGGCCTGTGACCGACTCCGGTGACGAGTGGTGGCGGGGAAGTGGAGGTGTGGGCCCACTGCTCCCTGCCGGTGGACCCCCCGGGGCCCTTGTCATGGGGCGCCAGCAGAGGGTGTGTTCTGTTGTGCCATCGTTCCGGGTTGCTTTATTTTTGTTAACGCCGTGGCTGCTAAGTGATTATTCCCTGAGTGTTTTTCAAAATACTTAATGGTTTCTATTTTTAAAAAGACTGTGAATAAAAACACAATTATATGTCACTCATTTTTTTTGTGTGTAAATTATCACCCATATCTTTTAGGGAGTTAATTAGGATGAGATTAATGGATAGAAGGAAACAGTTGTTTTCACATCAGATTTCCTTTTTAATGGGCATGTCTCTATGCCGACTAATGTATATTCTGAAAATGTGAAGTGATTCTTTCATGGCATTCAGAGTTTGGGTAGAACATGCGGGCGGCAGTGGTAGCGGGCGCCCTCTTGGATCAGGCGCCTGGTGCTGTTTTTACCCTGGGCATCACTCAGACCTGTTCCTCTCCAGGCACCCTGTTTTGGGCTGCTTGTCTCATTACTGACTTGTGGGAATCCTTGCCGTATCCTAGACGCTCTTCCTTTATGAGAGCTCTGCTTTGCAATCATTTTCTCCTGGCTTGGGCTAAACCTGTTCATTTCCTTAACATGTTTATTAAGTGTCTATTTGGTTCCACACACTGCTTTAGGTGCTGTGGAAACAGGGGGGACAAGGCAGGTAAGGCCCCTACTTTATTGAGTTGAGGTGGCTTCTCCTTGTGTGGGATTCTTGCTGCCCTGTGTGACCCCAGGCTATCTGTGGGTCACCATCACCTCGACTTTTCAGGAGTGTTCACATTCGGTTACGACAGTTGTTTCATAATGGATTGCTTTTCCTTCTTCACCTCTCGGCCTGACGGTTTTTAAATGGCATCTGAAACAACAGCCAGTGCAGAGAGACGCAAGCTGCTGTGCACTTTCCATCCTTCTGGTGCCACATGACTGGACGGGCTAGGATGAAAATGCCGCATTTCTTGGCTCCTTGTCTTTGAACTCTCTGTCATGGGTGGCAGAAGTGACACCTGCATCACAAGACTGCAGCAGGAAAGGAAGCCGACAAAGGCTGGTGACCCTCCCCCACCCCAGGCACAGCAGCAGTGGGGAGCTGCCTCTGCCCCTGGGTCTAAAGGGGCGAAGGGAAGTGTGGCTTTAGGACCCGGGAGAGGGACACAGTCTGCCCCGGTGACCCAGGGGAAGAAACAGAGGGAAGACACCCTCAGATCACATGATCTTCCCAACCCTTACGGGTGCCTCCCAGGGGCCAGCCCAGCCAGTAGCCGGAGGAGAGGGAGCTCATTGATGTCCCTTTGGGGACACAGGCAGGGTTGTCACGGTGAGCAGTCAATCTGGAGGGTCAAGTGGGATGGGACAAAGCACCCAGCTCTTCTTCAGGGTGTGCATGACCACACCAGGGCGCTGCACCCGGTTCCTGGCCAACGTCACAGAGCCCACACAGGTGGGTGCCAAGGTTGCTTCCGGTTCTTCACCAGCGTGCGTGAGGAGAATTGCTTTGGAAGTCCTCAGCTCAGTCGTGCACACCTGTAATGATGCCCCAGGGTAAATTCCTAGGGTAGAAAGTTGGTTGAAGCAGGTGCACACTTGGCGCAGTATTTCTGTGACTGTTAGATTTATTTCCAGAAAGCTCATACCCGCTTATACTCCACCCAACTGTGCATGAATGGGTTAATTTCCTTACACCATTTTTTATAACGATAATAATGCTTTATTATTTTTATTATTTAATTTTTTCCATCACATTTATCCCCCTCCTTACTCCTTACACCTTTGCAAAAAGCCTGTATTACTCTTATATCTTTTCCAATCTGATAGATTAAAACAACCTCTGGTTTAAGTTCACTGATGAGATTAAACATCAGTTGATAATTCAATTGCTATTAGCCAGTTCTTACCTAGTTCATGTTATCTTAATATCAGGGCACAAACAAAAAGATGAGTAAAAAGCTGTTACATTGTTACAATCACCTTATGTGATAGTATCAGCTTCACAGCAAAAATGATACAGAGAAAGATAGATTATCCCCATTGACATTTGGCCCCTTGGTCCTCACAATCTCTTAGGTCATTAGCTCTTTGGGGACAGGTGTGAGGGGCACACTCGCTGGTGGATGCACGTGGGAAGCTGAACTTGACCCTCACTCCAGATGATAAAGTCCAGCATGAACTCTTCTTCCTCACGAAAGCCCTACACCCTTCCTCTCCTCTGGGTCATACACAGGCGGCTTCTTTTAGAAGCTGGCACACTCTGCCATCCTCTCTGCTCTGCTCTGGACGCCCTCCAATTTGCTAATGTTGTGCTTGAAACGCTGTGCTGCTGGCTTGGGCGTGGGCAAGCCAGTCCTCCCCTGCCTCTGGTAGGAGTGCGAATTCGAACAGGAGGGGGACTTGGCAGTTCTGTTCACAGTTCCACTCACACAGCCGCGAGGCTGCCTTTTCCCGTCCCTTACAGAGGAACAGGCGTGTGCTCGGTGCCGCAGGCACCTGCAGTCAGCCGTCTGCGGGGGCCACGTGGCATTTGGGGAAGCTGGACCCTGTGGGTGGGCTCGGCCTCCAGGACACAGCAGGTTGGAGAGCAAGGCAGCGACGCCCAGTTGGGAGCCTGGTGGTGTGGCCTCGGCCAGCGCAGTGCTGAGTAGAAATAGGCTGTGACTCAGAACTTTCCTTCAGGCTCCCTGGATGCCTGGTTGGTGGCGGGACTGCTTCCAGACTCCCAGTGTGCTGGCCCTGGAAGGCACAGGCGAGGCCGGAGTGGAAGGAGCTGGAAACCGCTGGCTGCATCTGGAACATTCTCTCCAGCCTGCCAAGGGTGCAATGTGACGCCGTGGCCTGCAGGCGGCGTTGCTGAGTGCCCACAAACCGGATTCTGAACCGCACAGCCCGCTGCGCGGCGACAGCAGGCCTGCCTGCCTCGCTCTTAGACGCCTCGCCTCGCCCCTTCCCGCCCGGCCTGCTCTCGGAAAACAGAACTTTTGCCGGCCTCCGAAGTCAAGGTTCCTGCCCCATCCCTGTGGTTCTCCCGCTGCCCCCGTGAGCCGTCTGGCCGGGTTCCTCGGCCGAGTGCGGGTTGTGGATGGCAGCTCTCGCTAACCACCGTGACACCGGCCCTGGGCCCATTTTCCCGAGTTTCGCAGCGCTGCTGTGTCCGGTGCCTGCCCGGATGGCCGGTGTCAACCTCCAGTTTCCTTTCTCTGTTGGTTCGTTTGCGGCTGAGGCGGCCTCCAGGTCCCGCTCTCAGTGCCGGCTCCCTCTCAGCCCCTGCCGGCCAGCTCGGGTCTGCCCCGCCCGCAGGGCCGGACAGGACAGCGGCGCTTCGGTCCTGCGCCCGCCCCTCCGTGTCTCCGTCCGGTCTGCCACTTGAGAGCCGCAGCGGCCCGGGGCTGGAGCTCGATCGCGCATGACGCCTGTGACCCGGAGCGCGTGCTGGGATGCCGGCCGGCGTGTCTGCTCCGGCGCCGTGTCCTCGCCCTTTGTGAGCGTTTCTGGTCAGGGCATCCGGCCGGTAGTCTGTTCGTTTGCGTGTGGACGTGCGAGTTCGTGGTCCGGCCCGGACCCACGCTCTCGCCTTCTCCAAAGGCCTGCATCCGCTCTGACGCCAGCGCCCTTCTCGGGTCTCCCCTGGTTCCCCCTGCACATGCGCAGGTGTGTCTGGGCGTTTCCCTTCCCGGAAATCTCCGGCTGGTGCCCTCAGGCCGGACGCACTCCTTCCGGGTCACGCGCAAACATCCCACGTCTGTGCGAGTCCACGGGCCCGGGACGCCGGCATCGGCGCCACCCATCAGGAAGCGGCCGTCACCTCTGACAGCCTCCTTCGTCTTGCCAGGGCGCCCCCCTTTCCTGGCGGGAAAGGTGAAGAGGCGCTTGTGCCCTGGGGTCCTTCCGCCTCCGGCCCGAACTTCCGGACAGCAGAGCCTTGGGGAGGCTCCGGCTCCGTGCTGCGTGCGCAGAGGAGCCACGAGCTGCCGCTGTTCCGGGGTTCGATGGGGGCTGCGGAGTCGCTGGCCTGACTCGGACGCCATCCAGGCCGGGAATATGTGGGCTCGTAGCCAGCAAGTGTCTGGGCGGCCGGGGAGGAGACGGGGCTGCGGTCTAGCGCTGAGCTCTCGGTGAGCTCTCGGGCGTCCAGGGGGCCCTGACGTGCCCTGCCCTCGTGTCTTCGAGGCCCCTGCCCCGCACAGGGGCAGCGGGGCCCCTGCGGTGCCGCACAGCGCCCCTCCCGCCTGGGTTCTAGGAAGAGGCGGAGGAGCAGGGGAGCAGGGGCCGGGCGCAGAGCCTCGGCGTTCTGAAAAAAGTCTTTTCGTGCGCACAGTGGGCCCTGGGGTAGGACGTGTGATGGGTGACAAGACGCGAGCTTGGGCCTCAGAGGGCAGCGTCTCCCTGTCACAGGTGGGCACAGGTAGCCAGGTTCTTGGTGATCGGGACAAAGAATCGAACGGAACACCCAGAGTTTAGAGCAGAGAACGTGGGAGCAGGCCAACTCCAAGCAGAGATTGACCTCAGGGGCTGGAGGGACTCTATTCTAGGACGGATCCTTCCTGGCTAGTTTTGGCAGGATTTTACTGCGCATGTGCAAGTAGTTGTATTACTTTAAAGCTTCTGCACCTGTGGTCTCCCATGATTCTCCGTGGTTGGCCTCCAGGGAAGGGGGCCCCTCCCCCAGCACTAGGTTCGCCTTTCCCATCGCCTGAGAATTATAGCTCTCCATGTCAGAGATTGGTGGAAAGGAAAGGAATTATTCAGGTTATACAGACTTAAGAGTAATGACTTAATGTCTTCATCAAAATCCCAAAGTCCCTTAAAACTCCCACAAACACGCACAGTCCTTCCTTCCCCCCTTTGCCCAGTCTGGGGTACTGTATCTCAGGAAAAGAAATAGTCCGTGGCTCAGGCAGCCCCTGGTTCTTCCTATAATCCGTGCTCAGCTGGCAGGCCTCCCTCGGTTCCCGGCACCATCAGCTGTGTTGCTGGGATCTCCGATTAATCCAAAGTCATGTGGCACCTTCTCATGGCCCATTGGTAAAAGTCCTTTCTCCTTTTTCTTCCAGGCAAAGTCTCTCCTGCTTCCTAAGCCACTCGGCCAAAGGGAACACCCCAAAGCCATGGGATCCTCACTCTCGCCAACACTTCAGGGGTCCCCCCATCAAAGCTGCGGGGGGCGCATGTTGCCACTCTGCCGAAACCACATGGTTCTCTGCTAAGGCCACGTGGTGACCTTCCCATGGCTGTGGGGGTCCCCACTCGGGCCAGAGCCGAATAGCTCTCCTCTCAATGGCTGCCACACGGCTGGGTTTAAATCCCCGAGCCAATCCTCCTCTGCAGCCCCACTTCCGACTCCTCCCACAATCGGCCACACCTGCCAGCGCTCCCGTATCCTTCCAGCTTTACTGGGCTGCCATCGTGGGTCCGGGCAGGCGTGGCCCCATGGCGTGGAGCCAATCATCTCCAAGCTCTCACACGGGCGCTGTGACCAGGGGCGTTGCCTCCCAGTTATGTCTTGGGTGGAAGTCACTCCCTTCTCCCTGGCTCAAAGCAAGGCCACAGCTATTTAGCGTATCTATGAAACCAGTTGAAGGTTATATATATGTTAAATGACCATTCTAGAGGTTATCTGCAGAACTGTTGCTACACAGAACACCTCAATGGCCTTGGTCCATGGGTCCCACTCCTCAGCTCAGACCTGTGGGGATGAGGACATCCCATGTTTTTAATGTTTCCTGGACACCCTGAGTTCTGGACCCCATTATAAATCTTTCTTTTGGGGGCCCTCTGGCTACACCCTCCTATATCCCCAGTCCTGAGATGTGCACCTCCTCCCTGTTTCCTTGGGAGCGCCCCCTGCCCTGCCTTTAGTGTTCTGCCCTAGCTCTCAGGCTGCCCTGGACTTCACCTTCCCCTTCCATAGTGGGGGCTGGGGGGCGGGCAGCTTCCTCCGCACCCCGGTGCGTCTTCATCCCGGAGTGACCATGATAGAAGCATCTCACGACCTGAAGTGTGTGCCCAGCGGCAGGCGCTGTGCTGATAGGACAGCAGGGGGTAGGGGGTGGGGGTGCAGTCCCCACGGGGCCCCTGGGCCAGTGCTGGTGTCATGCTGCGTCGTTTCCCTCCACCTCGCTTCTTTTCACACTCTGCACCTGCAGCACGTGGCGTCTCCCATTCACGCTCAGCCTGGGGCCCAGGGGGTCGGAGGGAACTCTTCCGTCCATTTGGGAGACCACGTTTCCAGCCTGACCTCTACTCCTTGTCCCGCACGTGAGCCCTCTGGCCACCAGGTGGCAGTATCCGGACTGTAAAAAATACTTAAAAAAATACCTCCAAAAATACTGCCCCGTGACTGTGAGGAGACCCCGCCTGCCTCCAACAGGCGGCTTGTGATTTTAACCGGTGAACGTGCTTATCAAAGTTGAAGCTTAACTTCTTTTGTGCACGCACATTTTAGCTATTTCAGGGCACCAGACAGGACTCTCAGAAAGATGGTGTGGTTTGGAGGATTTTTGGATGTTAGAACTCCGCACACGCCCACGCCGTAGCACACACATTTCAGGCTTGCGGTTCTCAGCTCCAGTTCTGATGGTTTCCACAGATGCTCAGAGTAGCACCTGCCAGGCTGGCACTTCTCACACGGGCTGCCCGTGGCAGAGCAGGGGGCATGAACACACGCTTCAGGGGCAGCGCACCAGCGTGGGGCGCCGCTCAGGTGAAGCCCTGCCTCTGAAGTCTCGGGAGAGTCCAGGCCTGCGCCCGTGTGTGGATTTTGCTCTGTCTTCCACAGCATGTATCAGCCTCATCAATTACCAAAGTGTCATTGGATAACGTGGCTGCGCCTGGGAAAGGTGGCCTGCTCGTCCCATGGCCAGCTGTGATTTCTGGAAGGTCAGGAGAGGGTCAGCCGGCCAGCGTCCCGCTGCGCGGACAGGGAGCCCGGCCACGTCTGTACCTCCCGGGGTCCCCTGGGGTTTCTCCTCTGGGGCTCCACCCCTGTTTGCTGCTGAGATTGTCTTCCATTCTGGATCTCGGCCCTTGGTGCTTGTTTTGATTAATGTTTCGGTTAGTTTTCAGACAAGCGTGGTCCTGCAGACCCATCCTCGGCCGCCCGCGCTCCCTCTCGGGACAGAGCCCCCGGACTCCCTCCCAACTCAGCCTTCCCGATTAGACAGCTGGAATTGATCTGAATTCTTTCTCTCTCTCTCTCGTTTCAATACTGTTCCCTCTGTGAGGTTTTGGTTTGTTTTAAAATTAACTGTGTCACTAAATAATCTGTAGAACAGCCCACACATGTTGCCAGAACAAATTAAAAATGGCTCCGAGACACACACACAGGATCACACCGAGTGGGTGAAGGAGAAGCGCGGGACCGATCACACTTGCGCTGCCACTAATATTTACAGGCAGGCCGCCCAGTGTGGTGATGGTGAGCGGGAGCGGGAGCCGTGAGAGTGCGGGAGAGTGGCCGTTTGTGTGGTCTGGCCTGAAGGCTCTGTCTGTCCTCAGACGTCCCGAATGCTGGCCGAAGTTGGCGTGGTAGACACGTTCTGATGAGTTCGGGGGTGCACCGCTGTCTCACCGTTGTCATTTTAACAGCCCCCGCCCCCGTGCACGCTTTGTTCCAGCTGCAGTGCTGGAGTTAGCGCGGGACGGCGGGAACGGTGCTGCGGGACGTGTTGTCACTGTGCTTGGCACGGGACCGGGCTTCCTCGCCCTCCCTCTCAGCACTTCTGCTGCTCTCTGAGCACTGCCGGCATCGTGACTTCACCGCGGGGAACGTGCCTGCCTCGGGCGGTGGCTCGGGCGCTTGTCCATCACCACCCCAGCTGAGCAGGGGTTGTGCCAAGGCCCCCAGTGAATCCCCATGTGTGCATCCGCCTCCCTGTCCCTACCGCGTGACAGTAGCTGTCACCTCCTCCCGAGGAGCCTGACGTGCCCAGGTGACAGTGGTAGCTTATGGGACTCCCGCTGTGTCCCCTGGGGAGGACCTCTAAATGCACAGGACCCCGAGTCGAAGGACAGGAAACACACGTCCTCCAGGCAGATGACCGGGAGTCATAGCAGACGAGCCATTTCCGCTTGCATCCCTCAATCCTGGGCTCACAGGTTCTACCTGCTGGGGACGCAGCACCATTTGAAAGTCATCTGTTGTGGGGTCTGGAGGGATAGGGCCCAACCCTTGCAAAGCTGTCTGGACAGTGAGGTGCTGACGAGAACAATGCAAGGAAGCTGAGGAAGAGCCACACGGGCGGCTAGAACGTCAGGGGTGAGGGCAGCACCAGCACGTGGTGACCAGTGATGTCCAGTGGAAATCTAACAGAAGGGGGAACCTGGGGCTGGATCGCACCAGCGGGCGTGGGAGCAGAGAGGGCACAGGCCTGTGCTGGAGTGTCCTGGTGTGACCCAGGGGCAGCAAGCGATGGGGCTGGCAGGCACCGAGAGTGGGAGGGAGCGGCAGTGGTGACAGGGGACCCTGTCAGGTCCCTGTAGCAGGCTGACTTCCACCCCGGATGCACCGAGAATGCACCGGGAAGTTCTGAGCTGAGAGGTGCAAAGATATGACCTGTGTTTCCCCGGAGTCTCGGTGGCATCGAGTTGAGGGCAGACCCGAGGGCGAGGGGGTGGACGCAGATACCAGCTGTGAGGCTCCTGCGTAAGGAGGCAAGAGGCGGGGACTCAGCTCAGACAGGGAGTGTAGGGGCGGCCTCATGGACCAGAGCTTCCAGCGGCACCAGCACCGGTGAGAGGCAGAGACAGTGGGAGCCAGATAGCTTCAAGCTTTGGCCTGAGCCGCTGGGGTGGGGGTTGCCACTGATGGAGGCAGGGACCAGAGTGAAGGCTCCCATGGCTGGTGGGAGCAATAGCAGGAACTCAGCTGGGGGCTCATGAAGTTTCAGATGCCTTTGGGGCCTCCAGTGAGCGAGTGGGGCCATGGGCCTGGAGGAGCCCAGAGTTATGTATGTGGGGACAGCTAACTCCCCGAGCACCAATGATGGGGCTCAGGGAGCCTGGGGGGAGGGGAGGGGCCACCCAGAGCAGGAGTGTGGGTAGGAAGGAAGGAGGCTGGCACCCACCGAGACTGAACCCACGCCTTCCCTGGTCGGCTTTGGGGGGGCATGGGGAGGACCCAACGGTGCCCAGGCAGCAGGAGCAGTGGGGACGCGGAGAGCAGGCTGCCGCGCTGTCCTGGGTGGGAGCCGGGTGGGCGAAGTGCTTCGGATGGAGACGGGAGGAGTAGGGTCCTGGGGACTCTTACCAGCACCGGGCTGGACTAGGTGCTGGGGCCCGTGTGTCCCAGCGTCTGGGCTGTGCCAGTGGTGCATCAGAGGACAGGGCTCTGTGGCCTTTTGGAACATGGCCAGGAAAGGTCCAGCCTGCCACTTCTAGCACGACGGTGTCCTGGAGGAGGGAGCCACGTGCAGAAGACGGTCCGAGGCACGCCACCAGGGCTGCGGTCCTGGCATCGCTGCCTTTCTCCAACACGGCGACAAGCCAACTTGGGGCCCCTACCTGGAGAGCTACGAAAAAGCCAGAAGCTGTGAGTCGTGGTGAGTGTGCAGCCCAACCCCGCCCATGGGGGGGTGGCCATGGGGCCCGCGCGGCTGGGTTCACACGGTGGCTGAGCTCCGGCCGGCTCAGAGGCTGCAGCCCGTGGAAAGCACCTGCCAACGCCTTTGTCACAGCCGAGTTCCGGGAGACTCTGTGCTTTCAGAGATGCAGCTTTCAGGAGAGACGGCAGCAATGGGCGTCGTGAAGCACATGGTTTCAGAGGCCAGCAAGATGAACGCATCTGGCTATTAGTCACTTTAAATAGCAATGTGAGGTCACTTTTAAAAGATACAGTGAAAGTTACCCCTTTCTGGGTAAGAGTGCCAGTGTCTGGGAGAATATGGGTCGGTCCTCTTCCCAAAAACGCTCTCCCAAATCGGGACGCCTGCTGCATGACGCAAATCAAGGGGAGGCCACAGTAGTGTGACTGCGGAAAAGTGGCCCTTCTCCGCAGGGGAAAACATTTTAAAAACGTTTAATGCGGTTTGTTTCTAATTTAAATGTTATCGCAGGAAAGCTAGTGAAAACTTTGTACCTCTGAGAAATTTTTTTTTTAAATTAACGGAAAGAAAACTCTTTTTTTTTTTTTTTTTTTTACTTTTAAATAGCTTATTATCAATAGGCAATTGTGTTACGCACGTACCATTTATTTCTGGCATAGCTTGCTGAGGCAGGTATCGTGAAAATGAATGGCAGTTAACGTCTTCAAACTCTGGGCCTAAACAGGATTAGAAGTGAAGCGATGTGACTTCCACGTTGCCCCAACCTGCCTGTATAGGCCCCAAACCGGCGCCTTCTCAAGCTTCTCCAGAGTTTCTCTTCCCCATGCGATCCCGAGAGGGACCACCTGGGGGCGACATCGCCCAGCCCGGCTGCCCCGCTGGCCCAGGAGAAGGGGCGGGGCCCCAGGCACCGAAGTTCGGTTTAGAGTTTGGGGGAAGGCCGCTCCTGCCAAGCTGCTTCTGTTTTGCCATCTCAGCCCGAGGCAGCTTCGCGCACCCCGGGAAAGCAGCTCGCCGGTCTGTGGCTTGAGGCTGCTTTCTCTCCAGTGGGGTTTTTCCAATGGGTTATGCAATCAAATGTGTGGGTGGGAGGGAGCTAATAATCCCACAGGGACAGCGCATGCGCTGGGACAGACGGCCTGGTGCTCACCTGCCTGTTCCAGTCCAGCCTTGACGGGGCGGGGGGCGCTGGGGGGCGCTGGGGGGGCGGCTGTCAGCGCAGGGAAGGCAGGCATCCCACACAGCACCTGGGGCTCCGGTCCCACGGGATGCTGGGAGCAGGTAAGCCCTTTCTCTGGGGTCAAGGGCGACAGAAACACCCGGAGACGACCTCTGCAGGGCTGAGACCCGCCTGCAGAGGACGGCCGCAGGAGGGTCACTGAGCTCCCGCTGGGGGCTCTCCCTGGTGGCGGCCTTGGTCCCCAGGCTCCTCCACAGCTGCGCTCCGCGTGCCCCCAAACACACTGTCTCAGCTTGGAGGGTAATACTTTTCTTCCCGGGGGTCACTGAGGAATAACATAAGTGGCTCATCTGGTGTAAGGGTACCCAAACCTGAACTCCGGTGGAATAGAGGCTGGCGTAGATTTTTCCCCTCCGTGGGCTTCCTGAGGGCCAGAGCCTGGGGAGAGACCCGCACCAAGCCGACCAGCCGGCGGCCTCGAGACCGCTCGCTGGCCCCTGCTGGTCTGATGGCTGGACGTCCTCTCCCCTGAACCCCGACTGCTGCGTGTTGCCCCCTTACTACCAAAGGTCTGGGACAAAGAACCACGAGTTCCTGTCCGAAACGCTTCCAGGATTATTGATCGAGTGTTGTTATTGCCCAGCACGGATCATATTAATCCCACCTGCCGCAGTGAGCGCGTGGGAGACAGAGCGTGCCTGCACCCTGCTCTGTGTTGCATGTTGACTAACTCAGCAACCCTGTGCAGGAAGTTCTTTATCTCAACGGACGGACTGAGGGACAAATGGGGTTAATTGTGCAATGTTGCACCTCTGAGAAGCTTGGGGAACCGGGAGACACACCGCCTGCCCTCCTGCAGAGCACCTCCTCCTAGCCAGCGGGCCTCACCAGTGGACTGCTGTGCACTGTTCGTGACACACCCAACGAATGCTCAGGGAACCGGGTCAGTTTGCTCCAGGCAGCGAAACCGGGAAGGCAAATGACGCTTCCAGCCCCCAGAGCGGTCACAGTCCAGAGTGCCAGACAGATGAGCAAACAGACGACTGTGGTGAACATTGACGAGAACAGCCACCAAGGTCGGTGTCGGGCGTGGCCTCGCACCACAGTTGGCGGCTGCGTCTGTGTCCTCCCGAGACAGAAAGGGGCCCCTTGGGGGAATGAACCGACGGACAGTCCCTACAGCGACGACGTGTCCCTGGCAGCTGCCCAGGCTGCTCAGACGCAGGTTGCCCTGAGCGCCCTGGCCTGAACCCTACGCAGAGACGATAAGGTGTCATTTGTCGCCCACCTCAGGGTTTCACCACCTGATTACCTTCTCTGTCTGGAAAGGAGTGACTGCAAAGCACGACGCGGCTGGGAGCGGCGGCCTCTCTGTGTTCTGCGGTCAGGGAAGCCGGGACAGGGAAGCAGGCGGTCAGCGTGCGCCGTAGGAAGGAAAGGCCCGCTTTTCTGTGCCTGTTCCACCATCAGACGGTGCTTTCATGGAGGGACTGCCAGGCGGCAGCCTCAGCCTCTGCTCGGAGCAGGAGGACGCGCGAGGCGTTTCCGAGGCTGTCCCTGCGGCGCCAGGCCCGTCCCTCCGCTGCGCTCCTTTTCTGAGTCCGTAGGGAACACGGGAGGCAGTGGCAATGCTGGGGAGGCCCCCACGGAGGCCGTGCTTGTGCCCTTCCTGCTTTCACCCAGGGCCTGGAAGAGAAGTGTGGTCCCACGGAAAAAGCCCTGGTTCCAGGAACGCCCGTCCGCGATGCGTGGCTTTCAGCAACCCAGCGGGGCCATGGACTCGGTGTCTGGCTTCCCAAGGCGGGAAGGGAAGGGTGCTCCCCTGGGCTGTAATGTGGTAACCTGGCAAAAGGAGGCGAACTGGAGGGAGACCTCATCCGCACGCCTCCTGGGCAGCCGGAGCAAAATGTGTCGGAGGCGGTCGAAGCGTTTAAAAAGCCAGTAGGAGCTAATCCCAAGCGTGGTGCCCTTGCCCCGAGTGGAGCGGTGAGGTGGCCGGGAGACTGGCAGCTGGGGGGCGGTGGGGGCCGGAGGACGGCCGAGGCGACGGCCCGCAGAGCGGGCTCAACACTGCGAGGCCCTCGAAAGCATCGGATCGACGCCTCTCCACCTTCGTTTCCTCCTCCACCGCAGACAGACACAAAACCTTTGTTCTAAGGCTGTTGCAGGGCTGGGATCAGGAACTGGGGACCGGGTGGCGGGAAAGGAAGTGGGGAGGGGGGCAGGCAGGGCTGCCCACAGCAACCCCCCCAGGCGAGCAGGGCTCTATCTCCTCCCCGGGGCAGGAGTCGCCTTGCTCCACAGGGCCACTCCCCTGGGGACGTCTGTGACCATTGCCACGGCCCCTCCAGGGTTACCTGGCTCAGGTGTGGACCGTTCCTACGTATCCGTGGGCCCCAAGTCTGCCCTTTGGCAGACCCAGGGCGTGGCCCTCACAACACGGCTCTTCTTCAAACAGCTGGGGGTCGGGCCCCCCAAGGCCACTCCTGTCCAGGGGACACTTCCTCGGCCTCTGTGTCACCCATCCTGCGCTCTCGTCCCTGGGGACCCCACTCCGCGCCGGGCAAGGCCAGGTAACCTGCGACACAAACCCACAAGACAGCCAGCGTCACTCTCGTGTCCGCGTCAAAAATCAGGAAGAGACCTTGGGGGCCCCTCAGCCCGATGCCACACTGACACAGGGACCCGAGTGGAGGGGCAGCATCACACCGCTGTGGTGGGCCAGGCAGGGCCCAACCCAGGTTGCTGAACGCCCAGGATGAGGGCTCGGGCCAGACCACGGTCCCGACAACATGTCAACAGGCAGCAGACCAGGTGTGACCAGGGAGACCAACAAAGAATGGCCGCGGCCCCCACTGCCCGATTCAACCCACGCCCGTCGCTCCCTCTCATGGAGTAGGGGGGCCCCAGGCCCGGGTGGCTCTGGCGGGGTCGGTGTCCCATCGTGAAGATGGCAGGATGTTGGCTTGGTGATGAAGACTCACCCACAACGGGGGGCTGCTTCCCCCTTAGCTTTGGGTAGTGGTACTTCACCTTCAGGGCTGAATTCTGTGGGTGCAACTCTTACCCAAAATTGAAGGATTCTGAAAGGACCACATATATTAAAAGGCGGGACCTTGTTCCCTAGCAACTGTGTCGTTCATTTACTGTGAAGGAAGGAGAGAGAGAGAAAAAAAGCGAAGTTATTGGTGTGAATATTTTCCCTGGAAACATATAAAGAGTTCATGTGGTTTTTTAAAAATAACCTTTTAATCATGGAATAGTTTAAGATTTACGGAAACATTGCAAAGACGGCGCCAAGAGTTCCCTACATGCTTCACCCCATTTCCCCTCTTTGTTAAGATCTTGTGTGAGCCCTGGCTGGGTGGCTCAGTGGATTGAGCGCCCGCCTGTGAACCAAAGGGTTGCTGGTTCGATTCCCAGTCAGGGCACATGCCTGGGTTGTAGGCCAGGTCTCCAGTAGGGGGCACGTGAGAAGCAAGCACACATTGACGTTTTTCTCCCTTCCTTCCCCTCTCTTTAAAAATAAAATGAAATCTTAAAAAAAAAAAAAGATCTCACGTGAGGCTGGTGCACACAACACCATGAGGGAACTGATGCTGCCTCATCGTTACTCAGCAAAGTCCTTTCTCTACTCAGTCTCCCCCCGTTTCGTCTGCTGCCCCGTGTTTGTTCCCGGGGTCCAGCCAGGACAGCACATGACGTCGCATCATCGTGTCCCCCTAGGATGTGACAGTTTCCTAGCCTTTCCCTGTTGTCGACGGCTGTGACCGTCTCGGGAACCCGGGCCAGGTGTCTCATCTCTCAGTGGGGCTCGTCTGCTTCCCCCCGGTGACCGGGCTGGGCTTGTGGGCGTCTCAGAGGAAGAGCACAGAGGGACTGCGCACCCTGCCTCACAAGTGCTATCAGAAGTCATGCGGTCACCATGACCTGTAGCCGCTGATGTTGACCTTGAGCACCTAGCGGAGGTCGTGCTTGTCCAGTGTCTCCACCACACAGCTACCCTTTCCGCCCTTTCCTTACTGTCCTCTTTAGAAGGACGTGGCCCTGAGGGGTGTCCAACCTGCAGCCTGCAGGCCCCATGCGGCCCAACACAAAGTTATAAATTTACTTAAAACATTATGAGATTTTGTGTGATTACATGTCACAATGTATTGAACGGGTGGCCCAAGATGACTCTTCCAGTGTGACCCAGAGGCGCCACAAGGTTGGACACCCCTGGGTGGTGGCCCACCCTCAACGCATGGCGAACCTATGATCCCCGTTGAGTTAATTTTTGTGAAACGTGGAAGGGCTGAGTGTAATTTTACGTATTTGTTTTAGCATCTGGGTGTCTAGCTGCTGCAGCTCCGCTTGGAGACCACCCTCCCTCCAGGGGGCGGCCTCCGCGCCTTCGCGGGAGCCGGCCGACTGTCCTCGTGTGGGCAGCCCTTCCGACGGCATCGAGTCGAGGCGCGCTCGAGAGCCGGTCTCCGGAGAATAGGTCGGCCTTGATTTTGCTTGCACTAGTTTGTGCCACTTAATCTCTTTAACGCTTCTCTCTGAGCACGTGCAGCTCTCATCTCGGCTGCTGGAAGAGGCACTTGGACACAAGAAACAACTATCTTCCATTTCTTCTTCCAAAGGAAGGGTGAGCAGACTCTCAGGGTGACAAAGGGAACTGAGCAGCCCTCCCCTCCAACCAGAGTGTCTATCCTATGTGACGGACGAAGCAAGACCCCAAGGAACAGGCCTGCTCCAGGCCGCACAGCTGATCAGCGATAGGACCACTAATCAGTCAGCGATCAAGGACTCACCGAGGAATCCAGCCAGGCCCGCCACTTGGTGCGGTGGCCTTGTTTAAACAGAGGCTTCTGCCTTTTCCATCTTTGTCCCCGGTCACACCAGCCTGTAGCGTCTCTGGTGACTCAGTGTGTGTCATCCCCTGGGCTGAGCGGAAGCCAGCCCCGGGGCAATCACAGGAGCCTGAGGCCAAGCGCAGGGCCAGCTCCCTGGTCCAGCATCTGGGAGACAAAGATTCAGTTTTGAACGGCAGCCAAACTGCCCTATAAAACCTCTTAACAGGCTTGGAAATGTTTGTTCTGGTCACAGGAGAAACTCAGGGAGATGCGCAATCCACCTCTGTTGTTGGAAAAAATCGCTCCCGGGGCCCCTCCTGCTGATAGTGGTCAGGAGGGTAGTTGGCCCCTGAGGAAAACATCTCCCCGTGGGCTGAGCACCGAGTTAGGGGGCTGCTCTGCTCTCCAGTAAAGAGAGGAAGAGATCACAGATCACAATCAACCGAGAGAGAGATTTTAACCGTGACGTGGATGCCCTGGTTCCACCAAATTCCCTAACCGCATTAAATAGATTGGTAAATCTGTGAGTACTCAGGCCTGTAGGCTAAACAGTTAGGGCACAAGATGCCCCCAAGTCTTCCACACGTTATCCAAAGCAGCAAAATGACTCTGGACAGCAGAATCCAGCTCTGTGAGTGGAGGGGTTGATTTCATTCTCTTATCAGCTTTATTCGGATCTGCTACAATAACCATCTTACCAGTTCTTTTAAAATACATGTGATTACATTTCTCCATTACTACCAACGTCATTATAACCAAGTGTAAAGCCATCAGTTGCTAAGCACCTACTGTGTGCTTAACGTCACCCTAAGCATATCTGTGCTCTGATTCTATGCCTTTCTCGGAAATTCTATGCGGTCTCGGTCAGAGCACCGCCCTCAGGCTGTGCTGACCGAGAAAACGACAGTCCTGTAGTTCACGTTCAAAAGTCGTCAGGACCTGCTCTCACCGCATCTCGGTCCGCACTTCCGCTTCCTGACGACCCCGCCCACAGGCAGCAGCCGGTGACAGCGGGTCCTTTCATTAACGCCTAGGAAGGCAAAAATGATGGCGAGTGTTTGATTTCTCCGCATAAAAGAGACTCAGAGAAGTCAAACCTCATGGCGGATTTTTCTGTAGAGACCACTGTCCCGTCAAAGGCATTTCTTAGACACTCACCTGTTAGAGGGCAGAGCAGGTGTGCGTGTCCATCAGTGACAGCAGTGTGAGCCCAAGGGTGAGCGCAGGTTTGTTCTGGGAGTGCCGCGGATCGAGGTGGAGCTTTCTGCCCACGTGCTCTGCCCGCCGGTGGGTGAGTGAGCGAGCTGTGGTCCCGCGGCTGTGAACTCACAGGGGGTAATTACAGTAATGAGAGAACGCGGCCAGGGTGCACAGAGGGAACCCAGGTGGCGGTAATGGTGAGCACCGTCTCGGGTCACATTTTACAACGCTTGTTTTTATTTTCCATTTTTAGTCGGCTTGAAATTAGATGCTTTTCTCGGTGTTTCGTACCTTCAGGCAAACACTGGGCAGCGTGGACTCAGAATACCTCTCTGTGCCGTTGGGGCTGAGTCGGGATCCTCACATTCTCCGGAGAACGCGGAAACCATTCTGGAAACCTACGTGATTTGACGGGGCAGGGTGCGCTGTCCGTCCCTAGATCCAAAACCCTGCCAGTGGACAGCTGTCATAGCTGTCCCACACACATGCACAGCCAGGCGCTGTTATCACGGCCCCAGGTCCCGCCCCCGGCTCGCTGTGGGCCCCTCACACACGGTCAACACGCTCCGCCCCACCTGCACAGACGTCCCCGAGTTTGGGAAGTGGGGGGACGCAGCAACATCCATCCCTTTCATCTGGTGTCCTGAGCATGTCGATCACAGGCCAGTGTTTCTGGTGACAGTGTCTGGATCAGTGTACCTACCCATTTATGTGTATTTTTATGGTTTTTATGGCCTTTCCTCCCGGTGAGTCTTTTCAGGTGGCAGAATCTCAGCTCTGCTTGGCGGACTTTCTGCTTAGTGTCCTAACGTCCTGGTCCATGCAGCGTCAGGACAAGGGTCAGACGTGGTCTCCAGCCACCCTTCTCACTGGCCTCCCGGCCTCACAGATTCCAATTTTTTCTCTCAGCTCCAAAACTGCGAAAACGTCTGCTGCCTTGTCTGTCCCTTGGCCCACAAGCCCACCTCCTGCTCAAATCTGTGACCTGGATTCTTGGCTCTTGCTCCATACTCGGAACTGGCAGGTGCCCCAAAGGGAGGAGGAACCAGCTGCCCACTGTCCTCTGCAAGAGTCTTCCTTCTCCAGATCCTGTTGCTCAAGCCCTCGCTTCCCCAGCAGCCCTCGGGTGCCCCTGGGCCGATGCCCCGCTGAGTGTGGTGCGCAGTGTTGCCGGTCCTCCTCCGTGAGAGCGCCGGCCTCCCCCTCACACACCTTCCTGGCAGGTGTTCCTGCGTGTCCTCCTTCATCCTGTGAAGATGAGCAAATAATCGGAATGGTTTCGCCAAGCAGTCCGCCCGCGGCACGAGCCGCGTGCTCGATTTCACGGGTGATCTGTCGTTCGCAAGCACACGGTGCCAGGGTAGCATATCTGATCATCTGTTGTGAAAATGCTTAGGGATCTTTGATAAATCTTAAAAATGGATATCTGCTCATAATCATCATATTGGCGCAGTTTACAGCAGTTTCAACTGGCCAGCAGAGATGTTGGGGAAATGTGATTTTATTTTTTATAACTGAGTTTCAATCTGAGGCTCCCATTTTTCGAAAGTGGCAGAAACCTACTCGCAATCAGCTTGGGGTGGCCTGCGCATCGCGGGCCCGGAGCGCGAAACGGGCGGGTGGGGGAGGGTCTAGCGCTCATGAGCGCCCTCTGTCTGCGCAGCGCCCACTGGTGGGGCGTCGTGCCAACTCGCCTGCCTTCATTCTTCAGCGCGAAGGAGACTTTCAGGTGCTTCTGTTCCACTCCCAGGGGTTGAAATGGCTCCCAGCGTCGGGATACACTATTTCCCCGTAAAGTAGGGGTGCCCCCCGCCCTGGAGCTCAGCCCCCGGCTCGCTTTTGGATCCGCCTTCCAGGTGTGAGGGAGCAATGTTTTGCCCCAATATTTTGCTTCTGCCGTAAGTCCCATAAGTCCTTTTAGTTTTACTAAAGACCTAAGATTTAAAAAAAAAAAAAAGATTTTATATATTTATTTTTAGAGAGTGGGAAGAAAGGGAGAGAAACATTCGTCACTGGTTGCCTCTCGTGGGCTAGGGGCCCACCCACAACCCTGTCATGTGCCCTGACCTGGAATGGAACCCGGTGACCTTGACCTTTTGCTTTTCAGGCGGAAGGATGGGAACCAGCTGAGTCACAGCGATCAGGGCTAAAGGCCTAAGATGTTGAAACTCAAAACCCTGGAGCAGTTTGCTGTCCGTGGTCGCAGGCAGGCCCTGAGGCAACGCGGACAGATTAGCCCAGCTGAAGGGGGGGGGGCCGTGAAATACTGGGGAGTGAAAGTGAAGCCCTGATTGATATTTCAAAAAAAGTAGTGTGCTGCAGGCGTGCATCCATCCAACCCTTGCTTGCTTACTGAGCTCCCCGAGTGGGCCAGGCACGGCCCTCGACGCCGGTCAGCCCTCCCCGCGGCTGCCTCCGGAGCGGACAGGGGCACGCACAGAGGGGCAGCTGTGAACCTGGGGTCAAATACGGTGAGCAAACACTCACGCTCACTCACCCTCCCTCCCCAAATCGCAGAAACTCGGCAGTAAAGGGTTTTTCTGAAGGCAAACAATGACATGCTTATAAGTAGAAGCTGTGGCAGCCACGGAATGTTGGAAACAGGGAAGCAGGTGACAAGTAGCCAAACTGCTGTCACAACAGAAACCAACCGACATGGGGCGGCCAGGAAGGCTGAGCTGGATGCCAGGCCTCAGAGGCGCTTCGAAGTGCCTGAGCAGGGGCAGGCGGGGCCGGCAATGGGAGGGTCGGCGGCAGGTCATGAAGAAACGAGAGCCTGCAGCCGAGAGCGTGGTCGGCCCTCCTCTGCGGGGAGCCAGCTGGAAGCAGGGACAGAGAGACGCACAAGAACCGGGAAACGACCTAGCCAGACCACCCTGCAGGGTCGTGTCCCGACCTGTTTCAGCCACTGCCGGCCAAGGGTCACCAGACACCTAGGGACCGCCTGCCCCATGACGGACAGAACCAAATCTCACAAAGGGTTGGAGAGAAACAGTGTGTGGGGCAGAGGGGAGCTCACAGGTGAGCCAACACCACAGGTGACACCCTGCTGTGGTCGGAAGGGACAGACACACGTCTGGGAAAGGAGGAGAGGAGGCGATAGGGTGGAACTGTTCGGAGATTTAAAAGATTGCTCTTTGAAGTTAAATATAATAGAAAATTCCAGAAGCAAGTTAGGGAGCTGTTTGAGGAAATCTGCCAGAAAGTCAGTTCAGTCAGAAAGAAAGAAATGGGAAGTGGAAGCGACCAGGAGAATGTTAGCGTTCGGGAGGCCCAACGCCCTGAGAAGTGGGAGCTCCAGAGGGCGCGCAGGCTGGGTCCCGTGTCTCTGAAGCGTCACCGTGACCTCCCTGAGCTCGGGGGTGGAGCTCAGACCCGAGTGGGGGAAGAAGAGAGGGCAGAGCTCGGGGAGGAGGTTGGCCGGGCTGCTCTTCGAAGGGAGGGTGTGCCCCTGGGTCCTTTGTCCCCAGGCTTTCCTCTCTCCCCGAAGGCAGAGATCCTAGGGGAGGTGTCAGCGAAATGTGCACCAGTGCTCCAGGCGTGCCCTTTCAAGGTCGTGGTCTCCACTGATTGGCCAGCGCCGGGGTCCTTAGTCACCGCGGCTGGTCCTGGCGTCACCCACCTGGTTTTGCTGCTTTTCTGGGCCTGGGGCTGACACACAACCAAGGCCTGGATGTTCCCTCCAGGGAGGTGACCTTCTGCGTCGTCCAGCTGTAACTTCCTGGGCCAGTGGGTGCAGCTGTCTGTCTCAGCGTCCCTCCCTGTCCTGGCTCACTGGCCGTCTCAGGCACACGGGCTGTGAAAGCAGTGCCGTAGCGGGGACAACAGGGGAAACCAAGTCCCAGAGGCAAGTGAGGTCAGAGGGCGTTAAGTGAACAGGGCTCCTCCGTGAATGGTCATGCACGCGATCACGATGCCGTCCACGCCGAGCATCGCCCAAGCAGGGATTGGAACTGCCGAAACCGTGGAGCAGGAGCGGCGAGGGGCTGTACGTAGCGAGAGCTCCCAGGTCGCGCCCGTGACTGACGGTCGTCTCCCAGGCATGGTGTCAACAGACGCTGCCCTTAGGGAGAAAATGCCACTTAAACAGAGCCCAATTCCAGGGAAAAAAAAGTATTTAAAAAGCTGAGAAAATCTACTTCTGGAGAACAGAAATTAATAGTGGGACCATGTAACACAAGAGACTTCTTCAATTGCAAACATATTGGAAAAGCTTGTCCTTTAAGGTTATGAATGTGGATATCTTTGAGGGAATTAACATGTAATTACATCAGCCGCCTGTATTTTAACTTCATTTGTATAACAGTTTATCATTCCAAGTGGTTATTTTAATGTAGTCAAATGTGTTAGTTTTTTTTATGGTTTGTTCTTTGAGGTCTTAATTTCTTCATTAATACAGTATCAAAACACAACATAGGGTGAAAGAATTGCTAAAGTATGAATATGTATGTGTGTATATGTAGTACATCACTAATTATATGAAATTTGAAACATACCAAGCAATGCTACATATGTTGTTTTTTATTAGACACATACATAACTAAGATCCGTAAGAAATAGTAATGGTAATACTATTCGGTCTGTAACATTCCATTTCTTTATTTTGAAATCTGTTTCCTTACTGAGGTATTCCTTGTGAGAAGACTTAATTGGTGACAAGATACCTTTTCCACTTTTCTGTAGTTCAAGATGTTTCATATTAGAAAGGGAATCAACCGGCAGCCACAACACACCCAGGCCAGGCTCACGGAGAGGAAGGTGCTTGGTTCCGGGGACCTGCAGAGGGCCCCTCACCCAGCCTGGGGGTGAGGGTCCAGGTAGGAAGCACTTGGGAAGGTGATGACATCCAGGTGACAGCCTGGAGGTGGGGGCCTGCAGGCGGGCCGGGGGGTGGAGCGGCATTTCCCTAAGAAAGTGCCGTGTGTGACATGTGTGCGGGGGGGATGGTAAAGGCCCTGCACACCTGTCCAGCAGGTCTGGGCCTCGCCCCCGGGAAAGGGCAGCAGCAGGGCCCGGAGCGTTGAGGAGGAGCTCGGTGTCTGCACGTGACTGGTAGCAGCTCCGGTTCTTTACACAGTAGTTTTCCCTCACGTGACGCCGCCTTTGGGCCTCTGAGCCTGCCTGTTTTCCTCTTCCGTCTTCCCCGCCGCAGGCCGGAGCCCCGGGACTGCCTGCGTCAGCGCCTAATCCCTGTCCCCTTTGTCCCAGGGACCCCAGCCCTCCCTGACCCTGCGTGTGCCACGGCCCTGTCTGTCCCGGTGCGGCCCCAGCTCGCAACTGTGAGGACCCGACAAGGCTTTTTCCCCTTTCCTCTGCCTTCTACGCACAGCCCCCCCTCCTCCTCTGTCCCATGGGATTCCTGGGCCCTGTGTCGCCGAGCCCTCTGTCCTGGCTGCCTGGCTGCCTGGCCTCACCGTGTGTGGAGGGCCCTGAACGGAGGTGTGTGGGGAGCGAGGACAGTTGAATGTGTCACTTCCCGCCCACGTCCAGCTGGAGGGAGGGGGCCGCTTGTGCTACGAACCAGTGGGTTCATCGTGGCTCAGGGGCCAAGATGCACTTTCTCAAAGGCAGTTTTGGGGAAACACTGGGAGGCACTTTGCCTCACCAGTGCAATGTGAAAGCCCCTTCTGGTTGGGCTCTGGGTCCCCCACTTGCCCTTGCAAGAGAGGCAGCCATCCTTCCAGCCGGGAAACAGCATGTGATTTGGGTATCACGCGCTATTTTTAAGTGTCATTTTCTGACTGAGATGAGCATAAACCTCTACTGATTGTAAGCACAAGGTGCCACAGGCAGACTGTGAGGACACACTGGGGAGAGGAGAGATGAAGCGGCCGGCGGGAGGCCGCTGTGATGGCCAGTGGGCAGAGAGAGCCAGTGCAGGACCCGGGCCGGGTTCTTAGAGGCCACCAGCTCCCATGTGGTGGGTGGGGTGGGGGGGAGGTGAAGGACCCGCTGCCAGGGCTCTGCAGGAGCCCCTCCTTACCTGTGATGATTTCTCCGGGCAGGGGCAGGGAAGAAAAGGTCGCTGTGAGTGGCGACGCTAGAGGGACAAGGAGTTCTGCTCCACCACCAGTGACCCGATCTGGGTCAGTTTCTGCGAAATGTGTAAGGTCTGCGTCTAACTTTACACATTTATTCTTTGCACCTGGACGGGCACGTGTTGCAGCCGGTCTGGGGGACAAGTGACAGGCGAGGTTTGGGGGACGCTGGTTCTGCGTCTGCGGTGGGGGGTCCTGGCTGAGAAGTGAGCTGAGGGCAGGGAGCTGGAGGAGCCCGAGCGCAGGCGAGAGGTCTCAGCGGGAGAGGGGATGTGGCAGTGTCATTGGCGGTGGCCAGGCCTGGTGCAGGCTGGGGGACGCTGGGGGACGCTGTGACAGCCGGGACACGGCGCGGCGGCTCCGTGACGAGCCCCTTACGAAAAGGCAGCAGAACTCTGCCGTTACCCCACTGAGCCTGCGGGCGGGGTGCGCTAACTGGGCAGGTCCTGTGGCTGGTTTTGTCCTCCATGCCTGTCACCAGGACACAAAGTGAAGTTGTCGAGGGGCTGCAGAAAAGCCCCGGCGGAGAGCCAGTGCTCAGGGGTCCCTACGTAGGCTGGCCCGGGGTGGGGGTGGGCGGGTGGGGGCGAGGGCTGAGAACTGGCTGTGCAGGGAGGCCTGCGGCTCGGAGCCAGGGGGGCGCAGGGGTGTGTTCCCTTTCTGAGTGGGGTGGGTGGGGGCTGACTCAGCCGCATGGAGGGTGAGGGGTGAGAAGCTGAAACCAGTCTTCCTGTCATTTCTAGGCATTAAACAAGTGGGCTTTTCTCCTCCTCCTCACCACTACCCCGAATTAGGAAAAATCAAGTCACAGCCCAGGGCTGCACACTAGTGAGACCATAAAGCAACACTGGACGCACCGAGAGACATGAGCGCTCCCCAGAATCCAGAACCCCCGCCCGAGCGTCCACCCCGCCTCCGGCACAGCGATCTGCCTACTGTTCCTCGCACCCGGTTTCATATGGTTCCCATCCTTCTGAGGATCATCGGTCATTCAGTTAATAGCGGCTGCTGTTAAAAATACCACCCCCCCCCCACACACACACCACAGTGGGTACAGTCATCCATCCGTACTCCCACTCCAACGCACAGGGAGGGCCGCTCCAGCGGGGCGGAGGGTTCGGTGCGGGGAGGGGGGCTGCGGCGGTGGGCCCAAGGCCTGGTGCCGGTCCTCTTACCAGCAGGCCGAGGACGGCTAGGGCTTCCCTGTACTCCCAGCTCCGAGGAACTTCACCAATTTAAAACACTCTGCCGGCAAGATTCCTGGGAGGATCTTTTACCTAATTATTTACCCAAGACCTACATTCCAGGCTCCTGCTGGGAAGTGTTTCTGGTTTACTGGATGCGCACAGTTTTGAATGAAAACAGTGAGACATCTCCAGCCCAACCCCGGAGTGGTCTCTGCTTTTAGCTGCTGGTGACCGCACGGGTCCCAGGGAGGGGAGAGTCGCCCGCCCCCTCATAGGGCAGCACGGCTGGCACAGGACGAGGCTCTGAAATGAGTGGGGACCCACTGTCCCTCCAGGCACCATGACCACTTAAATCTAAAGGGCCAGGCCGGCAAGGGGAGCCTGCAGCAGGCCCGTGGCCTCCCAGGGTCCTCGCTGGGACTTCTCCATGGGGAGCAGAGAGGCAGGAGGCTGGGCTGGGTAGGAAGGGGCTGGAGGAAGCAGAGGCAGCGTGGACTGGGCCCGGAGGGGGTGGGCATCAGCAGGCCCCCACGCTGGTCAGTTTTGCCTCCCAGCCTGCTGGGACTTGGCCAGGGCCTGGTCCAACTTACGCTCACATGTCTAGAAGTTCTAGACAAAGAACCACACCAGCTCTCCATTTTTGACAAAACCTCCTCTTACTCCCCAAAGTGGGCTAGACTCTTTTGTCTTACCCTGAATCTCCGCAGGAGTTGCCGTGGCCCCAGACCATCGCCCTGCGGCCTCTGGCGCTACAGACTTCCGTCCAGCGGCCTGCAGGCCACCTGGTGCTTCCTGCCGCCCCAGCACGAAAGTCTGCGAAGGGCCCTTCTTTCCAGCTTTGCCTTTTTGCCCCGGCCCAGCACAATACCCCTCAGTCTTTCTCTCTCTCCTATACTCGCACTTTGGGTTGATTTCATGCAGGGCATCCATCAAACTTGTGTCATACTACAGTCGTGGGCTTATTTTGAAGGTGGAAACGGACACCAGGCACAGGTTTGGGAGTTTCCCACCTAAGCCACCCAGCGCTGAAGGCCACCTGGGACATCCTAGTCCCTGACACTTTGAGAAACAAAAACAACGACCCAAGACTTAAAAACGAGTTGGGAAATGCCCTCCAATCTTCACGCCTTCTCTGTCCCAAGGTCGCAGATGTCCTTGGCATGGCGACTGCGTGTTCCTGCAAAAAGACACCCACGCACCGCGGCATACTAGCGGGCAGACGGTCCAGGACAGCGCCCCACGCCTGCCCCGCCGCCGCCCTTGGGCGAGCGGCGCCCTCTGGGGTCCCACCGCAGCCACAGCCCCGCCCCACCCGCCTGCCCGGCTCGGACGGGCGGCGCCCCACGCAGGCGCACTGTAGCCGGCAGGGGCAGGAGCGGGGGCGGGGCGGGGCAGGCGGCCCGGGGTGTTTCCGTTGCCCAGAGCAGCCGTCGGAGCCTCACCGCTGCATCCCTGCCTCGTCCGCGCGCCCGCGCTCCACTCCGCCGCTCTCCCGCAGGCTCGGGCTCTTGGTGCCTCCGTCTGGTGAGTGCGCCCCGGCCCGGGAAGAGTGCCCCGCGAAGGGTGCCCCGCAGGCGGCTCCGGGCCGAGAGCGCGCTCGGTCCCCAGCCGTGGGGAGGGCGGGTCCCGGCGCCCCCGCCGAGGGCATCTGGTCCGTCCCGGCCCCAGCGCGGTCCCTTGTCTTGCAGGCCGCCTCCCTCTCCCGGACCCGAGCAGTCGCCATGGCACAGGTAAGGCCGCGCGCCCGCGCAGCGCCCCCCGTTTACCAACTTGGTGGCCCGCGTCGGGGGACTTCTGGAGCCCGCCCGAAAGTTGAGGAGTAAAGAGAATCCGCCTCCGGGAAGGTGCGCCCGGCGCGCGGCGCCTCGCGCAGCCCGGACTCCCCGCCGCCGCGCGCCCCCGACCTGCTCCGGCCGCACCTCGCCTGCCGGTGACGTGGCGGGGCTGCTGCGCTCTGCCTTGCCTCCGGATCCCGGAGAAGGGGCCCTCCCCAAAACCCGAAGACTCGCTAAAATTAGAACCAGCGCAGGCACAGCTCGGTCATGTGAGGCGGGTGCGTGTCGCCCCCCTGGCTTCCTTGGTCTCTTTCCGCCGAGGTCCCGGCGTTTTAACACTGTGGGTGGGCGTTGGCCCTTTCCCGGCCGGGCTTCCAGCGCGGCTTCTCCCGCTGGCTCAACCCAGTTTTACTAAAAGGAACTGTTCCTTAGGTCGGCGCTGAGGTTTTTTTTTTTTTTTTTTTTTCTTTTTTCATGCAAAACATTAAGCAGAAGATCTGCTTGTCTTAAGTAATGGACTCGCGGAACGGGTTCTGAATTGAATTTGCCTTGGTTCTGTGTCAGGACTGGGTGGTGTAATACCGGCCGTTCTGCGTGTTTATCAAATATGTAGGAAAGGAAATCGTTTGATACATCTGACAGCCTCTAGACATTGACCATGTTGTACAGTCTCTTGTGAATAAAAACCATCACTGCTCAGTAGCTCCCCCTGCCCGCCCCCCCCCAAAAAAAAAAAACAACAAACCAAAACCGAACTTACTTTACGGGTCTTATCAATCTAAATGGCTTGTCCACGTTCAGGTCATTTTTTAAACAGGTGTTTTATACTCACACAATGCCCTTTCTCAGGCGTCTTCTTTTCTCCCTAAATCAGATTGGCTTCCCTAAACCGAATGGGGCTCCGTGGTCTTTCTGAGACAAAATGGGAGAATTAAGATGAGTTGGCAGCCCTCCTCAGTTTGTACGGGGCTCCTTTCTTGCTTCCTCTTGTGCACTTAAGAAATATGACAATAAAGCACTTCTCATGTTACTTCCAGTGGAAACTGGGCTTTAAGTTCTTCCCCATGAAAAGGATACGTTTGGGTGGCGTTGACTTTCCTCCGAGATATTTTTTCCTATCTTGATACGCTGGCGTGATGATGTAAATGGTGATTGAGCAAGCTTTGGAGAAGAATTCTCTTTGTCCTTGCTCATTTGGCCATTTCTCGAATCTCTCTTGTACGTTGGTTGACCCGGTGATGCCTGACGGTTTTCAATCAGTTCCTTTTAATTAGGTGGACACTTTGCCCAAGGGAGCATCAGTGGGTATGGTTTCCCAGCTGTGGCCATGAACAACTTCAAAGAGTGAGAATAGGGTAAAGGCCCTTAGATCCACACAGTGGGGGAGAATGGGGGCTCGTGTTACATGATTACGTGGGTGATTTCTGTCACAATAGCACACCAGGACTGTTTTCCTTCTTTCTTTTTTAAAAAGATTTTATTTATTTGTTTTTAGAGAGAGGGGAAGGGAAGGAGAGAGGTAGAGAAACATCAGTGTGTGGTTGCCTCCTGAGCGCCCCCTACTGGGGACCTGGCCCCCAACCCAGGCATGTGCCCTGACTGGGAATGGAACCTGTGACCCTTTGGTTCGCAGGCCGGCACTCAATCAACTGAGCCACACCAGCCAGGGCGCCCACCAGGACTGTTTTCAATCAAAACCCTGGTTTTTACTTTCCATGAAAGTTACAAGGACTGTTAAAGATGCAGCGTTGAGTTTGTTATGAGTCATCCTTGGAAGCTGTTCAAGCACAACATGTTGTTAAAATATTTAGTATTAAGCTGGGTCTTGCTGTCTGTACTCACATGGCTGCGGACAGCCCACACTATGGAACCGCACTTTTCCTGTCTATGGTTCCCTCCGGACCCCGGTGTACCTGAAGGGAAGCCTCCATGTCAGGTTTCAGCTGCCTTAGGTTCCCCGGTGTCACCTCTGGTTGACCTGCGGGTGTGGGGACCAGGGATCCCCGCTCTGCGGACATCTGGAGGCTCACGGCATCAGGTGCCTGAGTCTTCCAGGCGCCCGTTCTGGCAGACTCAGTCGTGTTATTGCAAATTAGTGTCTCTTGTCTACGGAGCAGCCGAAATGCAGCCTCCGCAGCGGTCATCCTCTGCGTGCGTGAACACCTCGTGCCCGCGTTTCCCTGGGTACGTGACGCGGGGCCCCTGGCTCGCTCCCGCGGGTCTCCCGTCTCACGGGTTAGCGGGGCCAACTGTTTTTCATAGGTAGACTCACATGTTCTATTGAGGAACCTAACGGGGCGTTCTGCACTCCCGGTTTGGGAAAATCGAGATTTGGCCATATTTCGTAGGTGAACGATCCATTTAATGCGTGTTCCTTCGGTTTAAGGCTTTTCTAGCTTTGTTTCTCTTGAACATAATGAAATTTTAAAATGTTACATTGGGACTGCCTGACCTTAGTTTCATTTATAAGGCTATTTATAAAGAGCTAATAGATTCAGGGCAGCAGGAATGTTATAAAGGCAAAACCAGGCTGCATAATTTTTCGCTAGAAACTTCATGAATGTCAGAGTTTCCTCCCTGGGGTGTGGGGTGTAGTTAAACTGTACCAGGTTCGATTAGAAATACTTTGGTTGGTTTGAAATCCCTGGGCTATGGGATTTACGCAGGCCCAGTGCAGACAAGCAGGATGGAAGGGAGTGAGTGTGAGGTGAGGGTCCCCCCAGCAGAGGTGAAGGAGTGTGGGTTGCATCTCTTCTTGCCGCTCACCTGGAGTCCGATCTCCATGCAGTGACCAGTCCCCCCGCCCCCGGGGTCTTGGATGGGGTCATCGGTCACCCGTGGCCTGTGCTGCTCCTGGCAGTCTCCTTTGGGTCCCAATTCCTCTTGTCCTCGATTTGGAAGCTTAGAAAGCACCAGGTCCAGCAGGGTGAGGCTGCCTTGCAAGCCCCGAGGGGTCACTGGCATTTGGGAGCCTCCCCTCCCTTCCCTTGCAGCGAAGCCCTGGGGGGGCGGGGTCAGCGGGGGGCGTGGGTGCCCTTCTTATGGTGGTGCCTTGGGGGTTTAACGCGGTGGGAGTGTAACAGTGTTCGTGCATCGCAGATCCACGTCGGCGTGGATTTTGTTCCCACAACCTGTGCGCTATTCCAAAGCTTCACAAACACCTCAGCTGACTGTTTTTTAAGCGAGTGCTCCTAGGACCTGTTTTTAAGTGTTTTTTGGATCCTGCCTTTCTGTGTCTTTAAGTTCTGTGTATGAAAACAGCAACCCTTCACTTGCTTTTTGGTTTAAGTTTATGCATTTTATGTTGGCGTACCTGGCCTTTGAAGGTCAAGGACTTTTTCATTTGGAGCAAGAACGCAAACCCGAGAGGCCAGCGAAGGCTCAGACTGCGAGTGCGGATAACTGCGAAGGTGGGCGTTGGGAGGGGAGCTGCACGTTTGGCCAGGCAGCGCCTGAGCCTGCGTGTGATGACCTTGAACAGCTTCGGGGGCAGAGAGAGGCCAGCACCTGGAGCAGCTGGAGGCCCCCCGGGGACGTGTGACTGACTGAGTGACCGGCCAGCCCAGGGAACCACAGGAAGGAGGGGAAGCCCTCTGTCTGAGTCAGGGCGAGTCACGCTTGCACAGAGCAGACCGTTTCGTGTGGGCGGGACAGGGTTTGGGCAGGACACTCACCCGAGGGCTCTGCCCTGTGACTCATGCCTGTGAGTCACGTCCGTCCCCAAGACCGCTGTGGGCCTTCGCTGGCTTGGGCGGCCACTCTGATCCTATGGAATGCAGCACACGTGGCCTGGTTGCTGGAAAGCGTCAGAAATGCCGTCAGCAGCCCGGCCTCCTTCAGTCGATGGCTGCGGCTCCGGGGACACTGTTCTTCCTCCCACCTTCCACCAGGAGGTTCCTTCATCTCAGGGGTCCCCTGTCTTCTTGTTCAGGGAAATGAGTCCCTGTTGCCTGCTCTGTCGCCCACCTTCCTCCTGCGTGTAACTTCTCCCTTTGGGACTTCTTCACAGCCAACAAACGGGACCAAGTATTTTTCCAGCGTGTTTTTAAAAACGTTTTCATCGGCCATGGTTTGTGAAATGGGAGCCCCCAGAGCTGCTCTGCCTCAGGTCACTGCTCAGTGTCCCTTAGCGCGGCTGTCACCACCCCCAGCCCCTGCCCCCGACGCCAACCCAGGGGCCCTGTCCTGTCGTCTGACCCCTTCCCTGACCTGCTGTGGGTGCGGACAGGCCTTCTGCCTTCCTTCTGGAACAGCTCTCTCCTCCGCTTCCATCCTTCACCTGCTTGGGTTTTCTTTTTGTTTTTGGGAGGCCGTGCGGCATCGAGGTCAGGACCCCTGTCCCAGCTCGACTCCTCACTGGCCTGGTCACTTGGTGGTCCGCCAGACCTTGCTGGTGAGGGAGTGTCGTCCCGCCCCCAACCCCCGTACCATGGGTCTTCACCGGGACGGCCCGCGGGAAGCTCGGCACAGTGCCTCTCGTCGCCCCTCCGGGCGGGTGTCCACTGCCACTCCGACTGCAGTGCCCCTCTCCCCTGGCTCTGGTCTCGGGCCCACCTTCTCCTGTGTCTGTCTGGTGACAGGCTGCGCCCCCGGCGCCAGGGCCCGCCCATGCGGGGCCTCACAAGCCTGCTGGGAATCACGGAGGGTCTGAGCTCCCTCCTGCCCGGGCCTGGTCCTGCCGTTACAGCCGCTCCTGACTGCGAGGGCTCCTTCCCGCCTCCTCCCGTGGGCAGTTTCCACACAGCCTTCCTGTCGCTGGCACGGCCCATTTTCCTGTCCCCA